>VXBP01000818.1:20332-46373 GCA_013400115.1 Rhinopomastus cyanomelas | reverse complement strand
CTCCATCATTTTTCCAGGGATGGAGGTGAGGCTGACTAGTCTATAGTTTCCTGGAACTTCTTTCTTGCCCTTTTTGAAGACTGGAGTGACACTGGCTCTCCTCCAGTCCTCAGGCACCTCTCCTGTCTGCGGCGATTTGGCAAAGACGATAAATAGCGGTAGGGCAATAATATCAGCCAGTTGTCTCAGCACCCTTGGGTGCATCTCATCAGGGCCCATGGACTTGTTAATGTTCAGTTTGTGTAGCTGATCCCTAATCCATTCTACACTGACCAGTGGGGAGCACTCCCTCCTCCAGGCTTCCTCTCCTTCATCCAAGTTCTTTCTTCTTCTGTTTTGCTTCCTTTGCCAGCTTCAGTTCCAAGAGGGCTTTGGCCTTCCTTGTGGCTTTCCTGCAAGCCCTGGCTACTTCCCTATAGTTCTCTTAAGTGTCCAATCCCTTCTTCCATGAATTGTAAGATTCCTTCTTCCCTGAGATTTCCTTCAGGAGCTCCTTATTCAACCATGCAGGTCTCCTACCATGTCTACCTGATTTTTTATTCAGGGGAATGCACCTAGTTTGAGCTTGGAGGAAGTGGTCTTTAAAAATTAGCCAACTTTCTTGAGCTCCTTTCCCTCCCAGAGCCTTAGCCCATGGGATTTCTGGAAACATGTCCCTGCAGAGCACAAAGTTAGCTCTGCAGAAGCTATATTCTTGCTAGTGGTACTATTTGGGTATTACTAGAAATTACTAAGACATATTAATTTTAATATATTTGAACATCAAGAAGCAGTGTTACCAATATGATACTCACATTTGACTTGTGGGTAAAAATTCAGACAGATGCAGTTTGCATTTATGCATTTTTCCAACTTACATTTAGAACACAAAAGGGTTCTCTGTCACAGAGGATTGGAGCAACCCCTGATATGAGGTCAGCCTGACTGTGCTAGTATTGTTTAACCTGAAAAGGACCAGGAGCAGACAATATTATACATGCGCATATATATTTAAGGGAAGGAAATACATATGGCCGAACCAGAATCAGCCAGTGTTGCCCAGTGGAAGAGTAAGAGGCAACAAGCACAAACTGACACAGACCTCCATTTAAACAGAAGTGTTTTTTCCTTTAAGAGTAATCAAACACTAGCACAGGTTGCCCACAGAGGTTGCGGAGTCTGCATTTCCATAAACAGATAAAATATGTAAGGATGTGGTCCTGAGCAGCATGCTGTACTGGACTATAGTTTGAGCAGATCAGCTAAATTGTTTCCAAAGATGCCTGCCACTGAAGCAAAGTAGATTTTGGCCATGATGATGCTCCACAGAAAAAACATTAGATCCATCTGCTCAGTAGAAGATTATAATCTGTAGTAATCTTCTGTAGTGACAACAATGTAATAACTAAAACTGGCACTTGCTAAAGTATTCAACTAAAACAGCTGTTACTGTACCTATAGCACAGGAAAAAAATATTGCAAAGGAAGCTGCATGTGGGGTTGTCTCAGCAGAGTCAACCACAGCCAGAATATAAAGCTTAAAAACATGGTATAGAGGGCAATCAGCTTGCTAGTGATTTATTTCAAGGAGGAAGCCCTCATTTCAACCAGGCAAATACTGCATCTTTCATTATCCAGTTTCTCTGTAGCTAACACTCAGAATGCATCACCTAAAGGCAGGTTCAAGTAGGTCAAGTGCCCAGTTATGACAACTCAAAAACACGTGCAGCAAACCCTGGGACAAAATCACTCCTGCACTCACGGTGAGAAATGTGATACCACCATTCTTAACTACCTCCAACATGTAAGTGGGGTCTGCAAGGGTAGCTTTTGTAAATCACAGAATCATTAGGGATTGGAAGGGACCTCGAAAGATCCAAACCCCCTGCAACAGCAGGATCACCTAGACCAAGTCACACAGGAAGGGAAGCTGTTGTGAAGGGAAGCCGGGGCTGTTCCATGCTGGACACAGTCATTCCCTGGGACCCACCACAGGACAAAGCTACACCCAACAACTTAGAAGAGAGTACACACATAAAAGAAACTGCACAGGAGCTGTTAGAGAATTGAGAAAAGTAAGAGAAACAACTCTGCAGGCACCAAGGTCAGTGGGTGTTGGAAGGGAAGTGCTCCAGGTATCAGAGCAGCAACTACTCTGTGGCCTCTGGCAGAAACCACAATGGAATAAAATCCACACTGAAGCCCATGGAGAGACCACACACTGGTGGACATTCTGAAACCAGCAGCAGCTACAAGCTGTGAGAGAGATACACTGGAGCAGTCTGTTCCTGAAGGACTGGACCAGAGACACTATAAAGACCACAATTCTTGAAAGACTGTCCTGCATGATGACCTACACAGGTGGAAGGGAACAGTATTGGGATTAAAGGGTAGAGAAGAGCTGTTACAGACTGACCATAGCCCCCATGCCCATGGGCAGGACCCACACTTTTCTTTCAAAGTCAGATTTAAAAAGCAGCACTTCTGGCTATACCACCACTCCATCGTTTTAAAGAATAAGTATGCTTAGCAGCTGCATTTAGTAACAATGCTGCATTTAGCCCAAATTAATTTAGCTGCATTTAGAAATAACATGCTTGGGATATAGATACAGAAAATTAAACTTATCATAAATATTTTTATTTAAAAGATTACTAGATTTTTAAAAATGCTTGAGGCTTCACCAAGAATATATAAGAGAAATTAAACTAAACAAATAAGATTAGAGTATTACATAATGTACTCTGTAAGCATATGCATTCAGGTCAAGAAAGTTCAGGCTAGCGTCAGCATGCATTTTAAGAGCTGGTTATACTATTATTTGACTCTCTCTTTCTCCCCGACCTGGCAAGGTTTTGAGATAATCTTCAAAATCCAATACAATTAAAATAGCATTCTGACATCTTAGGAAGACATTCTGCAAGTGTTTGTGTATCCTCAGCTCTAAGCACTCTTAGAGGAAACTCCAGCTCACAACAGAAGGTTAGCACTATTAAAAAACCACTTGAGCTATAAATACCAGCATATTATAAAGAAAACTCTTGCTACTTTTGTAGCATTTGATTGCATTTGTAACTGTGTTCCCAGAACATGAAGCCATTTAAAACAGCAGTTATAAGTGAATATATTAAGACCCTAATCCACCATGATCAAACTCAAAGACAAATATACAGAGCAGCAGAAACTGTTGAGAAACAGAAAACCAGAAACACACTTACCTAAATTCAAGAAATCTGAGCTGGAAGAAGGTGGAAGTGGACTGTGTGTAGAAGGAACTGTACTAGCTGTAGATGTTGAAACTGGATTAAGGAAGTCTCCAAAAAGATCTGGACCATAGATAGTTTGATTCTCCGAACTTGATGACATTGTGAATGGGTCAAAAGTACCAGCTAGGAGAAAATGACAACAAAATTATCTTATGAAAAATTTTGCAGTAAAAAATTGAAAAGCCTTACTCCTCCCATCAGCAATTGCAGCAATCTCCCAAAATTTTTTTCATGGCAAGGAGCCACCATTTGGCCTTTCCTCTAGACAGGATCAGTGGTGACTATCGTTGCTACCACAACAATACCAAAAACTTCAGACATATACAGTATGAATAGTTACGTCTTCAAAGACAAATCCTTAGCAAGGCTGCATACATTAAATAAAAGTTAATTTCATCCATGGAATTTACACCTTAAATTTGAGTGATCACCAGCACATAAACAAAATAATTACATCTCTTAAATACTCTATAATGCCAAAAGAAACTAAACAAGACTACTAAACTACTAAAAATAATACCAAGTAAAACATTCATACTACCACTTTGACTTGAAGGCATTAGTGACTCTGGGGAAGAAAGCACGTCAACTCAAAAATGAAAGCTAACAGAGGCAAAGCTGTCAACAGGTCATTGGTAATCACAAAGAAGAAAAAACGAATTGGAAGAGTATTTATAGTCAGCGTGGCGTAACATGTGACAATCACTTGGAATCACCACTCAAAATCTTCCTGTTTCTGCTGCCCTCTAGGGTCAACATCTTCAAGAGCTCAGGGACTCCTGTCAGATTCGAATAATCCTGCCATAGCGCTCTAACACCTTGCAAAGGACTCACCATCATTTCAAAAAACAAAGCCTGGATTGTCATCAGGCTATCTTAATGTAACACTGAGCATACAGAAAATCTCAAGCACGAGCTGATGTGCAAATATAACACTGGGAAAAGCTCACTTCTGTGATTATCCTTTTCTTACGAAATTCAAAAGAACAATGAGATGCACACGACTGCTGCTTAGGTGTTCTATGGAGTAGTTACATGAAAGCTTTAAGTAAAGAAAAATAAATACAGGTTTGCTTTTATAAACTTCTACCTATGTAAAAAGATAAATTAATATAAACTTCTACCTATGTAAAAAGATAAATTAAGTTATTCAAGTTACTTCTAATTGAACAAATTACCAAGTTGTGGTTTAAGCCAGGTAAGGGTCTATTAAGTGGGGATAGGAGATAAAATGGTGTCTGTGAGGAGTTGAGAAATCAGATTAAATCTCTCCCTAGCTCGAGGCAGAAACCCACCTAGGCTCAGCCAATCAGCACTTCTGTGGACTAACATTTGGGGAGGGAAATGTGTTCTCTCAGTCTTTGGGGTTGAAATCCTATTTTCTTCAGGGGATTTGTCTTGTTTTGGGTTTTTTCGGGAGCTCCTGTTTTTTGGGGGCAGATGAGGGGAGAAGACAGCTGCACCACAGCTCCAGTTCTGAAAAAGGATCATGTATACAAGCTCTCACTTTGTAACACCATGAAAGCTGGCAGTGAACAAGGTGTTCTGAAGATGGGAGAAAACCAGAGCAGAGCCTGAAGTGCAAAGGCAGAGTTCCTAGAGAAACCATAATTTCAAAGAAGCCTGCATTGGAAAATGGTTTGGTGGGGCTGTAGTCATATCTCATCATGCTTAAACTCGAGATTAAGGGACTGTCTAGGGAAGGGCGAGCTGTCACCACATTGCCTCTTGCAAGGGAAATCTGGGATCTATTGCCCTGAGGGCATACTAACAAAGCTGGGAGTTTTGAAAGGGCTCACTATTTCTCCTAATTGTCTTTGTATGGCTGTTGATTTGCTTTGTATTGGGAAATGTAGTGGGAAACGGGGACTTTGATGTTGAAAGTAAATGTGTTTCCTCTCTCACAATGTAGCTGCTACTTCCTTTTTGCTTGCTAAACCCATAAGCCTTTAAGTCCAGCTAAGCACTCCATCTTTGGTTTCAGTTTATTAGGACTTTGCAAATTAAGCCAATTAGTCCCAGAGTGTCATCTGGTGACAGTTCAATACTGAACTGCTTCAACAGCAAAATATTTTAAATCATCTAAATGCTCTACAAAAATGCTTTGTAACTGCTTGCAGGCAAAAGCCTTTAGTTCAAATTGTCTTTGTACAAATAAGCTAAACCTTTTAACAGTTTCCAAGACTATCTGACTAAATATTCCCCAGTCTTACTGTTAACTTCAGGAAGAGAATTACTATTCCTAAAAGTTAAGTCATATGACAAAAAGCTAACCATCCCCTGGTAAGAACAGAACCTCTAAAGCAAACCAACTTGTTCTAAATATCAAACAGATAGTGTATATTATTGAGACTCTTTCAGGACACAAGTCTGCCAACATCACCAGTAAAAAGAGCACGAAAACACCTTTTAGCAGTACCATTATCCACTGCACAGCCATCTGCACGATTTCCAGTTGCCCAGCAGCATTCTGTGAGTAACACTTGAAAATCCCACTGAAGCATTTGACCTAAGTAGCACAGCTGTGTACCATATCTAATACTATTTCTTTACATAACTACTTTCCTGTGCTTTATGAAAATTACATGTGTTACCAAGAGAAGTTATTCACATGTGGATTTAGAAAAGGATCTAGTCATGTAACGTTGGTATGGGAACGCTAAAGATTCTTCAAAAAGACAGAATCTTCTATAAATTTGCAATTTAATACTTCCATTTACGTAGGTTAAAACGTAATAGTGTACGTGCAACAAAACAAAATACCTGGATAACAAAGCAATTCCTCTCCAAGCAGTACAAATAGGTATTCTGTGCCCATTCTTGTTATATTTAAGATATATATTAATATATCTTAAATGTAGCAATCAAAACATAGCACTCATTGTCTAAGCACAGTGCAAGCTGTAGTTTTTATCTGTTGGTCAGTCAGGGAGTACTCTGAATTTACATACCTGAAGATATGGCTGTTGCTGAAGATGTACCCCGAGTAGCAGCTGGACACTGACTGTTGAAAAAGAAATCTGCTCCTTGACCAAGAAGATCTCCAGTGGGTTCTTCTGAAATCTGTGATAGATTACTCACAAACAGATTGTTCAACAAGTCCGCATTACTTGAAGAATTTATTTCCGAGATATGTTGTTTCTGTTCCGGTACAATATCTGATTCCAACCCCAGTAAGTCTACGTTCTCTTCACTGAGAGATTTTTGTAATGGTACAGACGGAGCTTCAAGAAGTAACTCTCCTTCAGAAGTACTAGAATCTTTTTCATCAACAATTTTTGCACTTTCTTCACCTGGAAGCGTAGGGAATTCCTCATCTGAAGGATCACTCTCATCCTTGTCATCAGATAATTGGACATGATTATTTTTAGATGAACTGTCTTCTATTCCACTTTCTGGACTTTTTTTTCCATCTTGAATAAAAAGAAAGAACAGCTTTAGATTACCAGGATTATTCTGACAACTAGACTAAGTCAGACATACATGGGGAGATTGTATGAAATCAATACTTAACCCCAACAACTGCCTATTACTTCTTGGTACAGGACAGCCAAAGGGACGGCTCACCGCCACACTGGCAAATGTGCAAGGACTGTTATTCAAATTTTTTTTGAAAATGAAACACTTGGATATTCGCATCAGAACATGGTACCACTTATGGCTCAGAAGATTCCTCAGTAACTGCTTCTCCACTCGAAACCATCCAATAACAACATAAGTAGTTACTGACATTTTTGCCAACAAAGCAGTAGCCAGATAACAGAATTATGCATGAAGTTATATACTGTCAGTCCGTGTATACTAATCTGGACTCCACTGGCCAGTCTACTTTGTTTTCTTTGTTCCTTGGCCAGCCTAACTGGGGCTGTGGGAATGCAAAGGCTTCCTTGCAGACCCTTAGGGTTAAGAGTTTGAGGAGAAAAAAAATTAGCTGAGCATTTATGTTCCACATAATGCTAAAACCCATTGGTGTTTATCCAAGTCAAATAGAATGACTACAGCCCACTCATTTAAATACCTTTTTCCTTATGGTCTGGTGAAATTATGACTTCTGCTGAGCAAGAAGGCTTAATTACTCATTGGAAGGTTTACAAGAAAAACACAAACCGAAGAGTTTCTTCAAGCTAAAACCTGTACCTTTCCAGTCCAGAGAATGAAAGAAGTTATGTGCATCAGTACTACTGCTGTGTGGGGATTCTGCATCAGTAGGTGCACTTTCAGAAGGCTGCTCCACCTGGGATGCTTCTGCTTCATATTGTGCAGTTGAACCTGGCTGTCTTGGCAGCTCTGGTTTCCCTATAAAACATATTGAGCTTTTGAGCCAAAACTCCGAAAAAACTGTAAATTCAATCCTGGTATAACAGATGGCATTTGATTTGCTGATTGACTGCAAGACAACTGTCTCATAGTATTTGTTACTCTAAAAATTCTGACCTCCACAGGCCATTTGAAATTAGCATAATTTTCTTACATTTGTTTCAACTGCAAAGGCTAGTAAGACCCTATTTTCAGCTGTAACATTAAATTAAATCAGATTCATGGCAAACTACTTGAGCATTCTATTTACATTTGTATGAAAACACGATTAACACTTCACTTGCACCAACCATCCCCTAAAATAAGCAAGAGCTATGAACAACATCTGCAACAAAGAACATAACATCAGGAAACAGCAAATACAGCCACAGGAAAAAAAAAACAAAACAGACTATAAAGCTAGAGGAGAAAATGAAGCGGTTACACAGTTCATCTGTGATTAACTCTGTTTACATTTCTTATTTTACTGAGATCAGACATTAAGTGACTCTTGTGTAAGACCAAGTTCGTCTGAACCACCTTCTCAAATGGGATGTTTCCTAAAGGCAAATAAGATTACCTACAGTACTAAATGTTCATCCACTGCTTGGAAAAAAAAAAAAATAGAGAACTATTCATCCAAACACAAAACCCAGATTGGTAAAGCACTTTTTCACCTTCTTTCTACATGATCAGTGGCTTACAGTGATGCTAAAACAAATCTGTTTTAGAAAACAAAGATCTGATTAATGAATTAGTGTTAATTCAATTTTAATAATGCAAGCTTTATACAACCAGTTCACAGCACTTCTTGCCATAGTCCTTCTCCACCAGTTTAAGAAATATTGTCAATGGAATTTGAAACACTCACATTTCATTTATCAAAAAATGAAAGTTATTTAAAAAGGGTAATTTTTACAGATCTATTATAAATGAAATTTCTTAGCTTTAGTGAGCTCAGAGTAGTGTTCACAGTAGGATTTTTTACATCTATACAAACCAAGTTAAATAGAAAATTACCAAAAGCAAACACAGGCTAAAAAGATCAGAGGAGCAACTATTTTGTATCAAAAGAAATGTAATGTAATATATAGATACATATTCATATATAAATATTATATATATTGTTATAATTCTTAACTGTAGACATTTTGTACATTAAAATAATATATAATAAATATTGAAAGTAAGAGGTTATGTATGCTATACAAAAATCAACACCATAATCTCCATCATGCTTTTTATCCTGGAAGCACAGAGAAGGTTTAAGAGCCTTAATGAAAATGTCACAGCTAATTACTGATGTCAGATGAAAAATATAGTGAACAGCATTAACTACAATTAATGCAGGCATCTACCAACGAAGCGCAGAATATGCATTGTTTTAAAAAATTAAACATCTGCTGAAGCACTTCAGGAAAAATTAAGAAACTGAAGTACAACACTAAGTAGTTGCAACATAAGAAGGACCTCAGTAAAAACACTTTTAGTTAAGGCCATTTGTGAAGACTTAAAGTGAAATGATAATGGTGCCAGTTGCCAAATAGCTTTTTCAAGGTATTCTGCCTACGAAATCCTGGCTGTCAAAACAGCATTTGCTAAAATCTCTGCAAATAGCATATTCATAGCCTTAAAACAAGCAACTGTAACGACAATGGAGGTAAGAAAAGGGTAACTGTTATCCATTATTGATGGATAATTTATACTCCTTCATACAACGTGAACATTTAAGAGTTACAAAAAACCCCTTTTAAATTTATTTCACTAAAAGGACTATTAGGAATGAAACAAAAGCCTTGAGCAGTAGGTAGATTAGAAACTTTACAATGTTCTCTAGTTTAAGAGATTCCTTACCAAATTTTGATAAAATCTCCTGTTGTTCCTCTCGGGTGGAGAAAAGGATCTTGGGGTTCAGTCCCTTTATATTCATGTTATCCCATGGCAGCTGTTCACAGCTAGGTCTATCTCTTGGCTCCACCTCTACTTCCAGATTGACTTGAAATAAATCAGGATATTTTTCTTGTATGTCACAGGCATCCAGATCATACCTGAAATGATATGTGCAAGTCATTATTGATACTGATGTATAGCTTGATTAAATTCACTACAGTCCAAGACAAAACTTTAAAGCAAGTAATATAAAGCTTAAAACACTGTATTTACTTTTTCCATATATTCTCAACACATGACATTCTGACACATAAATTTTTATTTGTACCATGAATAAAGTCCTCTGTTTCCTTGAGGGTACAAAAAAGAATTTTACTGCAATCAAAATAATCTACTTCCTACACCAACTATATTTCCTTCCCCCCACCATACATTTTGTCAGGTTAAGCATTTTCAAAAAAAAAACTTCTTCAAATGTCCCATAAAATAGCATCAACATACTTAGCAAATTTCACTGTGGTAGCATTTCTGGGCACAAATCCTGTATGGAACTGAATCTGAAACATCTTCATTGAAGCCATCTGTTGAAAACAAGAATCAAAGGGAAACTGCATAAACCCATGTGAGCAGCATACGCACTGTTCTGTCTTCAATGCAACACAGAACATTTTAACGCTGAAAATTTGAAGTGTTTTCTACAATTTCCATTTAATTCCATGTATACTATATTTTGGGATATTTCAATACAGTTTAAGGCATCATGCAGATAAACTTATTTCTACCAGACACAATAAAAAGACCTTGACCCGAAAAAGTCTCATCACTAACTGCACACTATCAAAGTCTGGTTAGTATTTCCAGAGGCTCAAAACACATGACTTCTTACTTTTCTGAGTACCATGCACTCAGAAAAGCTCAATGTGTGTTGCACTAAGAAATATATGCCACATAAATTAGCCCATTCGGTACATTTTTTAATGTAGCACATCTAAAAAGACCCTTGATAAGAGGTAAGAAGAGTTCTTTTCCCAGAGCAGTTTCTCAAGTCAAGCACTCATCCCACACAGAATCAAAATCCTTTTCAAAACAGATTTTTTTCCAAAATCATACAGTCACAGTATCATAAAACTGTTCTGGTTTTACATTTAAGGTCAGCAAGTCCAACCATTACCCCTGTACTGCCAGGTTACCCTGTCATATGCCTCAGCACCACATCTACCTGACTTTGAAATATCTCCAATGATGGTGACTCAGTAACTCCTCTGGACAGCCTGTTCCAGTGCTTGACAACCATTCTGATGAAGAAATTTTTCTTAATGTCCAACCTAATCTTCCACCAGTGCAACTTAAGGCTAATTTCTCTCATCCTACCACTGATACCTTGCTATAACCTATAGCTGTGTAACCCATAAGTTGTAGAGCCTCCTTTTCTCCAGACTGAACAATCTCTGTTCCCTTAGACAATTATGCTGTCATGTTCTCCAGATCTTTCACCAGCTTCACTGCCCTTGTTTCAACACAGTCGAGCACCTCAATGCCTTTCTTGTAATGAGTAACCCAAAAATGAAGACAGTATTGAAAGTGAAGCCTCATCACTGGCAAGTACAAGGGGACAATCACTGGCTAGTCCTGCTGGCTATGCTGATACAAGCCAAGATCCTATTGGCCTTATTGGCCACACAGCTGACTCAGAGACTGACCAGCATTCCCAGGCCCTTTTCCACCAGGCAGCTTTCCAGTCATTCTCCCTCAAGCCTTTAGCATTGCATAAGGTTGTGGTATCCAAACATATGCCCGAGCACATGGTCTTGTGAACTCATACCATCGGTCTCAACCCATCAGCCCAGCCTGTCCAGATCCCTGTAGAACCTCCCTACCTGTAAGGAGACTGACATACCTGCTTCACATGGTATCATCTGCAAACCAAGGGCACACCCGATTCCCTCATCTACATCAATGGTAAAATTAGAGAGTCCTCAACATCACTTGTGACCAGGCACCAACTGTACTTAACCCCATTCACCACTTCTCTTAGGGCTTCACCATCCAACCAATTTTTTTATCCACTGCATAGTAGACTAATACAAATCGTAACAAGCCAGTTTCTCCAAGAGAATGCTGTGGGAAATGGTGTCGACTCCAGATGGACAATATCCACCACCCCTCCCTCATCTATGAAACATTTCAAACTCCATCTGCTGACAGAAAACCACTTTCCCATGCATGATCAGAACATGACAGTCCAGAAAAGGCTACTAAAGAAGATTAATGTAGCTCCTAGTCTTGCACAAATCCAAATTATTAGCAAGCTGATAAATACTCAACTTGGATTCCTGGCTTTAGTTTCATGTAGAATAGTCTTGCGAGGCCTTAGAATCCAAATTGTAAAAAAAAAAAAATAATCCAGTAAGTATAATATTGACTTATGAAAACCTTCCTTGTAAAGGAACGCCTACTGAACATGACCACAGAAGTGAAAAAAGAGAGAAAGCACTGATGAGGGTAATCCTTCCCCTCTATCTGGCACTAAAGAAGCTAGTGCAGTATCCAGTGCTTGGCTCCTCATTAAAACAAAAACACAGACATACTGGAGAGTTTCTCTGATCCATCCATCCCTATTTTGAACTAGATGTGAAAACCTGAATACGTTATTTAATCCACTTTATTAGTACTATGCTAAGCAAAACATTTCCTAGAACATAAACTGAAGTCCTCCTTCAAATTAACCTTGAGTAAGTGGTAAACATTCACAGTGCCCCTTCATAGAGAGTTCTGCAGTGAGGTAGGGCAACTCAGTACATAAAATTAAGGACACATCGAATATTGTTCCATCAAAGTTCTAAATCAGGATTATCACAAACACTGTTTACGTAGCATGTTTTATAGCAGATTGATTACAAAGGTCTAATATTTTCCAGTCAGTGAAAAAATGCCAGAGAAACAAAGAAACCCTATCATCAGTTAAACCGAGATTGCAAAAGGAGCATAAACAAAGCTCAGTTAAATTTTTGTGACAGAATCATTTCACTGAGCTCTGTTCAGGATGCTCTGGAAGATGTGGCCTATAGTGTTCTAGAGACCTAAGTCTTTAAACTCTGCAACATGACATGATTTGATGCTTTCCTTCCTAGACACAATTTAGAAAAAGCATAGGAACACACATTCATTTCAGTAATAGCAAATATGTATGAATATACTTGTTTGGCCCAATTGTATGGAAACTGTCTGAAGAACCTCTGGATTAAATTTTCATAATGTCCAAACTACCCTAAACTTTGTGCTAACTTTTCCCATCTTTTACATGTATCTCCAAGTCTAACTTGGTTTACTCATCTGGAAAAAAAAAAAAAAACCACCAACGTTCTTTTTAAGGAATTTGAAGACTGTCTTCATTAGCAAGGTTTTTGTAATCTTGTAATATTTGAATTCACAGTTTAATTAAAAAGAAAACATGTATTCTTTCTAGTAGAACAGAGACCAGTAAAAAAATCAGCTACAAAAACTTCTGAGTCTAGAAAAAGGCCATATGGATTTTTCTAGCCTGTACAGGCAGTCCCCACAATTCTACTTTTCTATCAAGTGATATTTTTAACTATTTGCAGATTGTGTGCACAAAATCAATAGGTTTTGCTTTTTTGTGCAACTTCACTGATAACAATCACTGCCTCAAAAAAAATGGCCAGAGGCTTTACATACAAATACAGTAATTTATAACTACAGAAGTAACTTCCAGAAACCCTTACCAAGGCATCTCCATGCAGAGCACTAAGAACGGACATATTTATTAGGCTCAAAAAAGGCTGAATTTCTATAAAGATCTCACATATTTATTTGTGGAAATAACAGCAAATAAAACCATCTGCTTAATGAGATCACAAATACAAGGATGAAAACTGCAACAATTCCTCCATGTAGCCGGTTACATTTATTGTTACCTTGGCTTGTAGTCTGCCTCCTAATGTTGATCTGGCATGATAGATCACTATAAGAACATCTCCCTGGACCGTTATCCCTAGTGGAATTACTGCTTTACCATCCTCAGTTCTAAACTCCCTGAAGAAAAAAAACCAACAGTTAGTTCCATTTTTAAAAAGAACATAATGTATTTGCTTGGTTTCTCCAAGACCTATAACACAAGGAAATTTGTTTCAATCTCTTGTTACAGAGAAGAAATTAAATTATTAAAACGCAAGAGCTGCTTTAAACAAGATTAATAGTTGCCTACAAGCTAAACAGACACATTTAGACTTACAGTTCTGTCTTCAAAGATCCCCTTGGAAATGCAAGAGACAGGATATTATGAAGAAAGCTGTTCCAAATAAAGGTGCATCAAGAAACTGAGCTGCACTGCTGTCATATCTTCAGACTCCCACTGAGGACCAGTGGCACAGAGAAACAGGGGGAAATGTAACTAATACTCCACAGCTGTTTCTGTTCCTGCTCTCTGCAAATTCACTGAGTTCCTTACAGGGCTTAGATTTATAGGAAACATAGGACAGACTTTGGTAGTCTCTCAGCTTTCCTCTGTCTATGACTACTACAAGCTAATAACATTTCCAATTCCTGTATCACAACAGACACCAGAGCTGTACAAGAGCTAATAAGCACTACCCTTACAGCTACTGTGCTTGAGGGACCATTATTGCTTCCATGACAGACACAATGTTTGTTCCCTGATGTACATGGAAAGATAGTTTACCCCACAAAAAGTGAGCGGAAAAAGGGTCTTGCTCTTCTCTGCTTCCCAGTGCCCACTATGCCACCCCATAATCACCCCCAGCTAAGGGGATGTCAGCTAAGTATAAAATACTTATACAGGGGAGATATAAATACAGGGAGTATTATGAAGTATTATAAATTACTTCTACAGGGGAGAGAGGAACTGTTACATGTGTTAAAGAACCTTTCTGTTTGACTGCAACTTTTTCTGCATATGCAAAAACATGCTTTCTTCTCATAGTAAGTTAGCCTAGAAAAGGTAGCATACAAAAACAGTATGCTGTTTCATAACTTGCACTTACTTCATTTTGTCATATTCCTGGGAGGTAGTAGCTACTCTCTCATCTCCCACATAAACTTCACAAAAAGGCCTGCAGCCATTGCGCTGCTTACTGAAAAGAGGAACTGGAGTCATAACAATTGATCTGACAAAAATGGGCTTGCTGTGAGGAATAATGGGTTCTTCAGCCATCATGTCACACATGTATTCAATATATCTGCCAAAACCAAAAAGTATTTATTAAGAATTTCGTATTCAAGACGACAAAATTCTAAAAACAGGTGAAGAAAATGGTGAGTTACTTCTGTTCACATCCAGCCACTAGGCAGTGACATAAGGTAACAATAAAATACTGGAAACAATTAACAGCACCCGTCCCACCTTCCCGATAACTCCAGACACTGCCTTAGGACTGCAGTTTTACACCTATTCACTTGTAAAGGAAACTAGCCACTCTTTCCAAATGCCTTAACACCCCAAACTAGCCAAAAATTCATTTTGGTCCATTATGTGTGGATACAAAGTTGCACAGTAGTTCTTAAGTTAGAAACTCAAACCCTCCAACGGGTTTTTAATTTATCCTCATTAATGTAAGTTATCTTCTAAAGGAACAATTAAATACACTCAAAGTAATTCTGCACAACAGTATAAATCCCTCATTTATACTCAACTACTTACTCAACTTACTTTACACATATCTACATTTCTAAATCTACTACTTTTTGTAGGAATGAGCCTCACTACCAGTGCCACTTGCTACTGAGACTCTACCGCTACAAAGTTTGATAAATATTTTAAATGTTTGATAAAGTATATGAAAGTCACATTTGCACACTCCTTTAAAAAGCAGAAGGCATTCTGATCTAAAAAGAGAAGATTTGAAAGAAATTACTGGTCTTTCCACAGGACTTGCAGTGATCACATAGAATCACAGAAAAACCTACTGACACAGTAAAACCTACTGCAATAAACTAGTAAACATTAAACAAGTCTTACATATATGTAAGAGGATTTTATACTTTTTATACTTAAGAGAGCATTCAAATGCACTCCATGCCCCTGTTTTTATTACAGGTTGCCAAGATGCTTGCGGATTCCCCCTTCCCTCTGGAAGTGTTCAAGGCCAGGTTAGACAGGGCCCTGGGCAAACTAATCTAGGTGAGAGGTGTCCCTGCTGCCCATGGCAGGTGGGGTTGGAATTAGGCAATCTCTGAGGTCCCTTCCAACCTAAGCCACTTTATAACTGATTCATTCCTAACATTCCTTCACTACGAGTTATACTTTGACTTATTTTTTGTTATATGAGCTTCATCAATAATTTAAGATATCTCAAAATTCAAAACTACATTCTGTACTCTTGATACATCCAGTTTTCCAAGGATTCTGCTACTGGAACACAGACACTACTGTAATAATTCAAGTCCTAAAATGCAACCTGTAAAAATGATAGCATATTCACAGTTGCATAACTGCTTGCTTCAAACACTATCCTATAGTCTGATACTATACCTTTTATGTGAAGGCCAAATGCCAGGAGGGCAGCGTTTCATACTGAACATGTAAACTGCAGCTTCGGCAGTAGTGAAGAGACGACAGAAACACAGAAAAGAACAAACTACAACAGCAGATGCTGCTCTTCCATCCTGCACAAAAAAAGGTTACCTTTATTAAACCTAGTGAAAAAAAAATTTAAGAAGTTATTGAAGAAAACACTTATCTCCTTATTCAGTGTAATGAATTCTAGGGCCTCACTGAATCACTGAATTTGAAATTTGTATTTGAATGCGAAATGTTTTAATTTTATTTCCACACAATACAAAATATACAGTATCTTCTTGCTCAAAACTGAAAAATTGCATTAGCTTAATACTGAGATTTTCAGCTGATGTTTATTACCTTGCATCAACACCCATTTTCAAGTTTGTTTTTTGTCTGCTACCTGAAACCTCAGCTGATTGCTGATTTTGATTCATAACCATAGATTTCTACTACAAAGAGAAATCCTACATTCATAACAACTAAGGGGCACTACAGTCTTTAGTCTTCTGACTAAAACCGATTGAGATTAATAGCCTAACACAAAATAGGAAAACATTGATCCACTTTCTGCAGGGAGCATGGTAGCATACATCCCAGAATCATTTGTAAGTTATAAAAGGCTGAAGATTCAGAAAAGGCAATGGATGACCAAAAAAATTCACAATATATTCAGCTAGCAATGTAGAACAGTTAAGAGTTTTTTGGTAGTCATTTGGCATACGAGTGTGGAAGTGAAGAGATAAATGTTTTTCTGAATTTATTTTGATAGGTATTCCTTTCAAAGCCAGGCTTCTACTCTAACCATTACTTAAATCAAGTAAGAAGTAGTCTGCCAGCACCACAAAAGACAGATTTTTAAAGCACAGTTCAGCAAATCAATATTATCCCTGGTTCTGAATCTTGGCCACCTAGAGGCAGTTTCACCTTTACAAGAAGCAGCTCTCATGTTTTGTCATCCAAGAAAGTGCACTACAATACAACATCACTTCTACCAGACACAGCATTCTTTTCAACCTAGTTTCCCTGGCTTTAAAATCTAAGATTTCCAGCTAGATGAATTCCAGATACATATTGCAGATATCATTCTACACTCTAGTTCTAGTGTATGCTCTTCACATCACATACTGCCATACATATATATATATACACACACATACACACACACACACACACAGACAAGCTTCTCTTGCACCTGAGGAGAAGAAATGAGTTAGGTACCTTAAACAAACCATTCCAAGGGAAAGATGTTACAAAAAATGTTGCTAATTCATCACATCTGTTTCTACTTGATCAGCAAACACATGATACAAGCAATAAACATAGAATCTAAGTAGCACAGAATTAGATTCCTAACCTCCTAGCAGCACTGAAAAAAAAAAAAATCACATTTTTACAGGAAATGCCATTAACTAATTTTTTCTTTGAAAAACTCCGTTCAAGGAATTATACTTCACCCAATTAATAAAATCCCTTTTGCATTGTGCTAGTGATATTTCATATAGACTACCATACAATATAAAAGGACTGGTTCTGAATGCTTCCCAGCTTTATCAAGGCTTTTATTGCTTGTTTTAAGTTATATGAAGGTTACTGATGCATTAGAGAACCATGCAAGTTACACAGCTACCCACTGCCAACAAAACAAGTTCCACTAAAAGTCTCCTAGTCAGTTTCTACAGTTCAGCAGATACAAATGACATTCCAAACATGCAGAAGTAGGAAATAAGGCTAATGCTAAGCTTTCACTCAGCAAACATGAACAATACCTAAAGCAAACACAAACAGCAGAAAGACACCTTCTGACAAAGGCTACTTTGCCTTATTTCCTCCTGTATGTTGCCTTCCATGCTACACTGACCCAGAGGCTACATTACCTTACTGATTTGTCTAAGGAGAAAACTTTTATATAAATCACTTTCCTATAAACAGAGCAGGATGGAATTGCTCCCAAGCCTTACTGTAAGGAAAGCAGGAGTATCAAACTGAGCAGACACTAGCAACCTTATTCACAATCTGTAACGGTATTGAGCAAAGCATTTCAACACATAAACCAATTTCTTACAAGGCAGTGCACAATGCACACGTTTTTCTGGTCTTGTTTCAGCCATAAATGCATATTCTTGCATATACTGTAAAGATTCTGAAGATTTGGTGCTCGTCTTGCTGGCCAACCACATTCAGAAACCTGCAATGAGACACACAGTCACACAGGAGAAAATTTTACACCTTAATGCCCTCAAAAGTTAAATAATTCTTTTCCTGCAAATAGTGGTACAAGACACTATGAAACACTCAACTTCACTGCAGACTGTGTGTATTCTTAAAATCAGATATCCATTAAGAATGCAGTTGTATGAAATCTGATCCTTGAGCACTTGTCAAGTCATAAAGAGTAGATGTTCCGCCAGAATCAAGAAAACTATTTAAACAAGCTTCTCTACTTTTTTTTTAGCCAGGACTGCTGAATATGGAAGATCAAGTTTGGCTATCAGCAACATGTTTTCTTATACAGATAAGAAAGAATGACTCTGAGATTAATTACTTGAACTGACACAGCATCTCAAAAAATTCTTATTGAGGTTATTTTTGTGCCAAGTTCAAGAAAACAACCTGAAAGAAACAGTCTGGCATACAAAGTCTCCTAGAGCTTTTCATTGTGTTCTAATATTTCAATCAAAAGAGAGAACTGTTCCATTAAGTGCCACTTTTCAAGAGATTTAAACTGAACACTTTTGTTAGTGAAAGCTTGAGAAGTCACCACTAAATGAGTAACAGTTCAGGCAAGCAGTCCTTTGTATTTATATTCAACACAGGATTTAATGTGGGCTCTAGTACATTATTATTACAAAAGAACTGAAAAAAATATTATCTCAGTATTACAGTTATAAACCAGAAAATCAACATTTTTGTTTATGTTTAGTATTTGCCATATAATCTGAGATATGTAAGGTAGGTGTACAGGTTTTCTAACCTATCACTAGCCTAGGAAACACAGCCTTTAGTCAGCCAGATTAGCTTTTAATCCATTAAGTTTGGACAGAAAGCAAAGCAAAGCAGAATCTAGGTTACTTTTTAACCATATTTTTATACTTGCCCTTTTGTCATCTTCTAACATATCCCACAATAAGAAGTGAAAAACCTTTTACCGAAATAGACACAAACTACACATACCCTATTATGGAATCTTGAAGGCCTATATGTTCTTGAAGAGAGATTGTACACAGCATAGTGACCAGGATGTTTAGAGTCCAGACATAACCGCACATCTTCTATGTTATTTTTGATGGCAGATTCTACACCTTCAGCTGGAAAGGACATGACTAAAGAAGGAACAAATACGAAAGTGATGTATTCACTTTTTTCATAAATTGAGAAAAATCAGAAATTATTCTTCAGACAGATACAGGTGTCATACCAGCAATTCTTGAAGTGATGTATGATATATCCAAGTCTCCTTTCGCATAACTGAAACAGAACACATTTGGGTTAATACATTAAAATAGAACCATTCAAGTTGTAAGTCTAAAATCTAGGTGTCTAAGGCTACATTTACCACCACAAATAATGTTTCATTTCTTCCATCTGAGGCTTGTTACCTCACACATTAAGTTTCAGAATAGTTTTCAGAATAGACTTTGCATTTTAAGTTACTCATTTACATTAGCTGATCTCCCTACTCTGGGGATTTTCATACAGATGTCTTCAATGTTTAACTCACATCTTTCATCCTTGCTCTTATTGATAAACATTTGTTGCACGTATTAGTTTGAAAGCCTAATGAGGATACACTGAAATCTTCAATGGAAGACATCCTAACATTTAAAACAAAGACTATTTGTTGTAATTGTGTTGTAAATTACACAATTCTGTTATGCTACTATCTGGCACAGATGACTGTACTGCCAAATTTCTGGATCCCATACAAATAAAGGGTACCTGAATCTGTTTCCTCATTTAAATCATTCCTTCAGAAATTCACTTCCAAAACTGTCACACTGAGCACGCCATTAATAAAGACTGATCTTTCTCAAACTGACATCTTTCTCATTTGTGCAGTTTTAAACAGAAGTCTTTCCAGAAATAATCTCCCAGTGATTTTTGCTGTATATAGGTTCATTCCTTTCACCTCTACCTAATTACTTATGTTATGGCAACAATTTACTCTCTTAATAGACAACTATTCTCTTGTTTCTAGAGTATCTGCTATGTATCAGGATGTAAAAGCTTAAGAGAAGGACTGAAAACCCCTAGTGCAGTAGTATAAAACCATTTATACTTTATACTGTCAGGTTTGCACTGACAGGCAAAATGAGAACAAAACCTACATGCCTAACTTCAATCAGCAGTATATTGTCTCCAGAACACCAGAATGTATTCCACTGACATCGGTGACAATACAATTCACAGTTAAGGAACACAGAGTCACTACCAAAGCAATATTTTTCATCACTACAAAGTTTCTTCTGTTTGGAAGAGCAGACCTACAATATTGCATTCAAATTTTAAAACGGCAAGAGAAAACACTCATTAGTGCCTGCTAGTAAACGTGAAGTAAACCAAAGGATATTTATTAAAACATCAGTGAATTTACAAGGACCGCAAGGAAGGCATCAGCTAACCTAACTGTTGTGAAAGCAAGGTCATTAACAGTACTAACAATGGTAATGAAAACTTTTCAAGAGAAACAGACAATAGTAAATACTATTACAAAATTCTCTGCACCTTTGGAGTGACAGAAGTAGCTCAAGTGGTAACTCTCTCACAGCCAAACTACTTAAGGCAGGACTTTACAGTCAGGGCACTCACCACAATTTCTTACAAAACTTAGTCATTAACCCTATAATTTGTATGATTGAAAAGCATAAAATAGTTGTTGCTTTAAATCTACCAGGTTCAAGCAGGGAAACACAGATCATTGTAATTATATCCACGTCTTTGATATCAAAGTTAAAGAACACCTAATACAGCAGTCTGAAAAAAAAAAAAAAGAGAACCATTATCCCTTCAACACTAACACTGCAGTTAAGCAGCAACTTGAAAGATAAACACAGATCTATTAAAAGCAAAATGTCAGTCCTCGCACAATTCTCTATTTGGGAACACTTCCAGACACTGACGTCTTACTAGCAGCATCACTCAATTCAGCTTAGCTTCTCACATTTGTTTAAATAAAAATGTAACGTTACTAGAGGCACAGGTCTCGCCATGTACACGTTGCTGAAATAGTACAGCTTGGTATGTCAATAGCAGACAGCCAGATTCCACCTGCTGTTTCACTGGAAAACATATGCACGTGTGTATGCCTGGTACAACTGAAAAAGCTTCAAAATGTCTTTAATGAAAACACAGGTGCTAAGCTGGAAAATCAACATGAGTCTCCTAAAACATGTAATTATAGTGAAGATTTCAGAACTATTTCAGTCATAAGAGTTGAATACACAGTGCGCTTGGTTTTACTGGTTTGTCAGACAGGTAACAGACTGCCTTAAATGGAGCGGAGGTATAAAATGCTTGTTCTTCATACTGGTAAGTAGTCCTACACATTTCAAGATATAACTACAAATCAGGAATCAGGTCTTTCCTTTTATGCTGTTAACAGCAGAAATTTACATAGTGGTGCTGCTGACAGATAAGACTAAGACATGCAAACAGATCACAAGGTTGCATGGAGTGCTTCTGGCTCATGATCCCACGTGGAAAACTCGAGAGTGCTCTTAAGGCTCTAATTAAGCTAAACAGGAAAGTATGTTATGACACCTATACATAATAATGTCCCTGATACCAGGCTACTTCAAAGCTTTTTGGTGGAAAACATAGTAAAAAAGACATGATTCTTATTTTGTGAATAAATGCATAAAATAAGATGTTTTAATTACGTATTAGAAACTTTTCACTCCAAGTGGTTAGCATCAATCTTAACAGAAAATAGCTGAACTTAAAGATCACAACTAACACTAAAAAGGTAATTCCAGCAAATTAAGTTTAAAACAAATTAATAACTAAATTCACAAAATAAACTAGTTAGCATACAGCACAAAATTCTACAATCATGTGGTTACTTTGTGCTACTAACAGCTAGAGCTGATAAAGAATAAAGAATGAATAAACCACAGCTACAGTAAGAGCACACAAACCACTATCTTCAATTAAATAAGCTCAAACACAGAGCCATCTTTGTTCGAACACTTCTACAATTACAAAAGCAGAAAAACACCTATTCATTAGCTAACCACTGTCATCTTTTCAGTTTATTTTTCAAAAGCCAAGAAGAAATGCAGCACTGAATTTCATACCAATCTGTTCCCACAGTTTTGCTTTATTAAACTAAACTAACCATTCAACTACCTTGTGCAACACAAAGATCCATCAAATAAAACATTATGGACCATCAAACCAGAAACACATTAACTTAGAAGCTAGGAAAGCTAGCAGGCAGCTATAATTATTCCCTGGGTAACTAATCATAATCTCTTCAGTAAAAAAAGACTGTTCTAACAAAGCAAAAAGGGAAAAAAAGACTGATCATAAATTCAATCCTGTTTTCAATGCCAGAAGACCAGATACTTAAAACATTTAGATTAGGTAAATTGTTTTTTTTTGGCAGGGCATCTGTAACCTGTGTGGACGCAGAACTGAAAAAGCATAAAAGCATAAAAGCAAGGGCATCGCAGCATCACAACCGAGAGACAGACAAGCTGAACACAAGTCTGTTGAGGCTACAAGGCTGCTGACAAAGTCACCAGACACATAGGTACATCTGTCAGTATGAGGTTGCCTTCTGCGCAGACACTGCTCTGACACATCAGGTCCCTTCACAGAGAAACGGTATCTGCTCAAAATGCTAGTACCTTTTTTCAGGTCAGCTTGTATCAACAGAGGGTTGAATCTCTGTTGCAACGTATTGTCTCACATCTGTAAACTGCTTCTGCCTGACCTGAATCTGTGCTGGAGACTGCACTGTCTGCAAGTGACATAGCCAAGATGTTCCTTATTCACTTTGCAGTAGCAAATAGCATGTGACATGTGTTTTAGTTTTCACTCTATTACTTAAGGTTGTCAAGCAACCAAAACGTGAATTAAGATGAAGGTAGTTATGAGAGGGAATGTAAAAGTGCCTGTTTTGTAGCAACTAGAAAATAGTAATTTTTTTTAGAGCTTTGCCTGCATACACATAAAGGAAATAACTCCACAGTTCAGAGAAGCAAAGATAGATAGGAAGAGCAGAGCCTACCTAATGAGATGACAGATTCCAACACAATGAGTGCTCAAGTGTGGTGAGGAAACACATGACAGAAGAAGAGACATTTTAGCTTGTCCAGAATGTCTGCTTCTGGAGTTGGCTGAATTGTTTTAGAAAGGCAGTCAGGACGCAACAGTATGTGGTATTCTCACATCCCTGATATAGTGCCAGCTGTAGCCGCAAAATGTGTTTGTAAAGACAGAAAACAACCATGACAGAAACAGGTATGTTCTATAGTAAATGCAAAGAGTTAACACTTCAGCTCGGTTAAACAACAATGCACATGCATAGTGGTGGACTCTTAACTGCATAACCTGAGACTGCCTTAGGTCCTGCATAACTAAGTACTAGTTCATGTTTGGTATTTCAGTGAACTGCTAAATACAATCTAGAGTCTAAATATACTGGGCAGATTTAGCAAGAAATGAAAATTACGTAACCAAGAGCCACTAAACAACTCTGCAAAAAGTTTCTCTTTCAGTACTGAAAATACTGTCAATCCATCACAGCCCATAGAAGTGCTGTATTCTCTATTAACCAAAAAATGCCTGTGGCTCACCGATGTCATTTGGATACAGTAATACTCCTTCCCATTAAAAGTTACAAACCAAAATCAGACCAAACAATTCATAAGCTGCTCAATTATAGTAAATATCCACATGTGGCCTTCCGTAATTAACACAGTTAAGATGCAAAAGTATTGAGTTTTTCTTTAACTAGTTTTTAGCAAGTTTTGTAAGACATGCACTACAATATCTCCAACATCTCTGGCAGTCCTGACAGATGCTCAAACATTAAAGAAACCATGCCACATAGGTCTGAAGCAGTTTAGAGGAGTACAGTTATTTCTTTATGTGTCCCACAAATTTAAGGCACAAAAAACTGCCACAGGGCTCTGTGCAGGACTCTCGAGCCCCAAGTTCATTCTCAATCATTACACTTTCCCATTTTAGTCAAAACAAAGACTTTAAGTGAAGTGCCAAGTGTAGGGTTCAGCCACAGAGCACCACCAATGCAAAAATACCGACGTAACTCTAAAGTCAACAGAAGACTTATCTTGGGTAGTAATCATAATCAAAATAAACAAGCTTATGATCTGAACAGCATCTTTTCAGACAGCAAGGACTCACTCTCCTGCGCTTCAGAAGCTACCACACAAGCTTTGCAGAAGCGGTTGGATGTACTGTTACTGTTTTATTCCTTGCATACGAATCTTACTTTGGAACCAAATGAGATTACGCAAAGCAAAAAGCCACACACAGCTGCTAGGCAGGAGAAATAAAAGTAAGGTGCAGGTAGGGCATAAATCATTCCATATTAAAAGGAAATTTTGGACATTCCTAATTCACTACCAAAAAATGGGAAAAACTGCACAAAATTAAACTCAAAGTATTTAAAACTTCCAGTATTAAAGGTTATTTAAGGAAGAAACTGCCTGCAAGAACAAAGAGGAAACTTCTCCAAACAGAACTGATTAATAGAGGCAATACAATCCAGAAACTTGGGGAGACAAGAGCACAAGAAAGTGAAGTGCAGGAGTACTTCAGAAACTCGTAGTGTACAATCAACACAGCACCCATGCAAGATCTACTACAGGAAGGCAAGCATGAGAAAGCAGGGCTCATCCATACACTGGATGTGAGGAGGAAATTCTTCACCGTGAGAGTGCTGAGAGCCTGCAGTGGGTTGTCCACGAAGGTGGTGGAGGCCCCATCTTTGGAGGTGTTTAAGGCCGGGCTGGATGAGTCTCTTGCCAGCCTGATCTAGGGTGGGGTGTCCCTGCCCATGGCAGGGGAGTTGGAACTGGATGATCCTGTGGTCCCTTTTAACCCTGGCTGACTCTATGACTTGGTCTAGGGGATCCTGCTGTGGCAGGGGAATTGGACTGGATGATCTTTCAAGGTCCCTTCCAATCACTAATGATTCCAAGATAAATCTGCTCTTTGTCAAAATGTCACGTGTCAAAGGAAGAAGAGTAATTTTTCCAGACGGAGACTTAGGTCTAAGCAAAACTGGCAGAATTTAAGTTATTTAAGTTTATGAATAGTAGAGCTGTCAAAGAAACTGCAAAATATATCCATGTTTTACCATCAAATAAAAATTGTTTAAACAAGACAACAAAAGTAAACGAAGTAAGGCTGAAGAAGAGGGGAAAGGAAGATCAGAAGCAAGCAGGTACAAGATGATAAAGAACAGATGCCGCCAAGATAACACATGCCACAAAACGAAATGCAGAGCAACTACCTAAAAATTCTAGCCCATCATGACACTTCACATATGGAATTCCTACAGTTCTGCTAAGTTCTGCTAACAAGTTAGCACTTTGTCACGCAACAGTTCATTATCCTTGTACACCTGCTTGACTTCTCTTGAGTCACAGGATGAAAAGATGTTAATGCTAATCTGCCAATTGCTAGAAAGCTTAAGGACAAACCAAAGCTGCATAGCTTTTGCAAACAGAGGACCTGCACTCACATAAAGTTTAAAACAGACTAACTGAAGGTGTATTTTCAGCTGTTTGATCTTAAAGTAGTATCAAAAGTAGAAAATCCACAGATCTAACTTAGCGGATCAGTACAAATATTTTAAAAAAGCACTATACGCAAATTATACTCAGAAAAAAGTTGCAAGTAATAGACTTCACAAGCCATAACACAGTATCCCAATTAAAAGGGCCACAAACCCTACAGTGAGGAACAAGGTTCAGTATTCCTTAGGAGGCTCTAGTTTAACCTTGGTATTGAGTAATTGCTTACCTGCTTTTCCTAAATTAATGAACTTCTACCCTGCCTGAAATTTTACTTTAGATAAGAATGTGTGACTCATATAGAT
>VXBP01000818.1:0-20069 GCA_013400115.1 Rhinopomastus cyanomelas | reverse complement strand
CACATTCTGCAATGGTCAGGCCTAGAGTAGGCAAATAAAAATAATTGTCGTAAGCCAGAACAGGCTCCATACTAAAGCAAGTTGCCTACAAAGCTGGAAGCCAATGCACACATAAACTGTGCTCTGCTGTATTTCTCAAGTTCTAATTACAATCTATGCAACAAACACCTCCTGCAATCAGGAGGTACTAGCATGCTAAGTTAAGTTACATAATTTACATTTCAGAGAAAATAAGTCAAGAGTCGATAAATCAATTCTGAAAGAAAAGCATTTATCTCACACAGCCAGTGCAGGGGAATGCTATCTTTTTTCAGCATTGTTGTCTTAGAAGTACAGCTTAGTGTTAGCCAATCAACTTCAGTACTTACACCAGTATTTTAATGCAGAGCCTCAACATCATAATTACAGTACTTATAATGCACAATACCTATCCTACCACAATTGCATACAACAAACAGTGCTAATTCTTGCCCAAAACAGATAGAATTATAATAAAAATAGTAAATAAAAAAGAATAGAATTGTAATAAAAAGGCTGTCTGGCTATTTATATGTATATTTATTACATTTACATAAATTATCTTTATAGCTTATATAAGTATATTATAGTATATATCTTATTCTATTTATTATTCTATAAGGAAGCTGGATTCTTCCACAGAAAACACAGAACAGCTTAGGTTGGATATACTTTTACACATGTGAAGTATAAAATATTCCCTTAACACACTCTACATTAATTAAAGTGTTCCAAGTTCACTTGACATATNACTTTAGATAAGAATGTGTGACTCATATAGATTGATTAATATTGATCACGTATGGTACTGCAAACATTTGGAACATGACTGAATTCTGATTACAAAGAAAATCACACACCAGGTATCTGAGAATTCATATACCAAAACAGGAGAGTATTCTTCCATGTAAATACAGGGCAAAGGAGACAAAAAGGCCAAATCCTCTCACTTCAACTTGAAGTCATAAGAACCCACTTGAAAACTAACTGGACAGAACAGCGCATATATTACTTCCCAGAAGTCTTTCTTCTCACCTTCTTTTCCTGTATTTGTAGCTTCTATCACTCCGCACATTTTTTATTTCTCATTAATGGAGGCCCTACCTATTAATCAGATTCATTCATTCTGAACCATGATAGTCCTAATTCCATATCTCTCCACACTGTTCCAGCCCCTACTTGCTCATATTCCAAGCTTTCAGTATCTAAAACACAGCAGGGAAAGCAGTACTTAAGGACTTTTGACCCTGATTTCTAATATATGATTGCTAAAGCAATTTTTGTATTAATACAATACAAAATAATCAAGGCTAGCTACTATCTCAAGCTTTGAAAAGTATGCTGAATGTTATAATTTATACAGTAAGCTCCTGAATCTTATGTAGAATGCTTACCAGCATAACTCAGTGTTTACTTTTTACTCACTTGGCCACAGACTGGATAACTTTAGAAGATGTGTCCTTAATATTAGTGAAGAACCGCTCCGTTCCACCCCTTAGAATATCAAAGAAGCCTCCATAAGTCTGGTCACATTCTGCAATGGTCAGGCCTAGAGTAGGCAAATAAAAATAATTGTCGTAAGCCAGAACAGGCTCCATACTAAAGCAAGTTGCCTACAAAGCTGGAAGCCAATGCACACATAAACTGTGCTCTGCTGTATTTCTCAAGTTCTAATTACAATCTATGCAACAAACACCTCCTGCAATCAGGAGGTACTAGCATGCTAAGTTAAGTTACATAATTTACATTTCAGAGAAAATAAGTCAAGAGTCGATAAATCAATTCTGAAAGAAAAGCATTTATCTCACACAGCCAGTGCAGGGGAATGCTATCTTTTTTCAGCATTGTTGTCTTAGAAGTACAGCTTAGTGTTAGCCAATCAACTTCAGTACTTACACCAGTATTTTAATGCAGAGCCTCAACATCATAATTACAGTACTTATAATGCACAATACCTATCCTACCACAATTGCATACAACAAACAGTGCTAATTCTTGCCCAAAACAGATAGAATTATAATAAAAATAGTAAATAAAAAAGAATAGAATTGTAATAAAAAGGCTGTCTGGCTATTTATATGTATATTTATTACATTTACATAAATTATCTTTANTTAAGTGCAAGTACTTCCAACCGAATTAACTCTGCAATATCTATCTTTACAGAATGAGTATGTCAGAATTTAATTGTCACTTTGGGTAAGCGGTTTTGTTGACTTAATTTAGTATTGCTCATTCAGCTGCTGGTTTTGTTCAGATGGAACCACAACTCTTCCTCCTTACTACTGACAACTGTGGCACTGTCATCTCCTGAAGTCCTCTGTGCATAATCCTTCCATAATTAGCTGGGCTGAAAGCAGTATCAGCTATGACTACTGGACAGTCACAAAACTTAGTTTAGACTGCTGCTCTTTCCCTTTGAGGTTCTCAGACATGAGTATTGAGGAATGACAGAATTAAAAGGCTTTAGACTATGACAGTGAGGGTGGTGAAGTGCTGGAATAGGTTGCCCAAGAGGCGGTGGACACCCTGTCCCTGGAGACAGTCACAGTCAAGGCTGGACAGGGCTCTGAGAAATCTGATCTAATTGAAGACATCCCTGCTCACTGCACAGTTGGCTGTACTAAACGACAATTAAAAGTCCCTTCCAATCAAAAAAATTCTATAATTCTGTGATCACTCTGTCAGACGCATTTCAACCTATCACGTGGCCTTCTCTGTAGGAGATGTAAGAAAAGATAGACACCACTTTTTAACAGAAAATCCCAGCAAATGCTTCTGTGTTTGTTACCTCAATCATCAGACATCAAGCTCGTTTTAACACAAGGTTATACCAAAAGCCACAGAATGACTGCAATCTTTTGAAGTCGCAACTTGTTTGTTATCAAGGGGTTCTTATAAAAGCAAACATAATTGCTTACACCAAAGATGTTTTATTGTGAACAAAACCAGGATGTGTACTGATTTCAGTAACTCCTGCCGCAAAGTAACAAGGTTTCACTTCCAAGAATATATTTACCAGTTTCAGTTTAATTCCCTTGATTTTTACCAGTTTAAACTTAACTTCACTTGAAATTCTTTTCTTTACACATGACTCCGTCATATAAGACTGCCTCATTGAATTATGAAGATTTGGGTTTTAAAATAATCCTGTTTTACTCATTTGTCATAACCTGAACACTACTTTCTCTAAAACTCTTGCTCTTAACAACATTATTTCTTTGCTGTATTCACATAAATTAAATTATAGTTCACTTTAACTCTCCCACAGGTTAATAGCATATTTTTAATGTTATTTTATATAGGAAATAAAGCTTTTATCTTTCCCAGTAATGATCTTACAAAATTGTTATCTGCATGTGTTAACACACAACCAAACCCCATGAAACATAAAACTGGGATAGAAACAGTACTACAAACTGCTGGCATTTCTGCAAAGTGTCTAGAATCCCCAAATGGTATTTTTCCTCCTATACAGAAGACACGGAGGTTTAATTTGCTTTACAAAAGATGTCTTTCTGCACTTACCTGCATTGTACACATTGTTTAGCTGTCCTGCAGGTCTGGAGCTGTGTGAAACAGAGGTTACAGATGTCCGAGGCTGAGCATTGTTTCCATAGCCTCCATTTTGTTCCAAAAGCTGAGAAGATTAATACTCACTGTAAGAATTTTCTTGCCAATTTAGGCAACTTATGCTTTGTACATTTTTATTACTTCACAAGAACAAGCAGGCTGAACTTCAAGTGAGCCAGGAAGCTAAGATACAGCGATGTATTCATTTGCAGTGTTGCGCAAATTAAACGTTGAACAGAAAACACCAAAGTGGGTTTCAAGTTAGTGTAGATTTTTTTCTCTGTGTGAGGTAATAATTTAATACAGCATGTCAAACAGTGCACTTGTGTACTAAAGAGTGATGCAACATCCTGAGAAGATTCTCAATAAACAGCAAGAACTACAACTAGTTCCTTCAACATCACTTAGGCTCTACTTTAAAAGGTGCATTTCCAAAGATTCTGCAAGTGATACAGACAATTCAAGAGAATTTCAAAACACATTAATGTGAAATTTAAAAGACTAAGGAACAGGGCACCTGCTCTGATAGCTATTACTAAATTCACACTGACTGGGTAAGAGATGAGAGGAAGACAACCTGATCAATAATACATCTTCAAAAACATTTTTACCTCCGAGATAGGGGATTTAGGATTCACATTCCTAGCTGCTGCAATTTCTTGCAGTTGATTCACCAGTTCAGTGATTGACAATCTCTCCTCTGGGTTCACCTTCAAAGTAGAACCTAAAAAGTTAAAATCAGACAATGTAACAGGTGCACTTCGAAGCTCGTCTTCCATCAGACATTAATGATTTCTTTAGTGCACTCAGTGTGATAATCAACATGTAAACAGGGTGGAAAAACTGCTAGATCCCTAATCTAAATATAGTTGTCATGACAGATATCCATGAAAACACATTTAGAGTTAAGAACATTTAAGAATACACATTAGTATCAGTTAACGAATAATCCCAGAAGTAATCTTTATGTTGGAGACATATTTCTAGAACCGTAATTAGTTTGCAATACTCTTTGAAATAGAATTTTTACAGCAAATTCAAAGAAACAAAATGTAAGCACCAGTTGTTCTTAAGAATTTGTTCATATACTAAGCAAGACAGCTCAAAGCAAGACATAGTAAAAGCCTCAGAATTTCCATTTATAATTTCCAAGTTTTTTAGAATCGATTACAATTTTTAATAAAGCAATAAGTTGCTGCAGCTAAACTTTTTCACCAGCACACATCAATAACATTTAACTATCAGTTATACAACACTGTCACTGAGAACACTTAACCACAAAGACACCATATAACATTTAAACTTACGAATGAGATCATGAAAGACAGAATAGTGGGTGTCATTTTGTGGGATAGTGTATTTTCCATTGACTATGCGAAGTTTAGCTCCATCTTCAAATGGATGTTGCCTAAAGCACAGCAAATACAGGATACAGCCCAGAGCCTATACAGAGGAAAAGGCAGAAGTATTTCATAACATCATAGACATTCAAATTGCAAAAATCACTTAAGATTGGGTCTGACCTGTCACCCAACACTACAAAATCTACCACTACAGCATGCCCTTAAGAGTCATCTCTACTCAGTTTTTAAATCCTTCCAGAGACTCCACCACTCCACAGGCAGCCTACACCAATGCTTAACAAACCTTTCAAAAAAATACTTTTACTAATGTCCAATCTAAACCTACCCTGCATAAACTTAAGGCCATTTCCTCTTGTCCTATCATTAGTGATTTGGGAGAAGAAACCAACACTCACCTTTATCCAACATCACTTCTCTACTCCTGCTGGCCATGCTATTTCTGATACAAGCTAGAGCGCTGTTTGATCAATATCGCTGGGGTCCTTTTCCCTCTAGGAAACTTCTCTACAACCAGCATTCTCCAAGCCTGTAACACTGCATGGGGTTATTGTGACCCAAGCACAGGACCCAGCACACAGCCTTTCTGAAGCTCATACCTTGACCCATGAATCCAGCCCATCCACATCCTTCTGCAGAAAATCTATACCCTCAAGCATATCAACACACCTGCATAACTTAGATGCACTCATCCATGTATCGCTGATAAAGATCTTAATGAGAACTGGCCACAACACTGAACCCAGAGGAATACCATTTATGACCGGCTGCCAACTGGATTTAAGTCAATTCACTACCACTCTGAGCCCAGCCATATAGTGGGGTTTTTTAATCCAGAAAACAGTACAGGAACATCATTGTGGAGCCACAGCAAGTAAAACAGACAGTGCCAGCTGGCAATGTCTCCAGCTCCAGATGGTTACTACAAGCCAGCCCAAACTGTCAGATGAGCAGACAGAATAGCAAAAGCAAGAGAAGAGCGCAGACAGGAGTTGATTTGTACTACTCATGGTAGTCACCTTCCAGTACGATGTATTACAGTTAGACTTCCAGACACTGAAACAACCGGAGCACAACACACTCCTGTCTTCCTCCTCTGCCATGGAGCTACAGTTATCAACAGACTACAGGACAGATAACACCAACCCATACCCCACGGTGGTCTTACAGGAAGCTGAGTTGCCACACAGCAAATCAAGTGCTATGTCTTTTTTCAGTAGGTAGCCTGGGACCAAGCTCCTAGCCCTAGTCCTAGTGACATATGACAGAATGCTGGTGCTGCCAGCATCTCTGTGCAGGGTGGCTGGAATGGCATGGAACGGACAACCTTGGTGTGGAACTGCTTCACAGTTGGTGGCTTTGTCTTTGACAGCTGCAACCCCAGACAGGGACCTGAGCAGATCATGGCACAATTCTGTTCTCTTCCTCTTCTGCCACACAAAGGAGCCTTGTAACTTCATATAAGAAAAAATAAACCTTATCTTCTACCTTTACCTCTACCTTTACTTATCTCATTTACTGTGATGGTCTTATCAACATGGGAGAAATGCATAAAGGCAGTCAGATGAACAGGCAGGAAATGAAGAGGCCATTTAGATTTTATGTTTGCTTTAATTCCTACTCAGTCATTTTCACCACTCTGTCTGTAATAGGATTTAACAGTAATATATTATTTTAAACAACAATCACAATTCAAATTGGCTAAAAGTTGCACTTTTAGTTGCAATTCCAGTTGCACTAAGGCAATTTCATGAAGACAACGTGCTATGCCTCATTTTCCACATGCCAGTCGTGCTCTTCTACAAGGTGTGTGGGTCCATCTGAGTAACCACATACCAGCATATAAAAAAACACCACAACAAAGTCAACAAAAATAACTAATAACTTTTTGATCTGCTGCTGGGCTTGCATCAGTAGGTAATTTAACCTATCAAGGTGATAATGGGGTTTTTGGTGGGTTGTGATAGCATTTGGAGTTTGGAAGTGGTATTATTTCAAACAAATCAAAGTACAGTTACGTTTCCACTGACTAGCCTTAGTCAATAAGCAGTGTACCTGAAATTTTCTGAGTAAAGTTAAACTACATGAAATCTAAAGAGACTTCTGTGAGCTCACACAGAATCAAAGTTGCAAGATGTCTTGCTTTGAACAGAAGAACTTGCCAGATACAGTTAAGAATACAACTTTGAAATGTCACTCCACAAACAAACATATTCCAAAGCCTACTCTCTTGCTTTATCAGAATTTCATAAGAGTGGGAGTATATGAAGGGACTTCCATGCCAAAATAACTTCAGTGGAGAAAATTCTTTGACAAGGTAAAGCCTGTCATTTCAGTGGAATTCAGTTGATTGTGAACATCAATCACATTTATTTCCGAATCAGCAGTATCTGTCATTTGTGTTTGTTTTCAAAAGACTTCTAGACTAATGCAGAGAAAAAGAAACAATGCACTCGTCCAGGCTTAAGAACCTCTGATCTTAACAGCATCTGTTGACACTCCCATTGTAGAGTCTATGCAGCTAATAACTGATGTCTCATCCCTTCTGCTGTTCTAAGAAAGGTACTTCAATGATTCCATTATTTCTATATCCTTTACATGTTTAAGCTCACACAGTGACAAACTCACAGATCACAACCACAAGTGTTATTCTGTCTGCTTTATTTGGAAAACTGTTTTGTTGATCCTACATACAAACTATAAGATGAGCTGTACTTCCTATTCTACTGTTACATACTGCACACGCTTTCACTGAATCCCAAGTGTTAAGGAAAAAACACAGAACAGTATATTCCAAATAAGGCAAAGGTAAATGGAATAGATTTTCCAAAGACACAGCAGGAGACTACCACCACATCAATACCAACGGATACAGAATTACTCTAAATTCGAAGTAAACGTCAACTGCCCTCTTGAATGAACATATTTCTAGCTTTGTGTTACGCAATCGTGACTCAGACTGTCAGCATCTGATGCACGTGAACAGATCCAACTGTCAGCTAAGTGTATTTTTCTTGGTGCTTCTCCACATGCCAACAGAAAATGACTTGACAGCTGTAAAATCTGAGTAAGTTTCCATAATTTAAGAATCAAAGTTAAGTTCTAAGATTTCAAATAAAAGCTTTTAAAGCATAAGTATTAAAATTTCTAAGTTTGTACACTGACATAGCCAACACAGATGCCAGCTTGACACTGGCTTCTGTAAAAAAACATGTAATAAACCAAGTTCTAAGCACAAAGTCACTGGGCAGTACTGTTGTAGTATCATACAACTGGATAAGGTACAACTGAGGATTTAATGTTTATATTAAATTCTGGCTACAGATTTTAGTGACTTAACCGTTTGTCATCGTTTCTACACAAAGCATGAATGACTTATCTCTCAGTACTTTTTCTAGATGCAATACCTAGACAGAACCATTTGAAATCAGCAATAGGCTGTCCCAGGATTACATGCACAGCAAAGCCTGAAAAGTAAGAATCTGTACCTAACAACCAAGTGCTCTAGCACTGTGGTGGTAACCTCCAAATAGGCAACAGTACTACTCAATATGGAGTATTGTGTTCAGTTCTGGGCCCCTTGAGTTCTGCTCGAGAACTTGGTGCTTNAGGTATTCAAGGTTAGGCTGGATGAGGTGCTGAGTGGCATGATCTAGATGGGATTTTTTGGATTTAGGTTGGACTGGATGCTCTTTAAAGTCTTTTCCAACCTTATCATTACTGTGATACTGTAATATCAAACAAGCTCAGCATTGCTGCTTTTGTTTGGTAGAACAAAGTTAAAAAACGTACTAGATCTCATTCTTTTTGTATTTAGAAACAGTTCACACTATTTAGGTTTATTTTGACATTTTTGACACAAGGCAGTCTATCCTGTTTATTTTGGCACTTCTATTCATTTAATCAACACATTAGCATGAATATTACAAAAATCAGTTTTGCTTCAACAAATATTTATGATAAAGTTTCTTACCCAAATGTCCTGTTTTTCACCAATTGGAAAATGTGAATACAAGTCTATCATTTCTGGTGTCCTATACACTGGAGTAGTATTCCTTGTTATCTGCAAGAAACAGAAACCTGAACAGTTATAATGGCACTCATTCAAGGAAATAATTTCCATGTAGACGGGATTGCATTCTCACTTTGAAAATTCATTTCAGAAATACTCGACAAGGCAGAAGCCATAAACTGAATCTTGCAATAGTCACAACAATCTTTGATATAAGGCCAGACAGGTAACGGTGATATTCAAATGACGTTCCAAATGGCAAAGCCTTTAAAAGGGTCTGTTCTACGTGAGGCAAAAAGGGATACAGACAAATACTGAAAACCAACAATAAACCAAGAAGTTAATTCATATTCCAGTGTGCATTTCCTTCTTCCTCACCACACATAACTGTATGAATGGGTCTGCACTGTGAAGTTATGTTTACAAGAATCCTGAAGAGACCTTTTTTACCATCTTTTTGCACACACTATACAAGATAGTGGTACAATATAACATTTTCTTCTCCAGAAACCAGACGGCATCCCATATGCAAACAGGAACGCAAAACATAATGCATAACAGGAAGTTTATCAAGACCCATGGTATCAGAAATTCCACATGTGAATTTTAAGTGTCATTAGTTTTCTCCATATTTGAAAGCTTTAAATATCTTACATTATATTTACCAGCATTACTTTCAACTCTAAGAACAAAGAACAATGGCACCTTGCAAAAACACTCTATGTCTGACATTGTCATCACATAAGTAGAGGCACTAATCAGCCTATTCAAATTCTGCTAAGCAGAACTGCCACCTCTTTACATTTCACTCAGTTGAGACTAAGAGATAAGAAGGTGTGAATCACTGCGGCATAACCAATTCACTAAGAGATGTGAAGGTGTGAAACACTTATGCATAACAGATTCTTCACTTCTGGTTAAGAGCACGATTGCAACCAGTTCTATTTTCCCACCAGATTGCAGAATGGATATTGCTAAGTTCGAGCAGTCTGTATACACATCTACGAACATAAGCTATTCTTTTTAACTGCAGTGTTTTATTGCGGCGTTTTAACTCTGACAACACAAACACCAAATCAAAGCTTTACAAACAACACTGCAATGGAAATAATCTTCATTTGTCTTAGAAGTCACATAAATCAATATAATATTAACAGTAACAGTTAAATGGATTCACTGTTAAGGTTAAGAGTAATCACATTAAAAGTCTCACCTCTTCTTCAATGAGTGCTCTCTTTTGTGCAGACCAGCTGTAGTCAGGATAGTAGGCTATAGTTGTAGCACTACCAAAGTCACAAAGTTTAATTGTCCCTTGGTTACTAATAAGCAAGTTTTCCACCTTTAAAAAGAAGCAGAATAATAGATTGTCTTTTTTCTCTATGTTAATACACATGCTTTTAAACACCTATTTACTTGTGCATATCCATAAGAGATGCCACCAAGAATACTATAAGCAGGAAACATTCAAGAGAGCAGAAAATAAACATCGGGGAAAAAAACCCGTTCATTAGCGCCTAAGAAGCAGCTAGTTTTTCAGATGAGTACTTGTAGAAGCAGTATCTTGAAATCCAGACGTTTTCATGCATTAAAATGAACACTTAGCTTAATTACAGTGGACTGGAAGTTAGGACTGCTGCAGACACAAAACAGGAAGGTTTTAGTGCAGAAACAGGCTAGTGAGGAACACCTAGAAAGAGTCAGCTGTGACGTTGTGCAGACAGAAACCAGCTGTTTGATGACCACATGCTGCTAGTAATACTACAACACCAAATTTCAGATAACTAGGTGTGTATTCCCTTTTCTTTTAAAAAAAAAGTCGTCTCTGGACTTCCTTGTGGAAAACCTGTTTTCAGAACATCCCACTAGACTCCTTTATATATGCCCCTTTCAACTTTTTCCATTATAAAATCAAAATTTGATTACTCTATAAGAAAACATAAGCTCTGTTAATTATGTGGGTAGAGTATCAAACAGGTAACTTTTGCTTAACTCCATATGCAGTAAGAAATGTAGGCTTCAATATCAAATTAAATTTATAAGTTAAAAACGGTTACAGTAAGAACAGAGATGAAGCCTCTAGGCATAAATGTTATAGGATTTGGTAAATGTTTCTAATAATGCAAAACATTCCAGCTGACTATTCATATTTGAATAGGCTCTATGACCTGTGTTATGCAGACTGCCAGCTGCATGGCAAAACCTGAAAAGATTAAATTCAAACAACTAAGGTATCAGAAAGGCACTGATATTTTAGAAATGTCCTCTAACTAGCTTACAATTTTTAGAACTCTAATCAGATGAGTTGCTATACACACTCACTGCAAGTGCAAACTTCGTCCAAAAGGGTTTAGGAAGAAGAACGCACCACATTGTCAAGCGAGGGAAGAAAACCACAAGAGGACAGAAACAGCCTTGTTTTAAGCTGCAGCATAATTCACAAATTTGAAATAGCTTTAGTCAAAATAAAAGCTATTACTCTTATTACAAAAGAAAAACCCTACTACACCCCTTCCTAATAGCTGTGTTAGCATCTCTGGACTCATTTAAGGCTTCCTTAAAAGTTCAACTAGCGCCTGATATCAAAACAAAATCACTTATGCCTGTGGAATTTTAAAATTCAAGTTAAAAACAAGCCCTAAAATACAATGCAACTACTACATCCATACTACAACGCAAACATTACACCTTCTCAAAGATTACACAATCTTTTGTAAGAGAATCAAACATTATCTTCTCCTTCAAAGCTTCACCTCTTCTAGTCACTTCTATTGCGATAACTTGCTCACCCCAAAACAGTAACTCAAGCCATAATTGATTAACCAAAAGTAAATTCCTTAAAGACTAACTTCACCTGCAAACCACAAGACATTACATTTATTTAGCTTATTTGGATGGCGCACAAGCAGTACTAGCCAAAAGCACAAGTAAAAGATGTTGTCTGAAGAGATGCAAGTATTTCAGTGACGATATTCACTGACATCCAGCAACGCCACACAAGTACACACTACACTCAGAGTGCTGACTGTATTTGATCAACAGTCTTAACACTGATCCAGCCAGATAAGCTCATTTGCTGTTCAAAAATTCAGCCCATATTGAAGCACCTTTAAATCTCTATGGATAATAGGAGGCTTCTGTTTATGCATATGCTGCACTGCTCTGCAGGTCTGATAAAAGATCTTCAAAACTGTGTCACAGGAGATAGGTCCTTTGGATTCTACTTTCTTTAAAAATTCCACCAACTGTCCTGTAAGAAATCACAGGAATTCACATAAGAATATCACAAATTCTGAAAATTTGGCACAAATAGATAAACTCTGTTCTTGTCAAGAAAGTTTTACAACCTTGAGTTGCAGTATTAGATAGATACTCTGAAAAAAGCAGAGCCACATTGCTGTAAGGAACTATTCCTCATCCTTCTTGCTCAGACCAGTCTCAAACACAGATAATTTAATTATTATCCCATATTTAACATAAGGTTCAACTGTAGTCTGAAATAATGAAATCCTTACTCAATAAATAAGAGATCAAACTGTAGCTCCAAACTATGCTTTCACATCTTCTAAGACATGAAACAAACTTCTCAAAACAGCTTTCAGAAGCAGTAGGGACTGCTGGGAAAACACAAAGTTTACCTTTACATAGTTCTGTAAGCAGAAGAAACTCTCCCTGTCCTGTGTCTGATTCTTCTTTTCCTATAGAAGCAGCAGAGCAGAACTGGACAATGTTCGGATGACCTGAAAGTTTTTTCTGAAGACAGTAAGTTTAAGGAAGACTACTACCAAGTTTACTGAAACTATTATATACAGCAGTTCATAAATGTCTCATTTCATATGTTAGGTTGAAACCACATTAAGTATGAAATCTGCAATTAAAATACTAATCAGAACTGGGAAATCCATTACTTCACCAAAAAAAAATCCAAATAGGGAAGACACTGAAGGTAATATAATAAAATTTTTTTAAAAAATAAAAATTCCTTCTGACTAAGACTAAGAAAATTTGACTTCACACCAGACCTACTTACCTCTTTATGTTTTCTGATAATGACTGGAAGGCATTAGAGCACAAGTAGCACAAAGACCATGCAATTATCAGCTGATTCTCCAGCTGGCTGATCACGAAAAGGCTACTATATCAAGAACTATCTTTCCAAAGCAAGTAAGTATACTGTTTCAATTATAAGTAAATAACATTTTAAATAAGTTCTTTGGTCTTATATCATCCCAACATTAGCAACAATTCTTCACATTAAAACCTTTGTCACATTTCACTTGTGATTCAGAAACTCAAGATACCAGGAACTTTGTAAAGAGGAGTAAAATCAAGTGACATCAGTTCCTTTCAATTAAAATTGCTTATGCTGACTCATGTTTATGAGACACTTATTACATCTTGTAATTACCATGTAAGATGTAGTAAGTTTTCTGAGTCTGAAAAGAAAAACAAAGGTATTGTAGGTACAACAACAAGGTATACAAAAACAAAATTGTAATTCAAAGCACTCAAATCATCTTTCAAGTAGTTGTAGAAATCAATAAGGTCTACTCTCAGCCGCTTTTCCCCCCGGCTAAACAACCCCAGTTCCCTCAACTGCTCCTCACAGAGCTTGTACTCCAGACATTTCACAAGCATTGTAGCCCTTTCCTAGAACACTCCACCACTTCAACATCCTTTTCAAAGTGAGGGGCCTAGAACTGAAGACAATACTTGAGGCACAGGGTCACCAGTTGAGTACAGGGAGATAATCATCTCCCCATTCCTGCTGGCCACACTATTTCTAATACAAGCCAGGATAACATTGGCATTCTTGGCCACCTGGGCACACTGCTGGCTTGTATCCAGGTGACTATCAACCCATACCTCCAGATCCCTTTCTGTTCTCTCCAACCACATATCTGTAGGTCTGTAGCCTGCTGTTTGGTTCTTATGACTGAAGTGCAGGACACAGGCCTTGGTTAATTATATGAGGTTCAACAAGGCCATGACTCATTGATCCAGCCTGTTGATATTCCTCTGTAGCACCTCCCTAACCTCCAGAAGATCAACACACCTGCCCAGTTTGGTGTCACAGAATCACAGAACATTCGGGATTGGAAGGGACCTTGAAAGATCATCTAGTACAAACTCCCCACCACAGCAAGATTACACAGATCAAATCACACAGTCAGGTTTTAAACATCTCCAGAGAAGGAAACTCCACAAACCCCTGGGCAGCCCGTTCCAGTGCTCTGTCACACTCATCATGAAGAAGTTCCTTCTCATATTGACGTGGAACACCCTATGCTCCAGCTTACACGCATCACCCCTTGTCCTATCATTAGATGACACTGAGAAGAGCCTGGCTCCATCCTCCTGATACCCACCCTTCACTTATACATAAACATTAATGGGGTCATCCTTCAGTCCCCTTTTTTCCAAGCTAAAGAGACCCAGCTCCCTGAACCTTTCCTCATAAGGGAGATGGTCCACTCCCTTCATCATCTTTGTGGTTCAGTGCCAGACTCTAGCAGTTTCATGTCCTTCTGAAATTAAGGGACCCAGAACTGGACACAATATTCCAGANCTTGAACTGACCTCAGGGCCCAGAACTGGACATAATATTCCACACACTGTGGCCTCACCCGGGCAGAGCTAATCTACTAATCCACCCCATCCCAGGATGCCATTTGCCTTCTTGACCACAAGGGCACATTGGTGGCTCACGGTCATCTCCTGCTGCCCACCAGGACTCCCAGGTCCCTTTCTCCTACACATCTCTGCAACAGGTCACTACCCAACCTGGCCAGATGCAAGACTCTACACTTGCCATTGTTATAGTTCATTCAATTTCTCCCCACCCAGCTGTTCAGGTCCCGCTGAATGGCAGCACAGCCTGATGGAGCATCGACCACTCCTCCTAGCTTTGTGTCATTAGCAAACCTGCTGACAGTGCACTCTAATCTCTCATCCAAGTTTTTAGTGAATTGACTGAATAGGACTGGTCCCAGTACCAACTCTTGGGGGACTCCACTAGACTCTGCCCCACTGACCACTACTCTTTGGCTTCTACCCTGCAGCCAGTTCACGATCCACCCACTACCCAATCATGCAGCCTACACTGGCTCAGCTTGGCTGCATCTGAAAATTTTAGTAAACTTTGCCTTTCAGTGGACCTGTGGCATAAGTCTCCTTAATTCAACCCCAAATGAATCCAAGAACCTCAGTCACTCCCTTAACAACTGGGACATGACAGACACCAACAACACTGAGAAACTATTTTTCTGGTTTTCAATTAATGTGTTCTATTGAAATTATTTCCTTAATATTCAGTATCATTTTTTTTAAATCTGGGCTCATCTGAGGTGGAAATTAAGAAACATTTATAGTATATGAAATGTTTTGAATACTCAAGGTCTTTTGATCACAGTCATGGGACTGCAAGAAAGCCCAAGTAAGAATTTCACTTCTTGATCAAGTACATGATAAAGTCTAGACTAGCAACAGCAACTATCTACACACAATAAATCATTTTAGTTTTCCAGCAACTGAATTTGGTGTATGCTGGCGCCAGATTCCTGGCAAACCACAAACCCAGACTTTCCTCAGAACCTGTATGGAATGGTAAGAATTGATTCTGTAAAGCAGTCCTGCAGGTCTCACAAGTGTTGGATACCAGGCCATTAAACTGAAACATTAAAATAGGTACCAGAAAAGGATACCATGAAACAAACTTCCTGGATGATGGCCTTGTTCTTTTCTTCTTCATTAGACAGCAATCGCTGTCAGAAAACAGAAAAATTGACAAGACACAATTATTAAAAACCTAAAGAAAACCAGTCACAAAGATTTTTTTTTTTTTCCCCTGAACACAGAGGATAAACTAGAGTAAAAAAACCTAAGAGACTGTGCTGGGACAGTAAAAAAGCAGGCTTATTGTGCATTAGGACATACTGTCATAAACATAACACATTTCTTCCAGCTACCTGTAATGTCCAGGTACTGATTAACTGAGCAGTTGTACCCTGTCACACTAGGCAAAGTAACTGCTCTGACAGTTTTCTGCTGTAAACAAACTAATGTCCTCTGGCTACAGTGCTATACACTGATAGTGAAAGAGTCCTCTTCCACTCAAATCTTTAAGAGCTTCAGCTACAGCTTCTTCCAAATTAAGAGTCCAACTTTTCCAACGGTGCCCAAGTAACCAGTAGCAAAATGAGGCATTACTATTCCCAATATCACTAGTATGTGGAGTCAGCATTTGACCAGAACAAATCATAGCATTTGCTACAAAAATACTACTACTACAAAACTTAAAAATTGACCTATTCCTGTACTTATCTTTTATTTTTAATGGGGCTATTTCTAGACGACCTTTTGAACACACATGCTTTATGTATTTGGCCACATGTTTTGTTACCATAGAGTGTGGCATGAAAAGAAAAAAAGCAGACCAAGTAATTACTAGGGGAGTAATGCACCATCTTACCTCTCTCACCTCTCATACTACACTTTTCACTTTCCCTCCAAAATGTCTTCAAAACGATAATGCTACAGAACATCTCCACTCCCAAAAACCAAGACATTTTGCAGTGAACACAAGTGACTTTTTTGCAGAAAAATAAGTGACTACACTTTATTGCTTTTCCGTAGTACTTCCGTTTTTCAGTTGTTACATGATTATTTTAAGCCTTCATAAAGTAAGTATCCAGAGGACCATCTTTGAAAATTACTATGCTGAATGTCTGAATAATAAAAAGTACAGAGCTTTGTTTTCTGTACTTAAACTTGCTCTGGAAGTACAACGACGGGCTAGCCAGCAGGCAAAATCTACATCTCAGGAGTAAAAACATTCATGTGCCTGATTTCAGGTAGCCAGGAAAGACTCTTTCTACACAAGCAACAAAACACTTCAGACAGAGTCACAAATTTCTAGACCAAAAAGCAGTATTATCAGAATCAGCTACCATCTTTCATATGTAAATATGAAGTGCAGGATCCTAACAGGAATGGCCATTCCTAATGCAGGTGCAGGATACCTATACCTCTTCAAAATTCTGGATTTTACTTGTTCAGTGGCTTACATAAAGGATTAACTGTTACGCTAAAGCATTAAGTAAATATAAAGTAAATTAGTTTTACCTTTAAAGCATAATCTCTGCCACTTCCAAGATCTTGAGCTTCATAGACAAAAGCAAAACCACCTGCAAGAAGGCACAGTAAGTCCATTTTAACTTCAATGTTCATGTAAATCATTCTTTTTAGCCTAAGAGATAAAATGTTGACTTAGATAATTTTCTGAATGTTGGATGTATACACATCTTTCAGTGGCTTGCCAAGAGTAGGGATCACCTACTTATAAGAGCTAAAGTTTTCTCTTCCATTCTTCTACTCCTGCCAGAAGCACTTTCTTACTATCCTGCACAGCATTAGTCTGTAAATGCAGATTACCTACTTCTACTTTTTTATTCAGTCATGTCAATACTAAACCACTATTCAGTATAGTAAACACTACCCAATTACTTTAAAAAAACAGTACCAGATAAAATGTTGAATACAGCCCTTCTCACACTTTTAAGATAATTGCCATCATTCAGGTCATAGTTTAAGCAAAAAAGTTTAAGCACTGAAGCACTCATTATCCAATAGGCTGATACTGTTAACAGACTCCAATTTATCATTCCATACAACACTATTTTACTTCTGTCAGAATATCTACCTCATGAATTTGCTGACAGAGTACTGGAGAACACTGTGCACGTTTCTACAATGTAAAAAGGCTTAGAAAAAAATGTACAGGTCTGATAAGTACAATTGCTAATTACTTTACACTAGTCTTCCTCAAGGTTATGCCAACAGTGCATAGTTGTATACTTCCTATCCATCTGCTACAGAGCATCTCTGCTAGAGTAACAACCAAAGTGACAAACGTCAATGATTTGTCTTCCTGGTCCTTTAATGCAAATTCTATTTTCACTGAACTACACAGCACTGCTCTATCCAGTTATATCCTGGAGATCAAGCACAGATGATGACAGTTAACTACAAAATTCTACTGGCCAAAAAAGAGTAAGATAATAAGATAACTAAAGAATGAACCACCAGAGACAAGAAAGCAGCTGACTAGGCACTTTTAAAAAAAAAAATGTAGGATTCAAATCAATACGGTCATATTAGTACCCAATACACTCCTCATGGGTTAGGAATATTAACATGAAGCTGAGGTGAACACTGTATTTGCTTTGCGCAATTCACTCAAACACAAGGCTTTTCACGTCGTACCCTCAAAAGCTTTACACAGCAATTAACCACCACTTCAAGACTCTTGAATAGAACTGCACAAACAGCTTGTTACTCTGCCAGCAGCACCAACAGCATGGAATGAATAAACAACAGGCTCCTGAATATAGCCTTGGCTTTCAGTGTATGAAGGGGAATTATACACAAAAACAGACAGCAGACGACCAACAGCTAGGGCTGCCATTCAGTCACAACATATATGACCCATGGATGAATTGTGCTTACCCATTTACTTTGACTCATTCCGTAAAATCACTTTGGTACTTCACACAACACAAAGTTCTGTTATTTAAAGCTCACAGTGTAAGTGTTCCGATCAGCAATTACAATCAGCATTTTCACAGCACCCCAGAATGCATTAGGCTGTGTCACCAGTTGACACGCTGGTCATTTCTGGGACTACTTGGCCTGATTAGCAAAGTGCTACTAAACTAAAAATTTTCCCAAGGCAGTCCTTAACTCATGTCTATGCATCAAAGGGGGCAGAAGGTGTTTCACAGGCAACGTACTACCAAATATTTTCCCAGCATGGGTCTCCTGAGGTCAGAGCTTCACCTCTGCATTGCCAGCTCTGTTCTATACCAGGTTTCTTGCAGCTTTGGGAACACCTCTGTTCACTGCTGCCTCCTACCCACTACCAAGTGAGGGCTGCTGCAAGCGGACCACTCCCTCTTTCTTCAATAGAATTGGCACAGCAGCACAGCTCTCTTCTCCCATTTTACTGTACGTCCCTTCAGGTACTGGAAAGCCACTAGGAGATCCTCTCAGAGCCTTTTCTTCCTCAGGCCTAACAACTCCATCTCTGCTTGTCCTCATTAAAAAGGTGCTCCAGTCCTCAGATCATTTTCATGGCCCTCCTCTGGAAACATTCAAACAGGTCCACATTTCTTGCATTGGGAGCTTGAGAGCTGAACACAGCATTCCAAGTGAGGCAGGGGGGCAGAAAGGACAACAAAACCCCAAAGCACTGAAAAAGCAAACACAAAAGCACACAATAACATGTTTCTCTGCCCAAATGCAACACACAAAAGCTTGGGGAAGAATGTCTGGAGAACTGCTCAGTGGAAAAGGACCTGGGGGTGCTCACTGACAAATGAATACAAGCCAGCAGTGTGCCCAGCTGGCCAAGAACCTAACAGCATCCTGGCCTGCATTAGAAACAGAGATCCTGAGAACAAGAGAAGCAACTGTCCCAGCTGAACTCAGCACTAGCGAGGCCTCATCTCAAGTACTGTGTTCAGTTTTGGGCACCTCAATACAAAAAGGACACTGAGGTGCCGGAGTGTATCTAAAGAAGACCAATGAAGCTAGTGAATGGCCTGCAGGAGAGCAGAGGGAACTGAGGTTGTTTAGTATCGAAAAAAGGAGGCTGAGGAGATACCTTACTGCCCTCTGCAACTGCCTGAAACACACTTTGCTTCCATGCAACACTGCTTGCTTCAAGCAGTGATGGACTCACAAATACTGCTGCACCATATCTGATGCCAATTTGAAATCTACAGATTTTCTGGAATAACCAAAGAAAGGAAATAAAAAGTTATTGCCTTTACTTTTTTTCCCTAAACTGTCTGTTATTCGTAAAAGAAATTATTTCACAAAACACAGAATTAGTTGTACTTTATTAAAAGGCATTTCATTTATGGTTTGATGCTGTTTTCCTCATAGATGTAGTTTATCAAAATAGATTCAATATACTAGTAAAGGGATAACTTTACTGGAAACACTTATTCTTTGTCTTAACAGTCTACTTCAGGCCCTTTGACCAATGTATCTTGCAATACAAACTTTTAACACAGCCGCGTTGGAAGCAGCCACTTACCCCTGCA
>VXBP01000817.1:94307-261058 GCA_013400115.1 Rhinopomastus cyanomelas | reverse complement strand
AGATCTGGACAGGCTGGAGAGCTGGGCTGAGAAAAATCTAATGAGCTGTAACAAGAGTAAGTGCAGAGTCTTACATCTGGGCAAGAATAACCCCAGGTACCAGTATAGCTTGGGGACTGACCAGCTGGAAGGCAGTGCAGGAGAAAGGGACCTGGGGATCCTAGTGCACAGCAGAATGACTATGAGCCAGCAATGTGCCCTTGTGGCCAAGAGGGCCAACAGCATCCTGGGGTGGATTAGAAGAGGGGTGTTTAGCAGATCAAGAGAGGTTCTTCTTCCCATCTACTCTGCCCTAGTGAGACCTGGAGTATTGTGTCCAGTTCTGGGCCCCTCAGTTCAAGAGGGATGTGGAGCTGCTGGAGGGAGTCCAGCGTAGGGCCACAAAGATGATGAGAGAGGTGTAGCACCTCCCTTATGAGGAGAGGTTGAGGGAGCTGGGTCTCTTTAGCTTGGAGAAGAGGAAACTGAGGGATGACCTCATTAATGTCTACAAATATTTGAGGAGTGGGTGTCAGGAGGATGGCACTGGGCTGTTCTCGGTGTCATGTAGTGATAGGACGAGGGGCAGTGGTTTTAAGCTGGAACATAGGAGGTTTCACATCAATATGAGCAGGAATGTCTTCCCAGTGAGGGTGACAGAGCACTAGAAGAGGCTGCCAGGTGAGGTTGTGGAGTCTCCTTCTTTGGAGACATTTAAAACCTGCGTGGATGTGTTCCTGTGTGACTTAGTCTAGGTGATCCTGCTGTGACAGGGGGATTGGACTAGATGATCTTTCGAGGTCCCTTCCAATCCCTAACAGTCTGTGATTAAGAAAAAGAAACTGGAGAGAGAAGTACTGCATATACTGTAAGTGAAGCAGAATAAGATGAAACACAAAGCAGAGCTGGAGACAACCATATTTCTGAGCCATGGAGTGAAGTCGAATGTTATGCTGGAATATCTGTATTATCAAAAAATGCATTTATTTAAGTTCATCCTTAAATGGCTGCTAACCATAGGTTTTCTTATTATGACCTACACAAGGTGCTTCTGGTGCATCGGTGGAAAAAAAATAAAATATGCTTTTAATCAGATTTCCCAGTTTTCTCAGTTATACAAGGTAGAACTTTGCCCTGTTTACACTAAAACCTTAGAAAATACAGGCAGTTGTTAAGACATTATCCTGTAAACATAAGACCTCTACATAAGGCCTGTAGTGGACATAGTGGTCTGATTTTAAGATACGCAGGGGTAGGAGATAGTAAGAAGAATAATAAATACTTGTTTTTTCACTATTTTAAGGAATTTTTTCACAATTTTAAATATTTTTTCTGATATAATGACTGAAACGTATGCTCTCCTCAGCCTAGTCAGTTTGGTCTAACAATTAATGTGACAATCTTTCAGTTATTTTTGCAATGTCCTTAATTTATATGAGCGGATGGCGTGTGTGAACTGTGGAAGGATATGTCTCTTTCAGTGTGAACATTCAGTGCAATAAAACTGCCCCTAGAGTTTAATAGATGGGGGAAAAAAGGTTAATATTTTATTATTCCTTTAAAACTGGTGAATTTCAGCATGGTAGAGATCAGTTAACTGACAAATACAAGGCAATTAAAAATTAGAATAATTAGAATTAAATGGAATAGAATGTTTTTCATTTTTAATGTTTCTTCCCTTCTGAACGCAGACTCCAGGCCAGTCTCCTATCCAAGTTTTCCTTCGTGCCTTATTGTCTATTCTGTACAGCTATTTAAAAAATGTTGAATATCAACAATGGCTTTCGGTAGTGTATTGTCAACTTTTGTATGAAGCAATCTTGGTTGAATGAGAAGATCCCAGAGCTTATAGTTCTATCTACTGTGCTGCGCTGGGTTTCTGCTTGAATGTGCGTGACTGATAACAGGACAAATTTCTACCTTCGTTATTACATTTCAGCTACATAATTCATTTGCCAAAATCTTTTGGGAAATATCTTTATAGCATATTCACGAGGCATCAGGTAAGTACTTGTAACTAAAAATAAGTAAAGATCCAGCAACTGCCGTGTCAAATTTGTTTGTTAATTGTGGATCTGCTTCTGCCAGGTTGTTTTGAAGACTTTTACATTTTTATGGGTAGCTGTGTGCTCTGAGACATCTCTAGCAAAACATCTTTGCTTACACAAAGAAATTTGTACTGAACCTGCACTGTTTTAAAAGTCTGAACACAGTGTTTAAAAATATCTTGGGAAAATGGTTGCAAATGTGTGTGCATCTTATGTATTTTCAAGTGAGAGATGTTGCTAGTGTTATTGTGAATATGAATATTGTTTCTGGCTAGAATTTGTAGTACTAAAACCATATACAATGTCCTCCTTTTTAGCCTTCACAGTCTGATATAAGTGTACTTTGGATATGGTATAATTGTAACTTATGTAAACTCTGTTACTGATGTGCTTGTGAGTGGAAGCTAATTTTCTAAATGCACTTTTCGGGAGACCAAATTATTCCCCAACAGCATTGAATTTATTAACTTGTTTCAGTTAACAGGTGGCAGAACAGGTAAAACACAATGAACAGATTTTCCTTCATTCATCTCATTTGTTGACAGTTTAAAAAAGATTAATTTAAGACATCATTTTTCTGAACTATTTGACTGCTACAATAACGTAAAGGGAAGGTAGTTGATCCTTTTTTAGAAACTGAAGCTGAATTATCAGCTGGTATTATGCCAAAATTATGAGAGCAGTCCAGCTATTCCATCATCTTGTGTAAAAAAAAAAAAAGAATTAATGTCTTTACTATTATCACATTTAATGTTCTTTACAAAAAAATCTTTTCATATTTTTCACAGTAAGAAAATGTAAAGCTAATTCACAAAGGCAAGGAATATCAATAGGGACTCAGTGTTGATTCTGACTGGTGATCTAAGCAGCAGCAGTCACATTGCAAATTGGTACCACTGAATATAGGAGAAGATCTTATGTATCAGACTCCAGAGAATCTGTGCTGTAGTAAGACTGGCTTTAGATACCAAACAATGCAACATTTAGATGTGGAGTGTCCTTCTGGGTAGAATATCTAGGTATTGAACAGTGTCCTGTTTGACACTGTGTTATCAGTTTCCAGCTCATTCATGTGTCAGTCTCTTTGTCATGGACCCTGGACTCTTTTGCAGTGCCTATGTCTGCTCTGTGTACTGTCTGCAGACAAACAATGACCATTAAAACTTACAGTATGTGAGTGCATATATGTGCATTAATAAGCCACACTGTTGATCTGACTGCAGCTTCTTAGACAGATATGCAATGTACTACTTTTTAAGAGGTATTTACACAGTTATATTCTTGAATACATGAAAAATATCTGTGTTTTAAAAATTGTACGAAAAACATCTTAAACGGGAATTTTTTTCAGAAATTTTTATTTTGAGACATTAAAACTTCAGGAATAAAATCTGTCATTTTTATACCTGTACTCTGATACTGAACAGTGACAGCAGAATTATTTGAAACACTGTGTTAATACTGAAGGTCTGCTTTTCACGTTGCTCACTGGTAGCTGGTATGACTGTAGTTGTAATTACTTTGAAACATTACACAGACGCTAATCCGTGCCATTGTTATACTGATTGCTATAACAATGTCTCTCAAAGTAGGAGGACTTAATGAAAAACTTCATAATTATGTATTACTTTTACCTGAGGAATTACGGACTGTTTTACAGACAGTATTACATAGATGACACAAGCAATCAGGTGGGGTAAAACTTAGGATTATTCCACGTCATACATTAGGCACCAATGTCACGGTGAATTTGTAGAGGAAAAGGTGGGAACTTCAAATTCTGTTTTCATCTTTTGAATAACATGAAGAAAACTTTCTTTAAAACCAAAATCAAAATTCGATTTTATTTTAAAAGCAGACTTTGTTTATATTTCAGTTTTCATCTCTAATAAAGGAAGATTCGAGACTGAGAAAGTGTAGGAGAAAAGGTTCGTGAACATCTTGAGAAAGATGTGAAAGGAGCAGCAAACAAAAAGGTACAGTGCCCAGTACAGATGTCATGTTTCCCATACACAATGTATAAACCACTTCATATTTCTGGAAGCATCCAGCTGAGAAGTCAGTTGCTAAATTTATGCAGAACTGTCTCAATTTAGATAAAAGATCAACTAATTGCTGAGACAATACGTTAGGACTTTGGAATCACTCATATATTTGGTGGGTTTCATAATGTTTTCTGTGGTCAGAATAACCCCATCCTGCCAATGACAGCTGTGATGAAAGTTTGGGGTTTTAAGAGTGTATTGGTGAAATAATAGGTTCTTCAATGATCTTTTGATTTCAGTGGACACTAGAAGTAGTAGAATCTTATTGAGAGTATAAGATGGGCATTCCTTTCATGAATCAGCTTTACTCTGTACAGTATAAACTATGGGAAGTTTCTGGTCTGTTAATTCTAAAAAATATTTTACTTGCGTGTTGGAAGATAATGCAGTTTCAAAAATCAAAACCTCTCTACAGAATGTGATGTTTAAGAGGCATGCACGTTTTAATTGCTAAGAGATTCTCCCATTCTCTGTATCTAGAACCTTCCATGCGATTAGTGTCAGTTGTCTGGATGATATACTGGAACATTTTTCTAAATTAGTCTGCCCATATCAAGAAAAGATGTTGTTTAAGTTGTCTGTGTAAGCCTTGGTGATTGCTGATCTCAAAAAGAGTTTGGCTCTTCACTACAGGCATGAGACTGCCTCTGATTTTTAGAACTCTTGAGTCAACATGTTGCATTTCCAGAGAAGCCTTAGTTATAGGCATTAGAAAGTACTTGTATAATTATGAGGCAAATACAAATATTCCTTTTCATGTTATGAGGGAAGAAACTGAAGCATGATGTTTGCTTGTCTGCAATCAGCCAGTCAGCTTGACAAAGGAAAAAACAGGGATTAGTTTTCTCTTGCCAGTGGAGGTAGATATCGAGAAACTAGTCATTGAGCCCATTTCTTTAATGCCATATAGTCTGTGTTCTCCAGTCATGGTGTAGACAGGAAAAGGCTGTTTTTCTTTAGAATGCCTTCACTCCACTTACAAACTCACTGTGAATAGTTATTGGTTTTCAGTACTCTTTTTGCTCACATGTATTCTGTAGCAGTCTTGTTCACGTAGGGGCTGATGTTTCACTGGTGCCATATCGTGCTCATTCTAAAAGACCAGGTAAGCCCTTTGCTGCCTGATCAGCCTCAATCATGCTTTTTTTAATGCTTTTTAAATCATGAAAATCGCAAGCCTCCTGTATGCAAAGGACTCATTAGCTAATTTACGCTATTTTTTCCCAACCATCTGACATACTGTGACAGTTTACACTAGTTGAGAATAGGAGCCAATATCTTTCTCTTCTTTTCTTCTGAGTTCTGCACCCTGTGAATGAAATGAATGAAGCACACCATGTGTTTTTATCCCCACTAGGTGTGGCAAGCAGGACAACCTGCTCGCCATAGTGTCCTTCTGATGTAGCTGGTCAAGGTTACTATTTTGCTCTTCTGACACATTATCCATTATCCTGCCAACAGACTGATACCAGACCTGTAGTTTTCTTATAAAATAAAAAACTGAGTTTAATTAAATCATCAGTAACTTGGACCTAATTATTTCAGACAGTATTTAATTAATGTTTCATGGATACCTAATGTAATTAGGATTCCTTTAATAAGACCTTCTATGACATTAAAATATATGACCTTTATCTTTCTTATCATCCATACTCTGACAACTCAGATTTGTCATTTTCACTGTAGGTGTAGTTTGATTAAATAGAACAGAACATAAAATTAATATAGCAAATTATACTTGTTTGTTTCTTTTTTTTTCTATTTTAAGACTAATAAATTAAGTCTTTTAATTAGCAATGTCGGTACAAATGTTAATGCTAGCGTTTTACCTTTGTTTTTTTTTTCAGACAGCTTCTTTTGTATATCACTTTTAAAGACAGAAGTAGATAACAACCAGACTTTATTAATCACAGTGAAGGGTTGAATCTTCAAGATATGAAAAATAAAGAGATATTCTTTATATAACAATGATCAGTAAATTTTTTACATTTAAAACTATTCTGCAAAGGACTTAACTTCAGGCATATACCTGGTTTTCATGTGAACAAATGTAAGATTACTAGGCTGGCCAAAGTTTGCTTTTTAGGAGCAGTTGGTCCAGATCCAGTGAAAAAGCATTTGTCATAGGCAAAATATAAAGAAAGCTGATGTGATTGAAGGGAGTGAAACATCTCCCTTATAAGGAAAGGCTGAGGGAGCTGGGTCTCTTGAGCTTGGAAAAAAGGAGACTGAGGAGTGACCTCATTAATGTCTATAAGTATGTGAAGGGTGGGTGTCAGGAGGATGGAGCCAGGCTCTTCTCATTGTCATCTAGTGATAGGACAAGGGGCAGTGGGTGTGAGCTGAAACATAGGAGGTTTCACGTCAATATGAGCAGGAATGTCTTCCCAGTGAGGGTGACAGAGCACTGGAAGGCGCTGCCCAGGGAGGTTGTGGAGTCTCCTTCTCTGGAGACTTTTAAAACTTGTCTGGATATGTTCCCGTGTGACTTGGTCTAGGTGATCCTACTCTGGCCGGGGGGTGGGTTGGACTACATGATCTTTCAAGGTCCCTTGGGATTCTCTGATTCTGTGATTATAAGCTTTATTGAAAAAATATTCATCTGAACTTGTTTCCTCGCTCCTCAAAGGTCTTCTCAACTTCAAAAGTGAGCTGCTCCAGTGACTTCACTCGTTATTAAGTTCCACTCCCTGAACTGGGGCTTAGTAACGTGTGTAAAATTTAGCGTATAGGTAAGAGTTTTGCTAATTTATACTACTGGCATTCATAATCCTGCTACCTTAACGGAAGGAGAAGACAGCTGTCTCAAGATATTTAAAAAAAGGGCATTAGAAGTTAAACAAATAGAATGCAACCTGGCTTTTTAGTAGGCCAATATGAGCACTCTGTGCAGAACAAAGAGACAGGTAGAAGGTACAGAAGTCCACCAAATGAATAGTTTAAATTTACTTGTATTTTGAATGTGAGTTCTTTGAAATAAAGATAATTTCCACCAATGATGTGTCTAGCGAAAATAAATCAAAAAATTAGAACTGAGTGGGGTTTTTTTAGATGCTCAAAAATTGTTACGTAAACTTATAAAAACACAAAACTTTAAAAGTGTCACTGAAATGCAGTGAGCTTTTATCATTGTAGAAGAAGAAACTGTATGATGTTCAAGAAAAATAAGCAATCAAAAAAACCCACTAGATACCAAAAAGGAAAAGTGCTAAGAGCAGCTTCATATAGAAAATTCCATGAATTCTTGTACCTTATCATCTTCCTGTTGACATTGCATTCAGCACACAGGAACTCCTGACTTTTTAAAATGAAATTATCATGTTACTTTAATAAGTCTTAATTAGCACCTATGTTTTTTTAGCTGATTGCAGACTGTGATTAGTGTTGAGAATACAGTCACTAACCAGTACTAGCAGTATTCAATTCTGATTTTAAAATGTAAAAAGGTCAGTGACAAAGGTTTATCCCACTTTCGTAAATTCCCAGTAGGGGAAGAGGATGTGAAGGGGTTAAGCACAGGAAACTCCTTCTAGTTTTTATTGAGTGGGAGAACAGAAAACAGCAACACTACTCAAACAGGCAGCTGCCAAATTCCACTCCTATTGCTGCAGTGAGCCTGTGCTCTCACTGAACATGATTTTGGGGATAGAAGAACAGACAAAGATTCTTCCCCTAGCCCTTTCTGATTCACAGTCTTTTGCGTTTGGAATTGTTGTCTGATCAGGTGATGATGTGATGATTCCTTGCAGTTAGGTTTGATATTTTACATCACACACCATTATAGCCACCACAGTTATATTTCACTGTTTTCATTGATATGATTAAAATGAAACCTCTTATTTGAATAGAAAACACCCAGTCTATCCATGGATATTCAAGAGAAATATGATTAATATAGAAAAATCTACTAGATAAAAACATCTTCATCTAAGCATGTAAAAATAAATTGATATGATTACACAGATTACTGAAAATTGGTCACCTTGGCTACATTAGAACCTTTAAAAGCAAACACAAATCAGTGAATCATTTTAATCAAATTTAATTTAGATTATATACTTTCACATAAAATCTAATTTAGTTGGAATTATTCGGTCATGACTTGTCTGCTCCCCACAGGACAAGGTTAAAGAGATTACATTTGGGTTCATGTCAGCAGCATCTGCTAGTTAGCCCTCTAAATGCTGATTTAATGAGAGAGGTTATGCTTAGTCTCTTGGAAAGACTTCTGGTTGAGGCAGGTGCTTGAGAGATGTTACTAATTTACTGTGATACAAAGACTGATGTTATCGTACTTGGAAAACTCTTGTATCATTATTTTCATGTGTTTACCCTGGTAGTTTTGTTTACATCTGTTTCAGCAGCTTTTGAGGGTTTCTTTTGAATCTGTCTTTAATACACTGCCTTAGAGAGAGAGAAACAATTCCTGTTAAAGAAAGAACAGCTTTATTAAACTGGGGGTTGTCTATAAAAGGCAGCATTAAACTCCTGTATGAATTTACAGAGAACTGGAAGGTCTACATGCAGGTGATGCTTAATTGTCTCTCACCTACAGAAAATCTACACCTGGTCAGGTCACTCAGAAAGCACCTTGTTCTGCACACAGACATTTTATTTCTGCATATTTGCCTACCCAGAGCCAGGTTCTGTCCTGCTTTGATGAGCAGCACAGTGGTTTTTTATGATTAATTGAATAGGATGCATTCCAGTTAGTATTTTATGAAACAAAATTTGGTTTAACCTTTTTTGTGGAATGTAGTAGGGGCAAGGCTTCCGTTCTGATGGAGCAGCTACTTTGCAGCAAAACAAACAGAGGAGGTGGATATGATTTCTGTTTCAGCACTGTTGGCAGAAGGTCAAAATAGTGCTGAAAACTTGTTGTTCAGTACCTCACTCTGAACCAGAAAGTTTGCAACGGCCTTATGAATCACCTGGGTTGCCAAATGTGTGTTTGTGATTCTCCAGAAAGAAATCTGTGCAAAGGCACAAAATGCAGCACACGAAGGACATGCTTACTAAGGTATCTGCTGTCCCTCTGACCTAATTGCTGGATGTGCAGAAATTAGAGACAAAGAGGCTAACTCCACAAATTCTTCCTGCAAAGAATTTCCACCACGCAAAAAAACGAACACACGGAGAAATTTCAGAGTATCAACTTTAATTGATTCCCTAACTCAGCAGGTAAACAGTGACTTAAATGGACCTGTCATGAAGTGTGTCTCTGCCTATCCAGGAGCATTTCATCCAGAAGTTGTTTTCTCTTACATAGGAAAAGATGAGCCAGAAATTCATTTGACGTAAATCAGCCTCATTTCACTGAAATCAGTAGAAGTGATTTCTGCTTTTTTTTTTTAAGCACTGTTTATGCTTCTCCAGAAGAAGTACTGAAATTATTTATCCCCAAAGTTCTGATAAAGAATTTTGAATAACAATTGAAATTTATTACAAAATTTCACTGTTTTGATGCATAATTTCCCTGGTGGAGGGGCTTAAAGTTCTCTTCGTAATTACCATAACAGCATAAGGGTTGAGCCATTAAAGTAATCTCTGCCAATTCTCTGTTATTTATGAAGAATGCTGCAGGCACAGGGTTCTTTACTACACTGTCTGTTTTTTATATGTCTCTCTATCTTTTCTCTTCAACTATGTACAAATGGTCAATTCATATGTGTGTACTAAAAGTATATACACATCTGCAAAACTAATGAATGTGCCCTAAAGAAATACCATTTATAGATGACATCCATAATCACATCAAAGAAAACTAGGGAGATGTGAGAAAAATGAAGACGTACCCTGTTACAATTACCTTCTATTCTAGCGTATTTTCTTATTAAAAGTGCATACAAAAGGCAGCCCTCCTATCTGATTTTAAATGAGCCTGATAGAGGTATTTCATCCGCTTCATTTTCATATAAAATTGCACTATGAAGCATGAACCTCCTGCCTTTACTCAGACAAGTAACTAATGCTGTCCCTGGAAAGAATGTCTCTGTAAAGATTACAAGGTTGGGATCTGGTATTTACACTTTTGGTCTGGCTAACTGCTGTTACTTATTCTGTGCTGCACGTGGCTTTTCCAAATAATATTTTAGAGAGAGAAATGTGCAAGTGATGTACTGAACTTGCCTAGTCTTTGAGAAGAACAAATATAAACACACAGTGATTTCATTGAGAATCTACATCCTTCTGTAGCAGTTGTGACAAGGTAAAGACATATTCAGCTTCTGCAAATGTATTTGCTAAGAAGGGATAAGGGTTGAAATATCAAATAATTTTTGCATCCAAATGATCTCTGTGAGTTTACAGGAGATTCACATTCACGAAACAGAGAAAAGGAGATGCTAAAGTTTTCTGCCAATTTCTTACACATACTTAGGCAAATGCTTGGCTGGATGAAGTTTGTGAAGCATCAGCAAGGACAACAGAACCATCCTGTTTCACATAGCTCATAGTTATGGCCAAAGACAAATGATACTAAGAATTCTTGATTCTGATTAAATTAGATTAGCCTGAATTTTAAGAAGCATTCGCAAATACGCTACACAAAGGCTGTGTAGCTAATCCAGCTGTGTAGCTAATTGTCTGTATGGAAATAAATTCCAAACTTAGTTAGGTTTCAGTAACCCTGATACAAGTGTACATGATTTGCAGCATGTCCATGCTACCCTGAAATGTGCTTCTACCCCCAGAATTTACGCAAGATACAGTCAAAAAGACAAAAAGGAAATAAAGTGAAACATTCAAAATTTGCAATATTGCATCCTAAATGAAATGCCATGTGCTTTGGAAAACACATTTTGACGTATTCTATGTTTGAGACATTAATTTTGTTGTTGGAAAATTAAGAAAATGGGGAAAACAGTGCATTAAAATATGTAAACTAATGATGGCCCCTGCAATGCCAAAAATCACTGGAGTTCATACTGAGTTCTGAACTTCCTGATTTGAGCCTTATTCTAATAATTTATCACAATAAACACACAGTTTAATCAAAAATACCATATATACACCAAAAAAACTTCCTGCATAGTTCAAGTTCATGAAGGAAAGATAAATACCAGCGCTGCCCATCAAAATTAAGGTTGTTAGAAAACTGGGTAAAGAACGTGTTGAGTTTAATTACTGCTTTTAATTAGCTCACTAGATAGCTGTTTAATTCCCATGATTATAGAACAAGCAGAGGCTTTTATGTGCTGTTTTGGTCACACTTCAGATGCAGAAAAACAATTTTTCCTGCAATTGCGGTAATTTTTATTTATAGCCCATTTCAAATGCAAATATTGGCCTAAAATCAAGTGCTGTGGAAGCTGACTGAATTGGCAATGGAGATAGAGTAGGAATGTAAAGGATTAGAGTGCTTAATGTACTGGAAAGAAGTTTATCAATACTGACAATTCTCACAGTGCTTAATCAAACATTTAAGACAAGTGGAGAGGCAGACAGTAAAGACTTTGGGGATTTTGAACAATAAAAAGCAAACAAACTGTCTTGTTAGGACATGTCAATTTACAGTGGAATAAAGAAATCTTTATAATTTAGTTACTCTTTTTGTATAGATAACTAGTGGCTGTAGCTCGCTGTCTCAAGTGTACTTAAAAATGACTAAGTGCCTCCTGAGGAAAATTAAGTTTAGCTGTTACCCTTTTTTTAAAATAAAATTTTAATTTTAAGCTTAATTTAGAGCTTGATGACTACTAAGAAGGATTATGGTTTGGGTTTTTTTTTTTTCTTAAAGGCAATTTATGAATGGATTTTTATAAAATCAACACATAATTACAAACAGAAGGGTCTGTGCTAGAGACAGGACCAGAGCTGGGAAGTGCGTGCTGCTCTCTGTAAGGTTAATTTGGTAAAGGGGCAAGTCTGCAGATGCCTTACTCGAATTTTTGCTATTGACTCAAATCCTACTGTGATTTTGAGTAATATTCTTAGGTTCAAATCTACATCCAAGTCAAAGAGCAAACAGATTTCACCTCCTGGTTGATTTCAGCGGTACTGAGATAAGGGTAGGGTAGCTCAGCAGTAGTTGAGTGTACCACTAGATTTACACCTATGTGAGAATTCTCTTAATTGTGGCTCTGGGTATCCTGATATCAGAACTAAAGATCAGTAAATATTTTTTAAGAAAGCAGGTGCTATAAGACAGGGAATGTTAAGTTCATATGTGACAGGGCAGTTGAAGTATACTACAGACTGTGTAACAGACAGAAAAGGACATTACTTCATTGAGATAATCTCAGCAGCCAACTCAAACTTACCAAACAACTAGCAATATGACACTTACTGTAATAACATATTTCTCATCCAGTAACTGAGTAAAATTTCACTCTCAGAGAGTATAGCAGGATCTTGACCTATTTTGGCTAAAAACAGAAAATGCAATAAAAGATGTTCATTTCAAGAGTGAAATCAATTAGTAAGCAATTGAAAAGCAGTAAGAACTCAAGATGGCGTTTTTATTCACTTTTTCAGAACTGAGTGAATATAATTCCATTTATCACAGAATCACAGAACTGTTGGAGTTGGAAGGGAGCTCAAGAGATGACCAAGTCCAACGCCTCCTCCCCCCACCAACCCAAGCAGGTTTGCTTAAAGCACAGTGCACAGGGCTGCCTCCAGGCAGGCTTTTAGTATCCCCAGATACTCAGTATCTCAAGTTTCTTTACGTAGTTTGCTGCTATAATCAAATGTCCTCTGCTGAATGCCTTCCCACATTGCATGAAGTTCATGGAAGCTGTGTGTCAGATTCCCCCAAAACACTTCTGGCATTTTAATTTCATTTGTATCTATTAGACTTGAACCACAGCACATGCAGTCACATAACACATGCAAGCATTACTACATTTCCGATAAGTTACTGTTCGCTACTTGATCCCAATTAGTGCTCAGAAGCTTGTTTGTCAAGAGGCTGTGTTCCATTATGTTCCTGTTCAGTTCATGTTTTCCCACAAAAATGGATGATGATACTCCAAACATGAGGCATACAGAGTGTCCTGACATAGAACATTTTCTCTCAAAGTATAAAGAACAACAAAAAAAGCAGGACAATTTGCATAACAAATAAAATTAAATTCTTCAACTGGACAAAAAGCATATTTGAAGTTTCCTGATGTTGGTATCAGACTTTGCAGATATGTGTATCGTGCTTCATTTGTTCTTTGATAATATATGGTATTAGGAAGGTGTAGTCTGATTTCAATTATTATAAAAAAGAATCTAGCGTGCATTTTGGCACAGTTGTGTTCACACCAGCTCTTCCACTTTGGAGTTTAATATGACTTCATTTATCATAATCTACATAATCTAAATGTTGCAGTTGGATCTTGTAGTTCTGATACTCAGAACTTAACCTTGCCCTGGCTACATAATGAAAATGCAGTTGTGACCTTAATTTGTGTGCATGTGTACCATAATCACATTTGCAAATAGACTACTACCTTGTTGGCCCTTCACACCTGCTAATACCCCATAGCACACACAATCACAAGTTTTTTACAAGCAGATTATAAGCACTGTGGCATGTCTTGAAGACCCAAACATCCTATGTAGTGAAAATTCCACTTTGGCGTATTTACTTTATTATGTGTAATCTGGTTCTTGTTCAACTATTTTAATTTTTTAATAGTAATTTATCTGATCTCCACTTACATCAGCACACGAGTTTTACAGAAAGAAGATACTGCACAAAATATTGCACCTAATCTTTTAGCTGGCGTAAAATTGCAAACCACACTTCTGTCACACAGAATTAACACCAAGCAAGTGAAAATAAACTGTGTGCAACCCCCCATTTGAAAAATTAATTTATTTTATATAGCTGTCACATTATGGACTGCTATTCCTCATAGGGAATGTGCAGGTAGAGACAACTATTCATTTAACCAGTCTTAATCAGTGAGTTGAAGCCACTTGTAAAATTATCCCATCATATGAGTGAATGAAATTATCATTCTTCTATCCACTGCTTAAAGATGGAGTGAAGGGACTGCATACTGTTTTGTAAAAAAACCAGTGTGTTGCATTCTCCTATGCTACAGGTTGAAGGTGCAGTAAAGCCAATGGTATTATGACACTGTAAAATTTACATCAATATGTACTTTATCCTGAAGACTATATACCTTATTGTCTATAATACTGGTCATGTTTGCCATTAACTGCTCTTGTCCTGGAAGCAGAGCAAAGAATAATTCAAAAGTCTTCTCAAACTTGTCCTACTCCTATGCATCCAACTTTAGGAATTGTCATGCAAACTGTCTTGTTTGCAGAACAAATTACAGGAAAAGAGTGATAATTGCGTATGATGTTACCTTAGTCTAGGTGAAGAGAGTGGCAGAACAAAGTACATTCTGCTGTTATTGAGGGTCTATGCTGTATGGTGCCCCACCTGCAATTTCACTATTGTAGAACTGGGGATATGGATTGAGCCTCAGCCAGCTACCACAAACAAGATACAGATTTTCCAGCCTTGTCCTGTTTTTTTGCCAAGCTGCTCAGTGATTGTGCCTGCCAATGTGTGTGTGAGTGTCTGCGTACATATGTATTTGTCTACTTGGGACATTTTTACCATTATGTAAACACTATAATTTCGGTGGCATGACAGTCAAAACACAAAAAGTTAAACACTATTGATCACACTAACAGTCAGTGTAATCAGAGACCTTATTTGATCAGCGTGTAACAAGTATCTGTTATCAGCATCCTTTAGATAGTACATGACCTTGAGATATACAACTGCAACTGTCATGGTTCTGAAACATTTTATTAAGCAAACATGCATGATCTGGCCTGATGCCGTGAGCGTAACAAGTAAAAATCATAATTTTAAAAGTAATTCTCATTTTACAAGCATGTAGCTGACAAAAATGACAGATGCATGATTAGTATAACCATTTCAGCTCTGTTCCAGGCAATAAGCCCAGGGTCAGGTATTTCTTCAAGTCTGTAAATAGTTGCATGTTGTCTAATTAGCTCGATGGAAAATGCATCGAATCTGTAGTGGTATCAGGACTAGAAGCTGATAAATGGCAGTGCAAATTTTTATGATACTTTATATTGTAGCAACAATGATTTGCTATAGAATTCTGAATGTGGAATTGTAGCTTTTCTGTGTGGGTGGTGTTAACATGGAAATAGGGAGAAATACCCAATTAGCATGTTTTTAGATTTAGAAGTCCTCTGTTTCGTCATAGATGTAATGGTGTGAACAGAAACAAGATCTGTTTATCCACTGTTCCCTGGCAATTCATCTTGGAGGGGTCTTTATGTGCAGAAGTACTATGTGTCATTACCATGTACAGAGCATGATGATTGAGTTAAAATTGCAAGTTATTGAAGAGTTAATGATGAAAAAATTGATCACAGAGGAAGAGACACGAGGATGTTCAGCTCAGTGTCCTAAACCAGCAACAACTAAGAGATAAAAGTTTCCTGTTGTGACAACCTGGGACTATCCAAANATTAAGCCCAGTCAACACGGATTTAGGAAGGGCAGGTCTTGCTTGACCAACCTGATCTCCTTTTATGAGTGTCTCCTTTTATGAGTGTCTCCTTTTATGAGTGTCCTGTGTTCCTGTGTGATGTGTTCCTGTGTGACTTGGTCTAGGTGATCCTGCTGTGTCAGGAGTATTGGACTAGATGATCTTTCAAGGTCCCTTCCAATCCCTTATGATTCTATGATACTATGATCACGTAACTCGACTGGTCGATGAGAGGAAGGCTGTGGATGTGCTGTACCTGGATTTCAGTAAAGCATTCGACACAACTCCCATGATATACTCTTGGCGAAGATGGCGGCAAGGGGCTTTGACAGGAATGTTCTCTGCTGGGTCAGGAACTGGTTGGATGGACGAGCCCAAAGAGTGGTAGTAAATGGTGTCGCATCTAGTTGGCGACCAGTTACTAGTGGTGTCCCCCAAGGGTCGGTGTTGGGCCCGGTCCTGTTCAACATCTTTATTGATGATATTGATGATGGGATGGAGTCCATCATGAGCAAGTGTGCAGATGACAGCAAGCTTGGAGCCCGTGTTGATCTGTTAGAAGGTAGGAGGGCCCTACAGAGGGACCTGGACAGACTGGAGAGATGGGCAGACTCCAGTAGGATGAGTTTTAACAAATCTAAGTGTCAGGTTCTGCATTTGGTTATAACAATCCCAGGCAGAACTACAGGCTGGGAATGGAGTTCTTAGAGAGTTCTCAGGTAGAGAAAGACTTGAGGCTACTGTTGGACAGTAAACTTAACATGAGTCAACGGTGTGCCCAGGTGGCCAAGAGGGCCAGTGGCATCCTGGCCTGCATCAATAGTGTGGCCTGCAGGTCAAGGGAGGTTATCCTTCCCCTGTATTCGGCACTGCTTAGACCACACCTGGAGTATTGTGTTCAGTTCTGGGCCCCTCAGTTTAAGAGGGATGTCGAGGTGCTGGAACGAGTCCAGAGAAGGGCAACTCGATTGGTTAAGAGGTTGGAGGATAAGCCCTATGAGGAGAGGCTGAGGGAGCTGGGTTTGTTTAGTCTGGAAAAGAGGAGGCTCAGGGGTGATCTTATCGCTGTCTATAACTATCTGAAAGGTGGTTGTAGTCAGACAGGGGTTGGTCTTTTCTCCCTGGCCGCTGGAGACAAGACAAGAAGTCATAGTCTTAAGCTCCATCAGGGGAGGTTTAGACTTGACATTAGGAAAAGATTTTTCACTGAAAGAGTGATCCGGTTTTGGAATGGGCTGCCCACAGAGGTGCTTGAGTCGCCCTCCCTGGAACTGTTCAAGGTTAGGCTGGATGAGGTACTAAGTGGCATGATCTAGATGTTAGATGTTAGGATTACTGGGTTTATTTGGATTTAGGTTGGACTGGATGATCTTTAAGGTCTTTTCCAACCTTACCATTACTTTGATACTGTGAGTTCTTTAGACCAGTTCATGTCATCTGGGACATCTTGTCCCTTTTTGAGCGGGAAGTTGGCACGGGTCAGCAAACAGTGGAACTTAGCTTTGCTTTTAATCTTCAAGCAAAGTTGTTTAAGTAAACTGTAACAGTGTTAAGTATCACTCCAGCATAAACCCAGCAGGTCTGCCAGCTTTCAGCCTGTAAGCGCACAGGTTTCCCAGGAATAAGGTAGCAAACATCAAAAAGCTGTAGTTGTTTCAAGCTCACATCTTTACCTGATTAATCTGTAGTCATATTGTAACTTACAAATGGAAAATGATCAGTCTAGGAAGTCTGATTGTTGCTCAATTCCAATTGTGTATTTTTATGCTTTAAAACAGCACAAGCATCTTTTCTCTGTAGCTCTCATTCACTGAAGCACTTAAAAATAAGAAAATCAGAAGGAATATTAACACTGTAAATGTAAATAGTTCTACAGGTCATTATTAGTTTTGAATAGGAAAAATGCAAATTCGTGACAGTTCACTACCTGGTAGCTGTGCTTGCTGTGGTAGCCCTTGACAAGGATGTGAATGCTGTGGGAAGAGCAGAGTGCCCTCTCCTGAGTTAGGAAATCATCCCGTTAACCAAGCAGCCCAGTAGCTGTGGGATCTTTTCTAGGAAGGGACATTTGTTTACTATTCCCATTTATGCTGGAACATCAAGGTGTAGGTTTCTTGTGTTGCAGTAGACATCCCAGCTGTGAGCCAGGTTCATCTGTCTTAACAGTGTCTTGCATGAGCTTGAAAAAACTGGTTTTTGCAGACTAACCCTTATCTGGTTTTTGGCCATAATTACTGTAATAGAATAGTTTCCATGTCATGGTAGTCTGTCCCTGGCTCATTCAAAACTTATTCTTTACTTAACCAAGTTACAAATATGTAGAACATTAAGTAGGATTGATAACATTATATTCGTTCTCTGGATTCTTTTGTCCAGGTGTCTCATTTGGACTGTGCCCAGTGAGTTACAAAATGTAGATTTGACTGCTCCCTTTCCAGTAGTTCAGGTATGCTCTGAGTCTTTTTCAGCTTGTAATATTATTTGTGGGCCTGGGCTAATCTCATCTAGCCCAAGAGTTCTGAATCCACGTATTTCCTATGCCTTTCAGAATGTTTTCATGCATTACTATTATGCCCATTTTCTGAATCTCTTATTTGTAAGTAGAGCTGGTTCTTCCTTACCTCACATGGAATGCTGTTATGCAGAAAGGAAACCAACCATGCCACAGAGGATGTAAATTGCCCTACAGACTTTATCATCCCCACTTGTCTTTTTTTTTCGCACCACTAAATGGTTCCTTTTGAATAATTTTTCCACTGTAGCTTCTCCTGCATCATACAGTATCCTCTTTTTCACTTTGTAAGAGGGTTCCTCAGGCAGTAGCCTCAGGACAGCATACCAAACCTCCTCTTCCCCTCCATGCTACACTCACTGAGTAGCTTCTTGTTTTCTTCTGTCAGGAAAATGCGATGTTTGGTGGGTTTATTTCTCTTTTCTAACATAACGAGAGTCCTGTCACATTCAGCCAGTCTATCAGGAAATGTCTTAAGCTTGTGTACCTCATCACAGTCCCACGGAGGAAAGAGCACCGTCTCATAGGATGATAGAATTGTTTAGGTTGGAAAAGTCCTTGAAGATCAGTGATCCTAACCATTAACCCTACCCAAGCCCACTGCTAAACCATGTCCTCAAGAACCATATCTACTTGATTGTTGAACATATCCAGGGATGGGGTTGCAGCCACTTTCCTGGGCAGCCTGCATATGTTTCTGGTAGGTCCAGAGAAGGTAATCTGGAGGAATCAAAAAGACTTCTTAAACAAGGAGAGTTGAGTTTTGATCAGATTATTTGTATGAGAAAGGTGATGGGTGCACCAGCAACAAGACCTACCATGTTCCTCTAGATGCACTGGCCTACCTGTTTCGAAAAAGGCCTTAAAATACTTATTTTAGAAGACTTTAACTTCTATATCATGGCATAGGTTCTTCCTTTGCAGGTGCCAAATGTAGTTACCCTACTAGTTAGCTACAGAGTCAATGAAGAGCTTCATCACAAACTTAGACAACAGGAACCTTGAACATGTGCTCCATTTTCCATAACCCTAAGAAGTCACTGCATCTATAGGTAAGCAGTAATAGAGAATTCTGATGCCAAATAGTCATGAGTTTGCCCTGTTCAGCGAAGACTGGGAATTAATCATTTCTTGGGTGATATCAGGTAATTTATTTGAGCTATTATAGAGATAGAGAGTAAGTGCTCAGTATTAATATAAATACATAATTATTTGTGACTCATATTCAGGTCAGGAATGTGTTTGAGCCATGAAACTAATTCAGATAATGAATAACTCTTCAGTAACCATAATTTCTGTTGGTTTATAACTATTATGTATACATACATATGCTTTACAAAAGGCTGTGGAGCACATATAGCCCTCATTTATCAATACATGTTAGGGGAAAAAAGGGAAAGATCTATTCTCGTGGCTCACCATGTCCTCTCCATAGTAGGCTAGGAGAGCTAAAAAGTTCTTCTTGCAAACACTGAGCGTGTACTGATGTCTCTGAAATCTGATCATGTTCAACCCATCCAACATAGCCCCACTCAAAAACTTTCCTCTCAAGTTTTCAAAGCTCTTTAGGTTCCCTCTCTACTCCTAGTAGAACTTTTCTCCAAAATCTCATTGCTCTCACACTTCAACCATTTTAGGTAAGATTCTGAGAGTCAAGGTCGGTTTAGATTCACTTGTTCTCATGTAGACAGTTCTTTACCCTCTACTAGTTTACAGTAGATTAAACTACTTAATAGATTAAACTATTTCTTTTTTCTTATTTCTAAGTATCAAAGTCCAGAGCAAGAGTGAAAGAGGATACAGACATGTCATAACAAGCTGTTGTTCACATTTCGTGTTAAAATCACTTCTAGGTAGAAGACAAATGTGATTTAGTTTTTTAAACAAGGAAGGTATTTTTTTATTGAATATTGAAATATTTGAAGGGAAAACATAATTATAAGACAATTTGTCACAGAAAAAAGAATTAATATGTATTTGATCACCCCTTAAAATTAGTTATGTAGTCTTACTTCTAAACAAATAGTACAACAGGGAAATAGCGGGAAATAAAGAGAAAAAACTAAAAGGAGAAATGAAGATAGATAAATAAGAAGAATTAAAACAATAAGGATGGAGGGCAGAATCCCTGTTATTTTATGTTATTTAATGAAGTAATTTCTAAAAACAAGGTGAGTTAATGTAAAAAATAGACTTGCTTACAATAAAGCACTGTAGCTACTATATGTTCAAACCATCACTGAAAGATTATTTCATTAACAGTGTGTAATAACAATAATGATAATATGATAATGATAGTAACAAATTATCATTTACTTGCTACACCTACTTATAAAAGTACAGATGAGGAAAAATGCTGGAAGAAGAAACCTATGCTTTTATGCTTGTGTCTCAGATTCCTAAGAAAGCTTACATTACTTTTATATTCAGGAGAAAGAACAATGTTAAAAAATAATATCCAGACGAAATAATTTGAAAGATCATCCCAGTTTTAAAGTTACTACACAAGAAGTTAATGTTAAGTTTTGAAGTATCAGTATGATTTCTAAAATCACTGAGCTTTATGAGTTAAGCATAATGTGGGGAGAACATGTCTGAAATAATCTTTCAGTCCTGAGTGTAATGAAAGGACACTCACTTCAGTTCAAAAGAACTGGAGATTTTTTTTACTACAAGCAAAAGACAGCAGCATTTTGTTTGCCTCAAGTTCTTCAGCCTTGTTTTGTTTTCTCTGAAGAATGCACTTGCAAAATAAAATATTTGATGTGTAGTGGGAATAGCTACCTCTCTTATAGTTTCTTACATTTTGTTAATTCCTTTACTAAATATAATCCACCTTCATTGCTTGATCAAGCTGGAGAATGCTGTACTGGATACTGTTGGTATTATAAAAGAAATATTAGTTAAATGACTGTAATAAAAACAAAGGGGTACTGGAAGACTGCCTGCCCTCTCTATCTGAGGTGCAACAGAGTTTGTATTCCCTTATGTGTTTTTCCGCTTTTCTTATATGAAATGAACAGCTGTAATTGAAAAGCAAGAAGCTCCATGGTTTATAGAAATAGGTGTTGTTAAAAGCCTTAGCCATCTAATTTTCTTCCTATTGCAGGGCAGGCTTCCTATTGTCTGTGCTTTAGAGCTAATTTCTTTTCTGATCAAAAGGCCCACATCATTGAAAAGGTAGTAATGACTATTCATTTGCTTGAAACCTCCATTCTGCAGCCTGCAAAGATTTATTTAGAAACTGCTATTTCTTTCTAAAAGGAAAAGCTCATTTGTGTCCTCTATAATGTCAATTAAAGTATAATATATTTTAATTATTTATCCTGGAGAGAAACCTCTCAGGATCTCAATTTGCTGTGCTAGTGATACAGGCTGTCGTTTGAAACAATACGTGCCTCCAAAATCATATGTCTGAGTGTAGGAATAAGGTGTGTTTTGATTTTAATTTGCTACTAGTGAATAGTTTATTTGCAGCTAATTAGTAACTTAGAGTTTTACAATTAACGTCTGATTTCTAATCTAATTCATAAAAAGGAGCCTAGCCATCATTAACAGCAAATAGGGTGGGTTACCGGACTTGCATAGAAAGCACTGTAGGAAAGATCGGCAAAGTTTGGAAAGGGTAAATCAGAGACGATTTGGTTTGATGTTTTTTGAAGGAGTGCAGCAACGTTTCCGTCATCACCAGCGGTCATTAAAGCTCCGCAACAAGTAACCACGGGGCGCGCTCCGGCCCGGGGTGGGGCCTGTCCCGTGGGTGCACAGGGGCTCCTCTCGAGACTCCACGGATCCACGTGAACGAGCACAGTTTCTCCAGTAGGACCTTGCTGACCCCGCCCGCGCCGCCTCCCCGCGCGTGACCGCGGAGACGGGCAGAAAGGAGGCTTGTTCCACCCGGGCGGGCAGCGCGGTACAGGTGACACCGTTCAGTAGCAGAGGTGGTGCCGCTCTCTGGTACAGATGGTACCGAACAGCGGCACGGGCGGTACTGCACAGCGGGACAGGTGGCACTGTACAGCCGAGAGAATTGCAGAAAGTTCCTGTTGCTGCCTCGTCTCTCGGGAGAGGCTTCGCGCAGCTTCCCCCGTTGCTCCCTCGACCCCGCGGCAGCTGATGCTGGGGGTTAGCGGTGCTCTTTTTTAATTCGGTGTTTTCACGAGAAAACATATGAACAGAGTCCCCCTCGTTTCCTTGGGGCTCCACAGCGAGCCCCGGCAAGATGTTCTGTGCTGGTGGTCCCCTTAAAACTCTGTTAATTGTTAACTTGCAGATGGAGAGAGTCCTTATTAGCAATGCCCCCCCCCCCCCCCCCCCGCGCATCCCTCTGCTCCCGATGAAGCCAACCTCATGAGGCGATTGCCAAGAGGAGCTGTTTGTCAAAGGCTAATAAACAAATTCCTTGCGAACACCTGAATGAGAGAGGGCCAGGAACAACCCAATTAAGAAACGGAGCTACTGGTTGGTGGGTTTGGGTTTTCTCTTTTTGTGGCTGTGGAAACAATCCGGGCTCAAAAAGGATCTATTCAGCGTGCGCTCCGAGAGGTCTGTTTGCAGCCCGCTAGCTATTGTTGTCAGAAGCCAAATAAAAGTTCAGCTGAAGGTGGGGAGTGATTTAAAAGCAACATTCGCTGCAGCTTCCCGAATGCACTAGGAGGCTCAGTTCAAAGGAACCATTCCATCTGTACCCAAACGACGCTGCTTGGCTTTTACCCACACTCTTCTTAAACGTTATTTTTAATGATGCTATCAAAAGTATCCCTTCCTTTCCTGGGGCAGTTGTGGTCTCTAAGTGCAGCATCGATAACCATGTGGCGAGGTACTGGGGAAGTCACAGGAAGAAGTTGTCGGAACTAATGATTTGTTCTCTCTGTCTCATTGTGCTGGAAGGTCGGTCCAGCCATGTCAGCCCCACAGTGAGGCAGGCAGGCTACTAGACAATCTGCCTGGGCATTAGTTTTGGTGGGGTTTTGGTTTGAGGTTTTTTTTTGACGCTGTTAGATGGGGAATAAACAACTTCCTAACGACCTTGAGCTGCAGAACCAGCCATTTAGCAGTCACATTACCACACTGGAAACTTCGGTGGGAGGACTTTAATTGAAGTCTAAAATAGGAATCAACCAGAAAAGCACGTTAACTTTTATCTTAAGCATCTCTAAAAACCTGCTCTTATTTTGAGGATCATCCTAGCAAGGGTCAGCAGGGTCCAAATGAAAGGGGTGGTGCTCAGGTCTCGCGTGTCGCAGATTTCAAGAAAAACCCTCGCTGATCTCGGTCAGGAGTTAAGTCTGGGGGCCAGGGGGTATGTTTTAATAATGAGATTAAACGGGGCCGGTTTAGTACGAAATGTTATTCTTTAAAAGCCAGTGATCCTCTCCGACACGGTTTCAAGATTCCCTCAAGCTCTGCCGGAGCTGTAATTAACATATATTAATGGCTGTTGCTTATTAAGCTCTGATTGCGTAAGAAGCAGACGGTCTCTTTCAAAACTGCCGTTTCAGGCGTGGGGTTTCTAGTGTTCAATTTTGATTGTGCTGTAAACTCCTGATTTCGCCTCCTTTGTCACCAAGGGGGAAAAAAAAGGGGGGAAAAAAGATGTGCTGCTCTGTCTTTGACAACTGTATTTACACAACCCCATGAGTTCCCCGGTTTCTCTCGCAGTTCCAGCCGCCGCCAGGGAGTGAATTTAAGAAAATGGCTCCAGGCATGAGACTTCTCCCTCCCGTCCCCGCCCCGTTCATTGCGCTGACTGGGTTCTCTCCTGCCGTCTGCCCCTTCTCTACTTTACAGCAGCTGCGTCTTGTTTCCCGGGACATGGGATGGGCAGGACCGAGAAGCAGGTGGAGGCTTGAATTCGCTTGTGACTGCCAGCGAGGGTGAAATCGGACCTTTCGAAGCGCTCTGCGGGTAACTTCAGGAAACACCAGTTGGTGTAGCGGGGCTTACCCCCTAGGTTTTCTCTTCTGCTCCCCCCATTCCTCGGTATCTGCAGTTTTCAGAGCAGACACTGCTTCTCTCCCTTCAGCTCCATTCGCATTTACAGGACCAGTGCGGTCCAGCACTGGAGGTAGCTTCGCGCCCCTCTTCCGCCCCCCAATCCGACTCTCCCGCGCCACACAACAGCGGGCCCTTCCCGACCCGCACTATGGCCCCTGCAGCAGAGGACACAGCCCTGCGAGAGGCGGCAGGTCCACTCTGCCCTGGAGAGCTCGGCGCGGTCCTGGGCAAGAGAACAAATCTCCAGGTTAAAGCGTGGGATTCTGCCAGGAGGTGCTGGCTCCTGGCTCTCGAGAGCTGAAAGAGCTCACAAGAAATCCTACCGAGGGTTTTTTATGCTCACTCATCGCTAACGCAGATGCAAAGGTGTTCGAGCAGGGTATCCCTGCTCACCCCTTCTTCTGGAGACAGAGATCAGCCGAATGGTTACGTTTTCCTCAGAACATGTGCGGCGTGGAAATCCTCATGCATCACGGGGACCTGTGAAGTGTGGAAATACATTAATCTGTACTTCTTTTATTCAGTCAGGCTCAGTTCATCTACAAGATTAGCAATGTTTCAAGACAAATGTTCTTGCTTTGAAATAATATGGATCTCAAAGTATTAAATACCGTGGCCTTTGGGAAAGAAAAAATGTTGTAATGGGAGTGTTAGCACAGGTACAAATTGAAAGACTTTAAAGAGTCTGAAACTTTACGTTGTGATATTTAAACACAGAAGGAAACACTGTTCATTGGGCTTGTAGCGCGCCGTCCAATTCCGCATGCTGCCTCTTTTTCGTTGCATGCAGTCCCTTCCAAAAAATCATTTAAACTAAGTCACTTCAAAGGATTGTTAGGACGGGTATCAGTCATCTTTCCAGTCCAGCTTGGCACATCTGGAATCTCGACTAAAACGATCAAAATATTTGGAGAGGACTGAGATTAGTTACACCTGTCAGAAGTTTTGCAGTCTGTGGCAAAATTTGTAAGTGAACTACGGCCGAAGTGATACAATAGATTCCTCTGTCACCCCCTCCTTTCGGGCTGCAAACTTGACCGCAGCCAGGAGCACACCAGCAGCAAACCAAACCATAAAATGCTGCCTACACCACAGCGAGTCGAAAGGGGGATTTATTTCTCCTTTTATTTTGTTCAACAGATGATTTTGTTAAAAAATGATACCAATACGAAACGAGTAACGTATTAGCTGCTAAGTCACAGCAGCACTCAGATACACTCAAATAAATCTACTCCCCCGAGACGCCCTGCTGTTCCCAGTACCACCAGTGCCGTTTTACGCCGGCTCCTTTGGCTCCCTAGACGGCGCGAAGCGCTGAGCGGGGCTATAGGATTACGCGGTTCGGGTGGGGCGATCCTGTCTCCCTCCGTACTGAAGCCAGCCCGGCCCGGAGTTCACTGCCTGGCGCCCGCAGCAAGCTTGGAGCTTGCGACACCGACTCTGGTAGTGCCTCGGGGTCCAGCTTGGACCCCTGTGCTCTGACAGAGTCCTCTCCTCCAGTTTCGATTGCCGTCTTGTCTTTGGGCAACACCAACGGCTGCCAAGACGGGGATGCTGCGCCGGCAACATCTCTCCTCACTGGGCAACCCCTGCCCCCATCTTGCAGGACGTGATGTCCAGGCACGTCCCTACTCATAGCTTCCCTACCCTGCGCCCCACATACCCCCGAGACAGTTTGAGCTATACCCCCGGCGCTGCCCGCTTCCTTCGGCACAAGGGCTCTGTCAGCGCGGCTCTCCAGCAGACTCCGGGATCTGTCTGCAGCTCCTCTAGCAGTGCAACCCGTCTGAGAGAACCGTCCGACTTCCGAGACGGAGCTGGAGCGAGGCGCAGGGTGGGGACGAGGAACAGCAAAGAACAGACTCCTTTCTCCCCGCTACCCCGGATCCGCAGCGGCCGGGCAACTTTGTGCCCGCGGTGTTTTCAGGGAGCTGCAAACCCCGGCCGTGCAGGTGCCGGTGTCCGTGCCTCTGGGGAAGGAAGGAAGCAAGGAGGGAAGGGGAGGGGAGCAAAGAGACGGAAAGGGAAGCTCATGATTGACGGCTCCAGTCCACTCAGAACCTGCGCTAAAGTTGGCTTTCACACGGAGGGAACCTTGCTGTGCCATGAGACGTGTGGGTTTTTCAAGCGCTGTGCCCTCTCTTCCACTCTCATTGCGGCAGCCAAGTGGAAGAACTCAAGTGGCAGTGGGGTGGGTGCAGGGGCAGCGAGCTGCGTCGGCGTGTTGCTGCAGGAGAAACCCTCTCCCACCCGACGGACTGCCCGGTCCCGGCAGGGCAGTGGAGGTTCTAATGGAGAGCGTTCAGACGTGGAGGAGTTTAGTTCGTCCTCTCCTCTTCACCCTCTCCGTGCCGGTGTCCATGCAGCGCGGTCTCGCTCAGTCTCCAATCAACTTCTCCGAGCTTGGTATCTGCTGGGCTCCCGGAGGGAGCCCCAGATCTCTGTGCCCAGCAAATTTCTGTGCTCGGCAAACGGCCCCACTTGCGGCACCACGGTCCGCCTCGTTTATTCTCCGCGGAATAGCCAGGGACTACGGTTTCCTCAACAGCCTCCGCACTGCTCTACCCCGGCTCTGTCCTGTTTCACCGCCCAACCCGACCCGGGGGCAGGTGCAGGCCCCGGAGACACGGTGTTGGAGAGGGTGGTAGAGGACATCCAACGTGAGCACTTCGAAACACCAACTTTTTGGCTCCCCCCATCCCCAGCCGGCCTGTTACAGGCGTCGTGACTGTCGGGAAACACTCGCTGATTGGCTGCCGCCCGCTCATTTATAGCCCGTCAATCAAATACCCCTGGGACTGGTGTGCGCATCGTTAGAGCTGCCCGCGGGAAGCGCTCGGCAGGGCTCCGCAGGCGAGACCGCCTCATAAGCAGAACCTCGGGGAGTGCCTTCTTCGCCAGCCACGCAGAAAAACTTTCTCTCCGTGCAGTACCCACCCAGGCAGGTTCTTTTCTATATTTATTTTTTTAACTTCCTTTTCCCTGCTCTGGTGCCCGCCTGCCCGCCACCCTGGCGCACCTCTTGCCGGCTCCGGCCATGTACAGCATGCTGGAGACTGAGATCAAGACTCCGCAGCCCATGCCGGGCAGCGCTGGGGGCAGCTCTACTCCGGGGAGCAACAGCAAAGGAGGCGGGGGCGGCGGGGCCAGTAACGGAGCGGGAGCCGGTTCGGACCAGGACCGGGTGAAGCGCCCCATGAACGCTTTCATGGTGTGGTCGCGGGGCCAGCGGCGGAAGATGGCCCAGGAGAATCCTAAGATGCACAACTCGGAAATCAGCAAGCGCCTCGGGGCCGACTGGAAGCTGCTCAGTGACGCCGAGAAGCGGCCGTTCATCGACGAGGCCAAGCGGCTGCGGGCCGTGCACATGAAGGAGTATCCGGATTACAAATACCGGCCCCGAAGGAAGACCAAAACCTTGCTGAAGAAAGACAAATATTCGCTGCCCGGCAACCTGCTGGCCCCGGGCGGGGGGAACGCGGTAAGCAGTCCTGTCGGGGTGGGGCAGAGGATTGACACTTATGCCCACATGAATGGCTGGACCAACGGGGCTTACTCACTGATGCAAGACCAGCTGGGCTACAGCCAGCACCCGGGCATGAACAGCCCCCAGCTGCAGCAGATGCACCGCTACGACATGACGGGCCTGCAGTACAGCCCCATGATGTCCACGGCCCAGACCTACATGAATGCCGCCTCCACCTACAGCATGTCCCCCGCCGCCTACGGCCAGCAGCCCTCCACGGCCATGAGCCTGGGCTCCATGGGCTCCGTGGTAAAATCCGAGCCCAGCTCGCCGCCTCCTGCCATCACGTCCCACTCGCAGAGGGCCTGCCTAGGAGACCTGCGGGATATGATCAGCATGTACCTGCCCCCGGGGGGGGATGCCACAGACCCTTCCGCCCTGCAGGGCAGCAGGTTACACAGCGTTCACCAGCACTACCAAAGTGCCGGGACTGGCGTGAATGGTACCGTACCACTAACTCACATATAAACTTGGCTGCTCCGGACGGCTTCCTAGTCTTAATCCCTAACCCCATCACCACTCCCTGACTACAGCGGGACGTACGGCAGTGTTGCTCGGCTTAGCAGACTTAATACTAACTTTGGAGAAATTTTAAAAAGGAAATATGTTAGTTGTGTTCTTTTTTGGTTTTGTACAAAAAAGCTGTTATTTGAATAGAGCAAAACTTCCGCCTCTTAGGAGTCGCTGTGAAAGTTTTCAAACCACGGCAACTTCTTTCCAGTTTTCTGCTAGGTTGGGCATGGTTTTATTCGCTTTAGAAGTTGGGGTTTTTTTAAATGTTGCATCTTCCAGTTTGGTTTCTAGCGTTGAAATACCATTTCAAAAAGCCTCAAACAACAGCACATCCAACGCCGGCGGTCTTTTGTTTTTAAACTCGGTTGTTCGCGTTATCGTTGTGGTTTTAAGTGTTTTGTTCATCCCGCCTCACTTGGTTTCTGTATCCACGTTCTGTAGCTTTCAATAATTTTTTTTTAACTTTAGGGTTTTTGTTCCATGAAAAGAACCGGGAGGTAGGAGAGAGCTGTGCGGGTCGCAAACGCATTTCTTTTATTTATAGTAAGTTGTGTGTCTTGGTTTTACTTAAGGTGTAAACTTATGTAAATTGGTTTGTGAATTTTACTGTGAACTATGTTTTGACATATCAGATGAAGAAACGTTTTAGTTTTGTTTACCGGATTTCTTCCAAGAGAAACAAGTCCTCAAGATGCTCCTTCCCTCTCCCCGTACCTAGTCCTCGTTTGCTTCCTTCTTCCAACCGAAGAAAGGTCAATAAATTTTATATCAGGCACGTCGGCAGTCTCTGGGCGGTTTGTGCGGGGGGCGGGCGCGCAGCTGGGCGGTGCGGGGCAGCCCTTTCTCGGGACTCCCCACAATCCCCGCAGCAGCCACGGTCCCTCTGCCCGGCCGAGGAGTCCGGGAGCTGCCGTCGCTTTTCCCCCGGGTTTCTGCGGCTGCCGCACTGCGTTGTTTTGGCGGGAAGTGGGGTCTGGGGAAAGGCTCCAAGTGGATTTTCTTGTAACGTACGGGACTGTTCCCGGCAAAGTGTGCGCTGCAGGGGCTGCTGCACTTCCAACCGCCGGACACTTGTTGCCCCTCTGCCTGGCTGTTTTTTTGGTTTTTTTTTCCCGGCTCGACGACGAGGGAAGGGAGCTACACGTGTGCGCCTCGGGTGTCTAGTTTTGCTTTACGTTCTTTTTGTCGTCCTGCTCTGGAGAATTTTCCTAGAAACCCGACCTCGCCTGAAATGTTTACAGAAGCAAAACCCATTGGGAAACTCTTAATTAGACTTATTAAAAATGAATGGTTACAGGAGTCCCCAGAGGAAACGAGTAATTGAATATTTTCAGTGTGTTTGACAAGTGAGGCTTGAGTCTGGACAACTTTTCCTTGTTTTCCCTTTTTGTTTTTAGGGGTCTGCGTTACTCCTGACTGTATTCCTGCGGGCACTGCCGAAGCCCCGGGGTCGCCATCCTAATGAGCGGAGACCGTTCATCCCTCCCTGTACTCGGCGGTGCAAAACCTGTTACCCCGTCTGGAGCACCCAGACGTGGTCCCGGTCCTTCCCGGGTTCGGGCTCCGGGCCGGGCTCGGAGCTCTCCGCATCTAGAGCTCCATTACGGACGGTCTGGACACTGCACCTTACAACCCATCCCTGAGCCTAGACCGCTCGTTCGCTCCCACTCGCCTCTTCGCTGTTTGTCTCAGTATAGAAGGAGCGGGGATGGGAGGATGGTTTTGTTGTTTTGATTAATCCCGTAGGAGAAGCTGTTTCGGAGAGACTTTGCACCCCTTGGGCTTTGCGGGGCGCAGCGGGAGTCGCTTCGCCCTCCTCTCCCCTCCCCGCTGCTTCCACCCTCCTGTGCTGCCCCGCATGGCCCTGCAGTGTGGATGCCCTTGCAGCCGTACATCTTGTTCTCACTCGGGAAGACCGTCCAGGCTTGGTCAGGGCCTTCCTCCAGCTCTTTCAAGAGGAAAAACTCTCAGTGTTCTGCAAACCACACAGTGAGTTTCCTTCTGTGGTGTGGGGTGCCCTACTCTTAGCTCCCCGGGGGAGGAGAGTACGGGGAGCAGCTGATTTAGGTCCTCAGTCCAGAGAAGAAACTGACACACACGCCACCTTCAGCATAGCCAAGCCACTGGGCTGTCCACCCTTTGGTCTGGGGTGGTAAGCCTGTTACCACACACACTCAACTCTGCTCAGGAACAGCCATGCCAAAACTGTGGGTAATTACTCTGCAGATGAGAACTCAGTGTTTAATACCTTCAGCTCAACTCTTACCTTAATGTTTCTGGTGAAGTCTTAACAACACTGTGGCATTGCTTTCTCTTGCTGGCACTGCTGCCCTTCAGGTAGGAGTGTGCCTGTTACTGGTTCTGAGGAGAAGCGGTCCCATAATCTGAAGCTCTGAGAGAAGGTGGTACGATCAGTAGTGTTGGCATCTGCATGGAAATATGTAGAAGGGCAGCAGCAGGTCCCATTTAATCTCATATGAGGGTCAAACAGCTTTCCAGTGATCCCCAGAAAAGTCAATGCCAGGTCAGCTCTGGGACGGAAAGTATGATAATCCTGCTCAGAAACAGCTCTGTCTCTGCCTTCATGGGCAAGCGACAAAAGTGAGGGCTATTCAGCAGTGAGCTGCTGCCAGCACTGCAATTTTATTTAGTGTCTTCAGAGCTCAGGTGAAGCTTTATCACTGTAAATGTTAATTCTCTTCATATGAGTTCTCTAGAAGCTGATTCTCTGCCATAAAAGGGCGAGAAGCAAGGATCTTCACAGTTCTGCAGTATTCTTAAGTTCTAGCTATCCTTCTCACCATAAGTCAAGGCCTAGGGAGAGTGTGATTGAGTCCATGAGGGGTCACAGTGACATGCCTCTGTATAGAACTTCATCTGCATTTTCTTAAGTTGTGGACAGAGCTTGTGGGAAGGGCTGGAAACGAGGAGACCCACCGCTGGGTGGGGGAGAGACGCGTTGCAAGCTGAAAGCAGTGAACTCAGCCTTGTTCTTAAGTAAAAGCACAGCCTCTTCTTCCCTGAACACAAGTGTACTTTCCATCAGAAACCCAACTGCATAGAGTGAGACATGGCTGAAAGACAACTCTCATATCCTTGGACTCCAGAAATTTGCAGAAGCATGTTCCCTTTAGAGTTATTGATGGGATGCTTTATTTGTACTGGACTTGGTCTTAAAACATGTAGTTTACTCTGGCTGTAGACATAGAGCCTGCATGCATTAAACTTGCCTTTTGAGTAATGCCCATGCAACACTTAATACTCCTTATGTGCAATGGGGGTTCACAACTGAGCCACTAATGTTCTTCTGGAGAGCAGGTGAAGTTACACTTAGGTACCAGACATGTTGGCTCTGTGGAAGATGCTTGGCTCCAGAAGTCCACAACATTTTACATGACAGAGCTGTAAGTGAAATGATGACTTAGCTGTGGTTTGCATGGTAAAAAAACCCCCTACAACCTCAATTCTAGAGCATCTGGAATGCAAAGGCACCTATTATCCTTAGGGATATTGGGAGCATTGGCTGTGAAGAGGTTAATAAAGTTAGCATTTAAGTCTAATGACAATATTTAGGCTTTTGCATTGAAACTTTTATGAAAGCAAGAGTATAAGATCACATTTGGTGTCACTTGGTTTGTCAAACAAGCATTTTGGGTTACGTTTTAATGGTTCCTATACAAAACAGCTGCAAGTTGATTTGTTTCAACAAAAACTGGTAAGTGAAAATATTTAAATTTCAATAATAATTAACAGAGTAATCTGATTTCAGATATTTTAAGCATATTTGTAAAACTATATTTTTGTATTTTTAGATTTTTTTTTACTATAATAAACATTCAAATCCTAAATTTAGTAAAAGGCATCTGATCAGCATAAACACTTCATGAAAGCATTTAGAAATCAATGCTTTCCCATATCAAACATAAGAACCGTACTATTTGGAAACATTAGAAAGATAGGAGCTTGTCCAACTATATTGCAGTGTTAATAGAAAGACTTATTTCACAGGAATTAATGCAGCAGAGTAGGTGATGTTTAGGACTGAAATGCGCGCAGAAGTTTGATATGCTTTCTTTTTTACTTGTGTAGACTTTGATCCTAGATTTGTTGTAGTCAAGTCCAGTTAATTTACATCGGTGGAGATTCAGATTATTTCTATGGTAAACCTGGAGTGACAAATCACAAAAATCTTAAAGGGATCCAGTTTGATCCAATTTATTTTAAGATCCCTCGGGGAAAGCGTGGAGAGCTTACTGTAGGTCCGTTAGCATGAGGGAATTCAAGGCAGATTAAATTTTCCAGAATAGTTTCCCATCTGCTTCTCTATCGTGACTCTTTACTGATGTCACTGAATGCAATAATAATTGCATCACAGTGACATATTTCACAACAGAATATCCTCAGGATGAGGAAATATATCATCAGGATGAAGGATTAATTATTCCTTGCTGTGAGTATACTCCACAACCACCTTCTGTGTTAGGTGTATTTACCTCCTCCAGAGACATTCACAGAAACTCATTATCCATTTTATACCTCAGTTTTCCAGTTTCTAAAATGAGATCTATTGCTGCTTAATGCAGCAGGGGAGGCTGCAATGCATATGAGTGTGTGTGTGAGATAGCAAGAGGAGGAGGAGGGTGTCACAGGTAATCCATAGGCAGTAGTTATACTGCCACTGTGATTAAAAAGAATGTACCACCTAAGTGGTATGTAAGCCAGCATTATGATCAGGTTGCCCATATTTATTGTTGCTAAGTGTAATTAAACTCATATTTATGGTTGTTTCTAAGTGTAATTATACTATTTTTAAGCCAGGTTACTTTTATTTGGTACTACATCAAATTAAGCCAAATTGATCTGAGGATGATTTGGCCTGGTTTAAAAGTGCTCCTGCTAATGTAACTGAGGTCTCCAATTCATGTTCACATGACAAAGCAGTTGAGGGGTTTTCATACATTACTGCCCCAGAGCTGTTTGCTCAGTTGATCTTCTGGAAATCACTACACTTTTCTGTGCTTTGGCCATCACAGTTCACATGCTGGTAGATTGGTGCAAAATCGCCTTGGCTGATGGGGAGAAGTGTGAAACATAAACTACTGCATAAGCTGTGCTGCTTCCAAAGAAATGCAAAGTGAACAGGGTTCTCAGAGCCCCGAATTGCTATGTGTATATTCCATGTGCACAGCAACCTAGAGCTCAAAAAGAGTCAGGCATAAGAGGAGAAGGGCCTAGGAATAAGAGGGAAATTCAGCAATGTTAAAAACTTGGCGAGCTTCTGTCATTTATCTCTTCTGGGGCTTCTGATTGAGACTTCTGGCCTTGGTGAGCTTTTTCCTTTGTCTTCGTGAAGAATATTATGCATCTTTTCTATACAGGCCCTAGGAAATAGTATAGCAGTGATTGCACCAAGCCTTCAGGATTTCCCCTTTGTACTAGACTCAGCTTATTCATTTCATGCATCATTCACAGCTTGGTGTGCTGATTTCAAAAATTCTATACATCTACTTGACACAAAGGGGAGAGACAGAACATAGTGGTGGACGAGCCTTAGGTGCACATAAGGACTGTTCTTGAATGCCATTTGCAAGGGAAGAAATCTTGAAAGTCAATGGGAACTTTGCCCATTCAGTGTTAAGGAGAAGGCACTTGGCACTGATTTCATTTTCATTGTACTGTGCTGCCAAGTCAAAAAGCTTCTTTTCAGAAAGTTAAGAAAAGGTATTTTCATCCAAATAATTTTTTTTCTCTCTTTTTCTTTTTCTTCCATTATGATTCACTGGGCAGTTTTCTCTTTACGGCCTGTTGACAGCAAATGTCCTAGTGGGACATCCTTTTAAAAAGTAAGCTATACTTTGCTCATTATTGAGCAAAATCTTGCTGTATTTTATATTCTAGTTTGTTAAACAGGTGAATCTTTGTGAAACACTTTAGAATTTTTTATGAGCATACCAGAGCTAGGATAGTAACTGAATTAATTGTCCTGCTGCTGAAGTAAAAGGAAGTAAATGTGCTGAATATACAAACGAGCAAACATACGCATCAAGGTTAATTCTGTGCGGTTTTCCAGACATTCAGCAGGTCCACATGAGTTGCTGCAGTAAACAATAGCCCTGTCTGCATTCTCTCCAGGAACATCCTAAGAACAGTTGAGGATTTTCTGACTTGGCCGATTCTGTGTAGAGCATGCTGTGTTATAATGAAAATACTTTTTAAACTATTCCCAAATAAAGAACCTCCTTGAAAGTATTTTGCTGCCTTTTCCAGTTAACTCTTCTACTCTTCTTCTCTCAGTAGATCTCAGGCTGTGCTTGTATCACAATTCTAATCAAGAACAAACATGTTTTGATTTGGAGTTCCTGTATAAGCAGATATTATTTTTTTGTTAATTGTTACAGGAAATAAGGATTCTTTAGTTGTCTTTTTGGTTGGGTTTTATTTGTTCGTCTGGTTTAGTTGGGTTGGATTTTTTTAGAAAACAGTATTAGTCTGTGTGAGTGATCATTCTAAATTATTTAAGAATTGAGATTGTTGTAGCATTGAAAGTTCTCCTACTGGAGATTAGGTAGTACGATTGTCAAAACAGTAGGAGGATGAAATAGTAGGAAACACGACTGACAGGAATCTGGCAGAGGACTGTCCATCTGTGCACTGGAGTTACTTCAATGACTGATAGGCCAATCAACAATAGGAGGAGAGTTGTGAGCTACACAAATGCTTTTGGCACTGCCAAAACCTGCCATTTGGATTTCCTGTTACATGAAACTTTCGCCGCAATCATTTTGACTTCAGTTATTCCAGAGAGGACTAAAATTTAGGTCAGCCTAAGCAGATTTCAATAGCACTGAACAAGCATTAGATGAGATTTTACAGTCCTGTGTCTGATTCTTGTGCCCTAGTTCTGCTTGTCTCCATCTCTCTCCTCAATCCGGCCAAGACTCAGAAACTGGATGTGAGCATAGCCTCCATGTCTAGGGGAGTACTGGCCATACTTTTTTCAGCAAATGCATTTTCACTGTACTATCAGAATGTGAGTTCTTGTTACTGCTCTGATACATACAACCTTGACAAAGTGCATTTCTCCTTACTCTGAGGTTTCATCATGGGAAAATATCTCCTTTTCTAACAGACCTGATGATCTCTAGTGTTCAGAGGTGAACCACCAAGATGATCAGAGGATGCAGTGCCTCTCCTACAAGCACAGGCTGAGTGAGTTGGGCTGTTCTGCCTTGAGAAAAGAAGGCAGATGGGGTGATCTTACTGTGACCTAGTAGCCAAAAGGCATCTGCAAAAAATGGGACTTGTAGCGATAGGATGAGGAATAATGGCTTTAAAGTGAAATAGGGTGGGTTTAGATCAAAATATTTACCAACCTGATGGCCTTTCATGAGGGCATAACCAGGTGGATAGATGATGACAAAGCAGTAGATGTGATCTATCTCGACTTGAGTAAGGCATTTGACAGTCACTCACAGCATCCTCACAGCCAAACTGAGGCAGTGTGGTCTAGATGATTGGGTAGTGAGGTGGATCGTGAAGTGGCTGCAGGATAGAAGCCAGAGAGTAGTGGTTAATGGGACAGAGTCTAGTTGGAGGCCTGTATCTAGTGGGGTGCCCCAAGGGTCGGTGCTGGGACCAGTCCTGTTCAATCCATTCATTAATGACTTGGATGAGGGATTAGGGTGCACTGTCAGCAAGTTTGCTGACGACACAAAGCTGGGTGGTGTCGCCGACACCCCTGCAGACTGTGCTGCCATTCAGCAAGACCTGGACAGGCTGGAGAGCTGGACAGGGAAACATTGAAGTATAACAAGGGTAAGTGTAGAGTCTTGCGTCTGGGAAAGAACAACTCCAGGTACCAGTATAGGCTGGGGACTGAGCTGTTGGAGAGCAGTGTAGGAGAAAGGGACCTGATGGTCCTGGTGGACAGCAGAATGACCATGAACCAGCAGTGTACACTTTTGACCAAGAGGGCCAACAGCATCCTGGGGTGGATTAGAATGGAGGTGGTTAGCAGATCAAGAGAGGTTCTTCTCCCCCTCTACTCTGCCCTGGTGAGACCACATCTGGAGTATTGTGTCCAGTTCTGGGCTCTTCAGTTCAAGAGGAACGTGGAGCTGCTGGAGAGAGTCCAGCATAGGGCAACGAGGATGATGAAGGAGGTGGAGCACCTCCCTTAAGAGGAGAGGCTGAGGGAGCTGGGTCTCTTGAGCTTGGAGGAGACTGAGGGGTGACCTCATTAATGTCTACAAATATTTGAGGGGTAGGTGTCAGGAGGATGGAGCCAGCCTCTTCTCAGTGTCATCTAGTGATAGGACAAGGGACAATGGTTGTAAGCTGGAACGCAGGAAGTTCCACATAAATATGAGAAGGAACTTCTTCCCAGTGAGGGTGACAGAGCACTGGAACAGGCTGCCCAGGGAGGTTGTGGAGTCTCTTTTCACCAGAGACGTTCAAGGCCCGCCTGGATGTGTTCCTGTGTGATTTGGTCTAGGTGATCCTGCTGTGTCAGTGGAATTGGACTAGATGATCTTTCGAGGTCCCTTACAATCCCTAATGATTCTGTGATTCTATGATTCTATAAGGAAGAAGTTCTTCACTGTGAGGGTGATTAAGACATGAATAAGTTGCTCAAGGAAGCTGTGGATGTTTCATCACTGAAAGTGTTCAAGGCCAGGTTGGATGGGGCTCTGAGCAACCTGGTCTACTGGGAGGTGACTCTGCCATGGCAAGGGGGTTGGAACTGAATGTCATTTAAAGTCCCTTCCAATCTACACCATTCTATGGCTATAGTTCCAAACGATTTCACATCACAAGCTAGTTGTTACTCCCTAAACAATTGCTGACAAGACATGAAGGTATTGCTGACATCATGATATTGCAAGAGCTGGATGCTGAGCACCTCTGTACCTTAGTATAGGACTTCTTAAGGAGGAAGCAGGACTAATGGAAAATACTGCCCAGAGTGGTGTTAAGAAGACACTGGCAGACATCTGGTGCTTAATCTGCCTCATTCCATTGGAAGGAAGGCAGACGAGAAGCAAATGTCCCTTTACTTGTATCGCCTTATGGGCAAGCCAATCTGGGTTGAAAGCATTGCTAAGTGAAGGCAAAATTTCTGTATCTGGATGGAAGAAGGACAACTTGCTGCCGAAGAAAGGGCATATTAACTTTATCTGAAAGTGCTTTGTGGTTATGGGACTAGGTTGCATGCTTTAATTTTGACAAGAAAGTAGCTGAATGTGGTCTTTGAATGAGAAGCAGTCTGTAGGATAACCCCTTTGGGGAGTGTCAAATCTGTGATGGCTGTGAGTTACTAATCCAGGAGAGAATGTCTGGAACAATTTGAAATAAGAAATACTGCAGGTTGTATGTTTTACGATTTTTACCTTGGCTTGCCCTAGAAATACTGGGGACAGGAAGAAGCTAATGGAACAGTCTGTCATTCTCAGAAAGAAAAGAAAGAAAGAAAGTCAAAGCAGCTTAGGTGAGCAGAATAGGATTTGAGCTTACATTGCCTAATTGATGAGAATTAAGAATATTTCCAAAGGGGGTGCAGTTGACTTTAATAAATTGCATCACTAATTTTGTTGCAAAAATAACCCTTGAGCACTTTTCAAGTTAACATGCTTTAGAGTGCAAGTTTTTCAGAGAAATAGCACTTGTTTTCTTCAGCTTCTAAAGCATTAGGTATCATTTTGATGATCACAGTTGATCCTGTATCTGAGCAGGTTTAATCACCATTTGTGCACGTCTTAATTCCAGCCCCAAAGACTGGCAGCCCAAAGGGAAGTGTGGGAAAGCAAATAGTAACCCACAGCATGGGAGGCAAGTGAAAGCTGTGTCTCTGTGAAATGTATTGTTCCAGCTAAACTGAGACCCTTTCCTTTTCTTTGAAGTCTTACAGGCAGTGTTCATGATCTGCGCTGGTGCATGTGGAAAGGAGAGCTAGAGACAGAATGCCAATTTAAAAGTAGGCTTTTATGATTTAGTCACTAATATAATTATCTTGCTGCAGACGCAAGGAGTATGTGTATAGACATTATTACCAATAGCACCAAGAGGTTTTTTCCCGGAGTCTGTTTAGTGAAGGCTGGGTAGGGAGGTTATATGTAAAAAAAGGAGAATGATGCAAGGGGAAGGCCCAAAGATAATGGGATTAAAGGAGTTTGTCACCTTGAAACACGTATGTTTCACTTCTGAGTACTATTTAAAGCTGTGCAGAAAGCCATGTTATTTTGTATTTAAAATACATTTACATTTTCTGTGTCTCATAGTTACTTTTTCAATATGGACAATGTGACCAGAATCTAGCTTATCCTTACCTTGAAGTGTGAACACAACAGAAAATTCAGTTGTAGCTAATGAATGAACAGGAACAATAGAGATTTCTACTGGCATTTGTCCCTAAAATCTCTGTGTGAAGGGGAGATCAGGGGAACTTTGGGAGAGAGCTAGCCCAGATCTGCTGAATTTTGATGAGGATTTCTCTAGTTTGTCTCTCATTCTGGTTGGCTGCATTATTATTTATTTCATCACTCAAATTGTGGTAGGTGCTGCTTGCCTTACAGTATGAATAACAAAGCTGTTTGGCTCAGTAGAGTTCACTTATGCAGTAGGAAAGAATAATTCTCTCCTCTGCAGGAACAGCTGAGTAAAATTTAATAGTCTTGGCTGTGCCCCAGGAGGTTAAGGTAAAGGATCATAATGGCCCCTTCTGACATTAAAATAGGTAACGGTACCTAAGTATATTGTATCCTGGCCACAGTACAGTCAATTAATTCTCTCTACTGCATCTTCTCTGACATATTGCAGTCCAAAAGCTTAAGAAAGACACATCATGGAGCAGAGTGACTGCAACAGATGATGTGAGAAAATAGTCAACTACTAAAAGAAGATCCTGTGGTTACTTGGATGTGTTGTATAGCAGGCATAGATGAACCTAAACCCTTTGGCACAGGAAGTATTTGTAGGTTATGCATAAATGTATACATAAATGTACATTCCCTTGTATCCCTGCTACAACTTTTCTAAAATATAGACATAAAAATTACCTAAATAACTGTTGAATGAAGTAATGTAGATAGTAGACTTATACCATCAGGTCCCTATGTTATCCCGTAAATGGTGCTGCCATATTCCCAGTTTTTTATTTGTTAGCATTATTTGTTCATGCTCATTGTTAAACTTAACATGAAGAGGGATGTTAGTAGTAGTTCTCTGGTAAAATGTGACTAATCATAAACAGCAAATAGCAACTTTTTTCACCTGGAACATCTGTCTGAGCAGACCCTTGTTCCCTTGCTCCAGTGAAGTGCATCATCTTCAGATTGGAGTATTTGTCAGTAGGGTCAGCTGCGAAATGTTTGACAACATTTCTATTTCAGTGGCCTTTAGTACCTTCAACGTTTACAGCCTCCAGAGGTAAGACAGAAAAAGAAGGTAACACTTGCTAGTCCTAATGATTCTGATGGCTGAATGCCTACAGACTAGTTAGGATTGCATCTTGGAAGTGTCTTTAGAGCTGGTGAACCGGGAAACTACTTTTATCATCAAAATTTACTCACGTTGAGATTGCCATGCAAGTGAGAGATCCTTGGGATGGATGGAATTCTTTGGTGGCAGGTAGAGTTCTCTCCTGGAGAATGTCAAAGCAGGACTGAATAAAATCTGTGAACTGCAGAGAAGAATCGTGTGTTTGATGCAGGCAAGATCAGTGTTTCCTGGCTGTTGTCTGCACTAATTTCTGTGAGTCAGCACTGGCAGCTAACACAGGCTGGTGATTTTGACTTGTGTTTCCAGTAAGTTTCTCTGCATTGTTCTCTTCTGCGAACTTAAGCTCTGACTGAGCTCAAGCACTGAGTAATTTGTGGAAGAATTTATTTGCTCTGATTGAAATACATACATGATCACACGTGTTCCTGAATGTCATGGAAGCTTAGTAGTGCTGTACTATACTGGGACAGAACTTGTGGTTTGGCAATAATTCCTAATTTGGGGATTTCTTTCCCAGTTAGATCTCAAAACACTTTACAAAGAAAATTATGGAAAAGGTTCAGAGACACCAAGTAAGACAGTGGCAAAACCAAAAGTCATCCCTTTGTCTCAGACTGATGTCCTGCCCATTGTTTGGAAGACAAATTTCAGAACTGGGATTATTATTGTCCTGTCTACAGCATTTCCTTATGTTGATGATGGCTCCAGCACCTGTAAGAGGAAATGTCTCCCAGTTTTCTCCTTACACTTCTGCTAAGGGTTGCTGGCCTTGGAGAGGGAGGTGTATATACCCCAGTTCTTCAAATGCTGCATACTCACTTAAACTAACTGTGTGTTGAGAAACACTGGGGTAGATGTATTAAAGGACTAGTAATCTCAAGTTTATGACTCTGGTAAAAGGACAATAAAGAGCCATGTTTCCTATTTTTCTCCAGTGTGGAACTGCCAGGCCTTATGTAGGCACAACCAAACATGTTGACACAATGACAGTTCAGCTACTCAATGCTTTCTGAACCCTCTTGAAGACTTTTTGGAATGGCTTTGGAGATCTGAAGGGCCTGCATGCCTTCCTTGGTGCTCATAAGTCATACTGCGTGTTTGTAATTTGTGGTAGGTGCTCTGTGCTACCAGCTAGGTGGAATTTCAGAAATTAGTCCGTACAAATGTACCTGAAGTACTTTAAATTGAAAGATACTGTTTTTCTTAATAACCCACCACACATTATTATTCTCTTAATAAACAACCACGTGGAAATGTTTGGCTTAATTTCACTGAAAGTATAATACCTTGAAGTTTGTATCATGCTTCCCCTTAAACACAAGAGGCATTTAAAATACTTAGCTGTAATTTATACAGATTAATCCCTAAGACAAGGCAAGATGATGGGAGTTAAAGTGTATCAGTGTTCCCTTGCAAAATTCCTAAGTTATGGGGATTTATTGTTAAGTTTATTTTGAATCAAATCAACTTTTGGAAGGGCAACTCACAGCTGAGTTTACTGCTGGTTTGATGCATCCGTTGAATCTATCAACAGCTGCAAAATTCCAAGAGCTTGGCCTTTTCATGATTCAGTGACCATGTAATTGGCCATGGGATTTATTCAGCCTTTTCATCCTATGTGACCCTTCAGTACAGCATCGTACTACCAAATTGTCCTGTGGGGTTTTGTTGTGCATTTGTAGTGAACAGCTCACAATTTAGAATCCATTTTCCTTCCATATACAACCAGATAAAATATCATGTTTATGGCTACCTGGTTGGTCACACCGTTGTTAAATCTTAAAATATACAACCTGATTTAAAACATAGTGAACAAGGGCATTAGATTTGTGCTCTATGTCTGCTTTGGGTACTGCCTGAAGTCAACTGATATCAGATATTTCTGCAAGCCAGTTGCTAAGTGGACCATCAGGAAAAGAAACAGGCAGAGGGAGAAAAAGTCAAGCACATACTCAGCCCCCATCCTGCAAAAGTCCTAAAATACTTTGACTTAACCATTTAGCAACACTATTTTAGCACTTTCAAACACAACTACTCTTGGGAGCCATCTCCCTTGTCTGTCCGCCCTCTGGCTGGGAGCTCTGGGTGTGGGAGGAATGCAGGATTGGGTGCTTATCTCTTCATCTTGTGTCTCTGATGTGTTTTGAGTTGCTAACACGGCGGTGATGTGCCTGGAAAAGATTGGCTGGAGGAAGTCAGCTACTGCACTGATAGGAACTGGTAGGAATGGTGATGGGATGTCCGTGAGGATTATAGTTTTTGTAGCGGGGTCCAGATTCTGTTTGCTAAAACCATGTGTCACAGTTGAAATGACGTTTGTTCACGTGCAAGATGTACATATTTAGTATAACAGCTTTATGGAAGGAATGGGCCACAACTGGGAGTCTACTCAGAGGTCATCATCTGTGTGAGAGTTGTTGCTTCTAGAACTAAAGGTCAAGATTTCGATCTCTGTTACACGCTTTAGTGTGGAATAACTAGTTTTACAAAGGTGTGGCTGAAATAAAAATCTACTGTAGGTTTTGCTTCTAAGGCCTGTAGTGTGACAAGATTAAAACTGCAGTACCAGCCAGGAGGCTCTGCAAAGTAACCGAAAAGTGCGTTTACATGTGGAAATCAGAGCTGTCAGAGGTTGTTTTGGGTAAGAGGCAGGGAAGGAGGGCCTTAAAGTGCTGCTGTTATTAAAAATATAAACAGAGAAAAGTCTTACCAAAGGGAGGTTTTCTTATAGTAAGTCTTTTTTTTTTCCTAGAGCACTAAAGATCATCATATGCAAGTTACTGCTGACTTAAGTTGGAGGAAGTTTAAAGTGATTATGCCAGTTACTCCGTAAAAACAGCATTACGATGTCCCAGTGGGCAATAACTGCTGCATTGTACATTAAAGGAGAGTGGCAAGGAAGAGCTTTGCTCAAGTCTCAGAGGAAGGATAGTTAAACAGGACCGTAAGTCCTCTGGTAGCCAACAGGACTATCAGAGACAGTATTATGATGGCATTAGCCACACATTACACCTTGTAGTATTGCAGTCAGTGTTAGTAGATCCAAAACCTTTCTTGAAAAGAGCACTTTCACCCTTCAGGATCAGCCTGAAACCTTCATGCTGGTTTGAGTGTTTGACATTCTGCTGTCTTCATGCTTTCAGCCTTTCTGGCAAGTGAGCCAGTTAGTTATTCACATGTGATGATGGACACCTTTAGTGTGGCAGCTCACTTGAGAAAATGAAAATTTTGCAAAGTGTATCTTACAGAAAGGTTCCTTGGAGTCCAAGGCTTTCTGAGTGCTGCTACACAGCAACACATCACCTTCCTTCTTTTCTGATCCCATGGACTAGAAGAAAAGGTCAACAATTTATCAACCAAATGGACAACTGGGAAAAAAAAATAAAAGGAGATGGTTAGTTGTGAGGAAAAGGGAACAGCCCAAGGCTAATGGTGCTGCAAAAATCTTCAATCAAAGGGGACTGAGCAGAGCATTTTGAGTGACTTTTCTAACATTTCTTCAGTTCTCTAATAGTTGCTGGTCAGCCTGATCCGCAGCATTGAAAAGTAGTGCTGCAGAGTGAAATCTGTTCATAATAGAACTCAAGAGTTTGTTGGGTTTTGCATTTTCAACATGTTTTAGTTAAAGTGGCAGATCATGCAAGGCAAGAGCAAATGCTCAATGCCCTAGTTATCACTGGTTCACCCTCAGGGATGCCAGAGTGCCCTGTTGGTTTCAGTGAGTGAGTGAGAGATAGAGGGACTGGAAGCTGTCTAGTGGCATCCTGTGCCTGCATTCATATCTTAAGACATATTGGTTTCCCACATAACATTCCGCCCAGGAATGACCTCAAATCACTGTGTTGACTTCTGTGAATTAAGCCACGAGTACCTGTACTCCTGCTGCCCTGGATCCTAGCAGTCTTACAACATCCCTGATGATAACAGATCCCTACAGATTAGCAATAGGTAGGTTTTGCAGAGTCTTAGAGATGATAAAACCAAAATGCTAGAGCCTGAATGCCTAAAGAGAGGGTGTGTTCATGCGCGGAAGAAAACTCAGTTTAAGATTCTACCTTTAGTTAAAGTACTACAGCTTTTGATAAACTGCATTTTATTAATCTTCCATAATAGGTTAAAAAATAATGGTTTTCTTCATGAAAGAGTCACTTAACAATTTTCCCTCCCATTCTGTAAGGGTTATGCATACCACAGAACATTAGGGATGGGAAGGGACCTTGAAAGATCATCTAGTCCAATCCCCCTGCCACAGCAGGATCACCTAGACCAAGTCGCACAGGAACATGTCCAGGCAGGTTTTTCATCTTTGAGAGATAAATAACTGATCGAGGCATCCCTGAACTGCTTTATGTAATTTAAAGTTCGTCTTCAAAAATCTTTATCTTCAACTGCAGGGTTTAACTAGAAGATATTTATTAGCTTCCAGACTCAGCAACTATAGTGTCTTTTCTTTTTATTTCCAACCTGAGTATTTTTCTTGTATAGCTTCCTGGGTATCCAGTGGACACCAAGTATTTTCACACCAATCTTCTATTATATTGCCTCAAAGATAAAACCTGGGTTCACTTTGCTTCTAAAGCTTCTCCTGTAATTTTCTCTCTTCTTTCTGGATAACAGAGTCTTGCTTTCCAAGCCCAGTAAGGCAGATGCAAGAGTAATAGCGTGAGGTTTTCTGACATATCAGATTGGGAGCTACATTTAGGTTGGAGAGCACTCAAAGTGATGCACTTCTTTGCCACGTGAGTCACGGATACACAGTACAGTCTTAACTGTTAGAGAATGTATTAGGAAGAGTGCTGTAAAATAAATAAAATTTATTTGACTTAGAAAAAGCATTAAAGTCAGCTGTTTGGTTTCTGTCTCCTTTACTTCCTCTAAACAATGTCAGTCCTTACGTAGTGTAATGAAAAATATGAAAGTGTTGTGTTGTTCTAGTTTAAAATATTAATAATGGCAATTAATTTAAAATCGTTTACTATGCAATCATCACTTTTTGTGGTTCCAAGCAATAGGTCAAGTTTATAACCTCACAAGCTCAGTCTCAGAGCAGTTAGGAGTATACATGCATTGGGAACCTCCCTCTCAGAGCCTTGGTCACATGTGGAACAATTCATCTGCTTTCTCTGCTCCTCTGCCTGAGATTACCTGTTGCCTAAAGCTGAACTGCAGCACGGATGTGCTTCTGAACTGCTGCAATTCACAGGTTGGTTTATCAGCATAACCCCCCTTCAATCCTGCTTTATTGTTCACAGCTCAGAGTATTTACACAGCGTTTGAATGGAGCTCTCTGTACCTTCCAGTGGTGAATCCAGTGGGAATTGTGCATCAGTGTCCTCAGGGATTTACAGCATCTTTTCCAAGCTCTAAATGAACAGCACAGAGTGTAACTTTTTACATCTTGCAGCAGCACAGACCATGTGAATATGACTGCCTTATGCTGAAGTCACCGGGAGGAGCTGAGTGCGGATCTGATTTATTCAGTAACGGATGCACACAGTGCATTGCAGCCAGTTCCCACTGGCTGCTGCAAAGACAGGAGAACACGAAATTGTCATCTTGTGTGCCTCTGCACACAGACTTGGCAGTAAAACTCTAGGGTTTGTATAGTGCTTTTCAAGGAGAATGTAGAGGCAATTAGCTCTGTAATTCCAATTTTAAGTTCTAGGAAACTGGGGCCAGAAGAGTCCAAGCTGGTTCTGAAAATTCTTGTGGACAGTGAAGACCAGCAGGATTGACACCTTGTTCGCCTCACTCAGGAGACTGATGCAGCTCCCCTGGGCAGTCACAGAAGAGAGTTTTCTGGCATGTGGCCTCTGTGCCTGGTGCCCCAGCAAGGGCCAGAGAGGAAGGTGCTAAAGTTTCACTCATATGTAGAGGTGCAAACCAGGCTTAGTCAAGATCTAGATGTAAATGTTCCAAGCTCAGAAGGATTTACAGGCAGGATTTGGATGAATGGAGGCCAGCTTCACGTTGATGGCTGTTTAAGTGAAGGGATTGACAAGGGGATCCATAGCTGCAGGCAGTGGACCAGTTTACCACTCCCAGTTGTCTACCCCACCCATATTGCCCAGGCAGTTCAGCAACTCCTGAACGGGTTGCTGAGCTGCCATTCTCAATAGAGTGGCAGTTCAGAGGAAAATGGTCTTAAAATGTGCAACACTTGAGCTCAGCAATTGCTTTGCTTGTGGCTGTGCTGTGGTGTGCTGGGCTGCCCCACACTGTGCCATTCCTGTTTCCCAGCCAGTGCCCAGAGCAGAGCAAGTTTTGCACTGGCAAACAGGCAGTACCATACAAGGGACTACTAGTAGCCAGGCAGCTAATTAATACTGTTCTAGAAACGGTACCTGCTATGCAGAAATGTGTTTTGTAGAACTCAGACGTATTGAGAATGATTTCACGTGAATTCCACGTTTATAAGCAGCTCCAGTTGAACAGTTCCAGAGGTTGCCAAGGATTCCCCCGAAGCCCACAGACAGGAGACCAGACCATCTATTGCTCTTTCCTACAGACTAGGCATATGGGACAGGACCCGTTCAGGTAAGGTGTCAGTCCTGTGACCTCTGTAAGAGTGACAAACCCATTATTGAACCCTAAAGCAATCTTCTTATGTACTTGGGTGTTATTGTTATCTGCGATGATCAAAACAGGAGAGGGAGATTATCCTGATCTGTGAAGTCCCCATGAAAAGTGCTGGCCAGGGAGGAGGTGGAGGCCCATCCCAGACTGGCTGCTGGGAGGGGACTGCATTCCTCTACTCTCTTCCACCCTGGGGTGGAGCGCAGTCGGAAGCAGCATGTTTGCTTTCATCTGTCCTGATGATAAGCAAACAATGTCCAGGTAACCCTGAAACATCTTTTCCCTGTCCCTTCTCCTCACGAAAAGAGTCATTAATATTAATCCTTTACCATGATTATTAATAATATGACTGACTATATATATAAAAAAAAAAGACACTGAGGGTTGTGTTAGAGCTGATCAGGACCAATTAGCTTTGCCCTGAGCTACATTAAAAAAGACTTCTTTTGCAAAAGCCTAGACTTTTGCAGTGTGCTGCTCAGCAATGACTTTCCACATTAGTCTCACCTACACTTCCTTGCAGAGGTGACAGTGTCTTAGATAGTGATGCCTCCCTTTGTAATACTATTTAAAAATGAACTTTCACTGAGGCACAAAAAGGGCATACTCAAACCTCTCAAAAATGTTGTGACTGCCAAAATTGCCTAAGGCATGGAATTGATACAAACTGTAAAAAACATCAAGAAGCAGAATTTCTAAAAGTGGTGTGGAGAAGGAAAGGCCCATAACTCTGGTTATAGGGTGGCACATTACTACGTAGCTAAGCAAAGAACTAGGTGTGTTTCAAATAGTACTAAAGGTAGAGAAGGTCTTAATTTTAACTGAAAACTTCAACCCTGAAAAATGTGTTATCGCCTTTTTTGTCAGTGTGGTTGTCCAGACTGATATGCAGCAGTATGTGTAGGATTTTTCCTGTGAAGCCACTTCTAGAGGACCAGTTATGACAACTGCTATGCAAAGTGACATTTGACTTTTTTGTTTGTTTTTTTCCGTAGTCTCCTGGTCTTGAGCATTTTGTAGCTTCTAGAAAGTGTTTATGGGTCAAAAACACTTCTATCTTTAGCAGAATTATAAGTCACTGGGCACAGTCAAGATCTGTGGACCTAGCCCACTGCTTTTAGTAGGTATTTTGTATCTGTACAGGTTTCCTTCCAGTCAGAGGGCTTAATAACATCAGCACTTTTAGCTCCCAATTAGATTTTAAAACTATCCCTTCATTAAGGTGATGGGAGGTGATAGAGACAAATTTCATTGTAATGAATATAAATTAGGGGTATATCCTGCACCTCCTATTGTTCTGAATGTTGGGCTGGAGACAGCTTTCTCCAGGTGCTCAGAAAATAACTCCTTTGAGAGGTTAAATTTTCAAAGGATCTGTAATCATACTTCGAATCTCTCTTCTCCCAGTCATACAGACACAAACATATGTCTGTTTAGAGAGTAACAATTTGGATTGCTTGAACAGAGACAGATGGGAAAGGTAGGGGAAAGACAGACTTACATTGTCGAGGATTACAGAGCTACCGGTTGCAGTGTTTGTAACAGCTTCGTGGTGACTTTGGGCAGTTTTCACCAAGGATAAAGATTGTCCTTCTGAGTTTGGAAGCATGTGCAGAATGTTTCTCATTTTTTTGTTTCTAAGTGGTAGTAAAAGCTACTGAAAGAAGTTTGAAATTTATTTTCATATGTTTTGAGTTCCTGTGCAGAGGTGTGTGTGTAAATTGACCTAAAATCTACTATGGCTACTTTACTTGGAGATCATTGCACATGTTGGCTGGTACGAGTCCAAGCAGGAAGGAATGATATTTTCCTGCCAAATAACCTTAAGTGCTGGTCTGGCATTTTGTTAATTATATATGGTATTTTATTGACTTAATGTTTGTGCCATTGCAGTGCTCAGCAATAGGGCTCAGAGGCCTTGTGGTGCAGCTTCATGCTAAATCTGAGCCGCAGCCAAAGCTGCTGTCTCCTGCTTTGTGCTAGGGCTATCATTCTTACACCTCGATCAAGGAGCTGATGCTTCTGTAACCAATTCTTCCAGAATGATTTTTTTATCTGGATTAACTCTTGCAAATTACCAGTTCAAGAGGAGAGCAATTATGAGCAAGGAATGTGGTGTGAACTGGTAGTACAGATGTAATGCAATGAAGCCTGTCTGTTGAGGTGGTGGGGTAAATTGTGCTCTCTGCTTCCAAGTTACATGTAATAGAATTGTTTATTTAAGGGATTTGGCTAAAAATATATCAATGTGTGTGTTGATCCACTTTTTCAAGACAAGCAAAAGGGTTTCTTACATTCATCTGTTTATTGTCTTTGCCTCTTTTTGTTGCTCTGGACTGTTAATAGTAAAAGTAGGCATATCAGCATTCAGTAAAATCCTTCCTGCAAACAGGTCTATCTTCTCTATGGAGAAAATAATACAATTATTTTGCTTTATCAGGATGTTAAAGCATTCTTTTTTAACGTATTTTCATGTTTTCAAAGTCACCTTTTTAAAAATAATTTCTAAAGAAATAATTAAATTTAAAAAAAAACTTTCTTTTTGCCACAGCAAAATACTTTATGTTCTCAAATCAAACATTTCCTTCTCCCTCCGTCAAACGCTCAGAGAAACAGGGACCTGCACTAGGTGTTGCAGTATTCAGTACAGCAAGGTTTTACATTCTTCACTGCAAACAACACGAGCAGTATAGCACACTGCTCTTGCGGCTGGTTTCGTTCAACTGGATGTACTTTCATGCAGCAGTTATGTGCTGATTCCCAAACACAATCAAACGAAGATATGGTGATGGGCAGCTCTTAATTATTGTGTGAGCTGAAAACTCTGTCCTTTCCTGTTCCAAAGATTGTGGGTAATGACTGCAATCTCTACAGGAGAAGAAAAGCCTGAGAGGGTTTGCAGAGACCAGGGAAGAGAAACAGCACAAATCTGCCTGTTGCATAGTGCTCTCCCTCAATAGCTGAAAGCACTTTACAAACAATAAGGGGAGCTGTGAGCACCTCGACTGTCCAGAGCCTGGGGCAGGAATAGCACTTGAGCACCTCGGTCTCAGACAGGTGCTTTAATGACCCAGAGCTTACATAATGGGGGAGACTCATGTGGTTTGCATTCGTGTTGTTTCTTTTTCCCTTGTTGTAAACTTTCTGGTGCAGCTTACCGTTAAACCTGCGCTCAGGAACACAGTCTTTGGGGTAAAAATTTACTCTCATTTGTTGCAAATGTTGGAGCGTTGAGTGAGTTCTTAAGAGTCCCATTTTGTAGCTTTAAAATGTCTATGTCATCTGCCCTGAGCACACAGCATCTACTGTGTTGGATATTTTCACTGTGATAATCTGATTTTTGCAAAGTGCTGTATAAAGAAAGTTTAAGTTATTTTAGCTTCAGGTGCCACTGGCCCACCAGAGTGGAGGGGGTCTTCAGTACCTCTCCAGGTAAGTAAATTGACAAAGCACATTTCTTTCAATGTGTGATATGCACAGCCAGTTTGGGCTCCTGATATCTAGATTCACACAGAATGATCAGAAAATATCAGGAAGATGATACCTGAGGTGTAATTTCTCTGCTGTGATTAACTCAGATTGTTTTCTGACAATCTCAAAATCATAGAACAGATTTTCTTTAAAATGATACGAAGACAAACTTTTTTGTGGTGCAAGTCACATAATACGAAGTGTCAGTGAGCAAAGGTTAGCCAAGTTGCCCAAGCTAATTGTAAGAATAAAGGTAATATCCTATTTCACAGTATTATTACAGAGGAACTTTAATGTCATACTTGACTGCAATGACAGAAAATTTATTTGGAAGCCAGTGAAATCTTGAAATATTTCAAGAGTTCTTCCCCAAGTGACAGTGCTGTGGTAGTGTTTTCCTACATGAAGTGGGGAAGTGAGTTAAGTTCCTTTATCAAAGACAAACTGATCTGTCACTCTTTTTCCTGTTTTCTTTTACTCATTGTACTGATAATACTGTGGCTGGGAACTTTTTCTGAAGACTCATTGTGTAAGAGGTGTATTAAGGCAACATCACTTTGTAGGCTAGTTATTAATGGCCAGTTTAGGGTTAAATGTGTCTACATCCTCAAAACTGTGTGTTAATTGTTCTATATAATTCCAGATAAAATTATTATTGGTTTGAGGAAAACTAATTGGAAATGATACGTCATCTTGCGGGTGTTTAGGTTCGGTAGTTTATTTTATGAAATAAGAGAATTGTGAGGTTGCATTATCAGCTTCATGGATTCCATTGTGTCATTTATTGATTAGGTGCCATTGCTAATTTGTCATTTTTTTCATAATTTTGTCCTAAAGCATTACCGTTAGCCAAATTTGTTGACTGGACTCATGTGACCAGACATGCTGTCAGTTCAGACATTTAGAAACAGAGTTGATGCACAGAATAAAGGTGTAATAATTGGAAGAATACACATTGCATTTTTCCACAGGGGAGAAAGGAAGTCTGTCATATCTGAGCCCTTCTGAAAACCTGCTTTTTAAGTGACAGCCACGTAGTACCAATTCCATATAAATGATACAACTCAAAATCTATTTCTGGACCAAGAATCATTTATGGGTACTTAAAGACCTTACTTCTTTATTCTGTGTTCCATGGGAAATAGTGTGTGTGTATGTGTGTGTGGAGGTGAGAACCATCCAGAAGTTGCCATTTATGATCCTGTCACCAAGGTTCATTTGGTGATACTCCTATGAGTCTAGTGACAGAAGTTATCCAGGAACAGTCATGCTTTCATTTAGACTGCTTCCTGAAAAAATAATTCCCAGAGAATGCTAAACCTTAGTTGCTTTTCATCCTCAGCTTTGGAATGTGTGTTACCAGCACTACTGTCTGGTTTTGTGCAGAGGTCCCTCAGAGGTTCTGCTGAGCTTGTTGAGGACTCTACCAGTGCAGCACAAGCAGATAGTTGCTGAGACGGAAGATTTCTTCCACAAACAGCAATAGCTTTTAGAAAATTATTTTCTACTCTTGTGCCCAGAGCAATACTGGTGTTTAACAACCAACATGCAAATACTGCAGTGGCAGGAGGCATGGAGAGATCTAGCAGAGCTCTGTCTCCTGACACCTGCAGAAAGTGTGAAGGTCTGTGTGCTGCCTACTTAATCTTGCCTAAGAGTTTCCCTTTATACAGGTGATCTTTTTTTCAGAGACACCACATCCCAGCAGATGATGGATTCTGGCAGGGCACTGGCATTTTTTAGCAAATCCTGCCTCAGATGCAAACATTTCTTTCATGGAGGTTGCGATGTCAGATGTCTGCCACTGCCTTTTCACACTTGATGACACCTGTGGACAGTTATGTACATTGACAGCTGAACTAATGTCTTTCTTCTAGTTTTGTCCCTTCTACTTGTTATTGCTGAGAACACTGCAAACAGGAGACATCTACATCTTATTTGGCAGAGCCAATTAGAAAGCTGCATTTGGTTCCTGAGGAAGCTCCTTGTTGACTGTTCTAGCAAACATGCATTTTGTACAAGACAGGCATTTATTTACAAGGCTGATCATGGTGAATATTTTGTGTATTACAGTGAATAACACTGGGAATATGTCGTCATGTAATATTTACCTGGACAGAGTTCCTCACTGTTACTCCTGTGAATCTGCTTGAATAGCACAGACAAGGTAAGAAGGCGAACAAATTAGGACCTCTCCTGGGTACAAAGAACAAGGCTACATTGCGAAGCTGGAGCTGTGCTGATAACTTTTTAATCAGTTAACAACTAATGCCTTAGTGGATGTAAGCTATAGCAAACCTAAGAATGACTCTTTCTCTGGGTATATTGTTGCAGCAAGCTTTCCTGTGTTGACTGAAAGTTTGTAATGTGGGATGGGAAACAAATAGTTCTCAGTTGTTCAAGGTCTTAGTTCGGCGTGATTAACTCTGCTGCCTCTGAGGGGTAGTGTTGTGGTATAGGGTTCATGGACATATCCTCAAATGCTGCTTTCTCTCCATACCCCCTCAGTGCACTCTGAGGATATTTCACAATTTCAAACAGTATCTACTACTTTTTGATTCTAAAAATCAAAATCCAAAGATTTAGACCATTTCTCAGCCTGCTGTGACTTTAAGGTCTCCATGGTGGCAAATACAGACTGTGACCCGCAGGAAAGTCCCACTGTACTCTTGCAGAAATATCATGCTAATAAAATATTTCACTGTAGCACTCTCTGCAAGGGCCACAGAGAAAGCTGATGACTCTTAGAGAGTATCTGTGTAAAAACTTTGCTTAGTGGAGAACACTGAATCTGAGTTGTGATGGCAGAAGAAGTCTGCAGAAAAGGCACCAAATAAGCCATGAGGAAGTTTGATTAGAGGAGGCTGCTGACAAACAAATTCTTATTTTAGAAGACAATTCGTGCATTAGAAGACTCACTATTCTGGATTCAAACCAGAAGAAGTGTTTACACTGTTATCCCAGAAGAGATACTGGAATAAATATAGTACATTTAGTTCCTGGCCAGTCCAGAAGAACATACACATGGCCATTTATCAACAAGTGTCAGGAAGACCCGTTTCCTGAGGTTGGATTCAGAATTGGGTTCTATGCAGACGTCCTGCTCTGGGCTTGGGCCATGCCAGGGAATCCCACACTAATTGCCCAGGATAGTCTGCTGGAGACCATGTTTCCCTTGGGTCTGCAAGAGCAGCATACTTGGTCTATCCAAACCTCTTTGTGTCCAATAACCTGACTGGATTAAAGACCTGATTTCTAGGTCTTGTGTCCACTTGATTCATTGGCCCATAAAACCTCCTGCTGGCAGCAGCAAGGCAGGTGTCAGCTGCCAGTGCAGAGCTACACAGCTGTCCCATAGCTAACAATACACTGACAGTTGTGAGTGGGCTGGAGGCACTCTTCCAGTGGTCTGTGTGGATCTGAGACAGAACACGTGTTCAGTCCTCGTGCGCTCTGCTTCTGCCATGCCTATGTAATTGGCTTCTGCCTGGTGGCATCATGTGCTGATGTTGTTCATCCCTTCCCTGATAGTTCATTGTTAACTTGCATAACTCCAGCTTCTAAGGATGGCTGGGAAGCTGACATAGTGAATAGATCATTACCTATAATAATCAGCAATTTAGAAATTTGCCTCTGTGAAAGTGTTTGTCAGTCTTATTTGTTATGAAAAAAAAGACAAAGTGGTAATTTTTGTAATTGGAAATCTGTTTTCATTCAGAGCAAGGGCTCTTTCTCATTGAAATCATCATAGCATGTTTTTAGTTTGTTACAGTTTTAATAGCTTTTTAGATGAAATATTGCAGAGCAGAAAAATAAAGTTCAGATTTTTTTTTCATTTTTTAGACCAGGAACAGTACGATGCAAACAGAAAATACTGAATGAGTAGGAAACTTTGAAGTAAACATGCTGAGATGGTGTTGAACTTCATGCGAGGCAGCAAGCAGTCAGTAGTAATAAATGATTATGTAAGGACTCTTAAATCTTAATTTAGGTTTTGTACAGCCCCATTGCCGTGCATAATTTTTTTGGTATCTAATTGAACAGTGTTCTGTGACTGTGAGGCAAAAATGATGATCCAAAGTCATACCTGTTCTGATAAATGGAGATATCATTAGCAATATGAAGTAGGTGATCACGACTTCTCTTTTTCATAAATTACACTAAATAACCATAATGCTGCAATTTAGCAGTCCAAAGTTCATCCTATTCAGCAGGCCATCCATAGTCAACAGTTTAAAGAAAGGGGACCTGCTGAGAAAATGGTGGTCTAATCAGATGCCATAAAATCTGGCTGATCAGATGAGTCCCATTTTCTTTTTTTGTAAGGAGATCCTAATGAAGCAGTGCATTGAGGGGATTCACAACTTTTGTTCCTCCGTTTGATTATTCAGGTTGGCTGCACCAAGTTCTAAACTAAGCAAGTGGAGTCTAATCCTCTAGGTTGTTTGCATACATGCTGTGTTTTGTAGGAGACTTATTAAATCACACTTTACCAGCTACTAAATTGTGTTCATCTTCACTCCAAATGATCAAAACACTGTAAGATGCATCAAGAATAAATCTGGTCATCCAATAATAATCTATTATTATTGTCTACTCTCTACTTGCTGGCTAATTTAGGAAGCACAGCAAAAACGAAAAGTACTTTGTGCTGCCTGCCTTGTGAATATCTAAACTGGTGCAAAGCAGATGGGATGTTCTATGCATGTTCTGCTAAGGTTACACTTGCAAACTTTGGATCTTGTGCTTAGTTATAATTAAATATTGTTGTGTCATTTGAAGCAGTAAGTCTGTTAGTACAGCCACTTCTCTCCAGTTGTGGTCATGGCAGTCTGGATTTGGGTACTTAGAATAGGCACAGTCTTCCTTGAGAAAAAGATTTTGTACATTTCCTTTACTTGCACTTCAATGGAACAGTGTCTGCTTCCCTTCAGTTAAGTTTTCGGTTTTGTTTTCCCTTTGACCACTGTCTTATGATTCTTAATATTGTCACATCATCTACTTTTGCTGCCCACCGCTACAGCTGCACACAGCTGGGCACTGCTGCACACAGCTGGGCACTGCTGCACACAGCTGGGCACTGCTGCACACAGCTGGGCACTGCTGCACACAGCTGCACACAGCTGGGCACTGCTCCCTCACATAAAAGGTGTAGATGACAGCAGCCTGATCGAAAGCCCATTGAAGTCAATACTGCTTGAGCCTGCTAGGCCTGCCTTTGTAAACTGGTGAGCTCCTGCACTCCCTTAGTAATGGGAACTGAAGCACTTAGTATCTTAGTGAAACAGCAAATGGGAAAATTACTGAAAGAAGCCTCCCAAGATCACAAACAGTTTGGTTTCTCACCCTCTTTTCAGAGTATTGCAGCAATAAGCAGTAAGAGTTTGACAGAACTGTTTGTCAAAAGCAATGGACACAAATAGGCACTTGTTTTGTTCTGTAAATGGTTAAACTGGTGCAGCAATGTGGAGAGCCAAATACACTTTCAGGGGGTATCACCTATAATGTATTCTCTGATTACAGATGCAATGTGTTCTATTGCAGCCATAGAAATGAAGGGAAATCTGCTCTCATGCCACAGGAACTCTAGTGCTGTGCTGAACAGAAATATAGCATGCTGTCTTTAGCCACACTGGTTTGCACTCCAAATAAATCCCAGAATCCTGACAGGGATAATTGTCTAACAAAAGTTGAAGCAGTTTTGGATTTTTTATTTGTCTGTTATGTTGGCAAGTGCCTTGATTTTTGTATCCCCCATCCAGCACATTTCTTTCTTGTGAGAATATTAGGGAACTCTTCCATTGGAGAGTCCAGAGCAAAATCGCTGTGCTTATTGCTGCCTTCTCACGCCTTTAAGTACTTTTGAATGTATGTGCATTATTGCACACTGAAATAATTTCATAACTGAGCTAACTACATTGGACATTGGCATGCCCTTCAGAGGAGTGTGGTAGTCATTGTTGTTTTCATTTTTTTTCAACATTTCATTTCAAGCTCTCAGCAGATTCTGTTAGTGTTTTTGTCCTGTAACAGGACTTTGTTTTTATTTTCTGCATTGACTATCAGGAAGTAAAATTCTCGTGGTAAGTGTGCCTTCCTTAACCACTCTTCTAGTGACTTATATCAAAGTCCTTTCCATATCCTCCAATGGAATCTGTTGACCCCCTGCCTTTTATCACCCTCCATAAGTTCAGCTTATCCTAATGATCTGCTTTTGTCTTTCATACAGGTCCTTAGGTATGCAATGCTCTCCCCATGCCAAGCTGTAGAATCATCTCTGTGGTTCCCTTCCTTGGAGCCACTTGTCCTAGACTAATGGCTTAAAAATTGTTCACAGAAAATGCTCTGAGCAACATTAAGGATTGGTGATGTTTATCTTTCTCATTTATGTCTTGGTTTTGTGGATGGACAGCCTCAAACCACCTGGCTTTGTAGGTATGTGCTTGTGTTTTAGGGAAGCCTAACATACAGGTATGGCTTCAGTTAGACTTCAAATGTGTCTGTTTCTCTAGATTCAGCTGATGCTGCCTGGTGTTTATAACTTTCTAGAGGTTACTACTGGTCAGATTCACCAGCAAAGCTGTTTACAAGAGCACTTCCTGATTAGCTTTAGGTTAAGTAAGCCTGAATCTGTTTAAACTGTTCAAGTTAACCTGGCTTGTTCAAACTGAAACATCTGAAGCAAATGTGTGAGTAGTGCTGCGAGCGCAGAGGAGGTGATGACCTCTGGCAGATGGTGGTGCAGAGACGCTTGGGGGCACGCTGATGAGCAGTAGCCCTTTTCATACAGTTGTCTGTAGAGTGCTTGTTTGTCTCATTTTAGTAGCGTGATTTCCTATGTGGATGTGATTGCACCAGAACAAGGGATAAGAATGTTTTATTTTTTCTTTCCTGGTTTAGTTTGCCACTGGCACATCAGTGATTGTATATGCACTACATAAATCAGTATAATTCAGATGGCAAAATTGTAAAATGCCCTCTGCAGAAGAAACCAGAGATTCGTCAGCTCCTGAGTTAGAAGCTATTTTCTACTCTGCTTACTGACTGTGTCAGTACATTTTCTTGAGGCTGTAAATATTGATGGAATAAAAATAGTTTTAAATGTTGTCTAATCAACCCTCTACTTATGCATGGTAAGACTGTATTCAACAATAAATATCCTTACAAAGCACAGGCTAACTTTAGCTACTGTCTATATGAGAGAATGAGATCTCATTTCTCAGGTTTTCTCTAATGTGAATTTTTGGGGAGGAGGAGGGGAGGAAAGTGAAGGGGAAATGATTAACAAATGTGTTCTGATGACAAAACAGAGCTTTGATCTGTTCATTTGTTAGCTCTCACAGAATTTGGCTGAAATGTGCTCAGCGAAGTACTTTGTGTGTCTGATTTCCAAAGCCCGAGATTTGTGGCCTACTAATCCTAGTAACACTACACCTACACCAGTGCCAAGTGTTTTGGAAGATTCACATCTTTTGTGACCCTTTTTAATTTTAAAAAAATTATTAAATGGACTATTTGTAAGCAGTGGAGGTTTTCTCAGAAAGGTCCTTCTCTTCTTTGTGGTTCTACTCTCAGAAAGGTAATGCTCAATTTTAACTATATTTCTCTACAATAGTTGTGGCCACCTGAAAGAGTTTCAAGTACCGTTTGCCAATGATCAGGATCTCGAGGGTACAGGGATTTGAGGGCCATTTGATTTATTTTAGTCAAATACAGTTTTTTAATGATATTAAAATATTCCTACATTTTATCAAGTCAGATTGCACATGCTGTGATGGAAATGCCTGTATCATTCTCTGTTTGTTCAACACTGCTTCCCTTGAATAAATAAAATATCCTAAGAGTTTCCAGCATCAAATGAACTCCTGATTAATGACTTTCAGTCTGTAGTTACACTGGAGAGTGCTAGATCGTGTGATTTCACCCCCACTTACTTAGCTTGATGCATGTTCAGCCCTTTAATATGTGTTGGATATACAATTAGGAACAAACCAAACACAGAACTGCCAGAGGTAGATCCAGGCTTCTCCAGCCAAACAGCCTATCACCTGGAAGCTGAAGATAATAATGTATGGCAGTCCTGGCTGCCAATATCAAATATTCCTCAGGCTTCTGATTTCCTTTTTGTTAGACATAAACAAAGAAGCTGAACTGACATGTAATTGCCTGCCTGCAGTACCTGGTAACCTAACAAATCACTGAGAGAGTGAAAGACATAATCAAGTTTAATTTTTTTTAAACCTTTTTTTTTTTCCTTTTTGTTGCTTGAGCATCAAACAGAAATAGTTAAATTTTTTAAGACTGCTTTAAATACCTTTATGGTGGGTTCTGCTATTGGCAAGTTGTAAGAACAGGCTGAAGTCAAGACAGTACTTTCAAGGTAAAATGTTTACCCAACTCCCGACGAGGTTACTTGGGATAGTTTTTTTCCTGGGTTGTTTTTTTTTTTCTGTTAACCCCACAAACACAACCACCACCACCAAAAAAGATACCTACACATGTTCACTCTTCTGCACGCTTAGGCTGGCGTTTTACCTGAAATAACACTTCACTGATGTTTGGGATTCCCTAATTTCCAAGGAAGAAAAGCTGATTATCTTTGCAGGCAGTCTTACACAGAACAGCAGACCCCCACCAGCCTTCCGCTCCGGACTGGATCAATGCAGAGAAGTGCTCTTTGATGGACTTTCAGGCCCTGTGATCTCCCAGCCCTGGAGGTTTAAAGGATGAGCATATCAATCCAGGACCACTGAACTGCATTTCCATTGCATGAGGGCTCCTCCTCCTGGCTTTGTCCGGACAAACTCGGCTCCTCCTACTTTTGTCACTATTCTTTCATGCTTTGTTTAGCAAACACAAAAAAAGCTTTATTTGTTGCTGGGTCTTTTTCCAGCTTTGCATAAAACGGTTTAAAGTGCCGTAATGCTGTGTACCTGTGATCACCTTCAGGGTCAAAATCAGTTTACAACAGATTAATCTATTTATTCCCCCCCCCCCTTATAATTTATACAAACATAGATTATTCTGTTGAGCATAGTTTCCTACTTTATTCTGAATTCTGACTTTGAAAGGTTTGCTAACTCTGGACTTCCCTGGGAACAGTCTTCTAGAGGACAACACAAGCGTGCCTGCCTCTCTTTACTATTGTCCTATTGTGTTTCAGCATACTGAGCAAGAAGAAAACTAGCCACATGTAATTTGTGGAAGTTTGGGTAACACTAGCACAATTGTTTTGCTTGCCCTAATAGTTGGCCTTAGAAACTGTGTGTTTAGGTTTAAATTTATATTTCAGCTGTAACATTTGTTATAACTACAGTGTTACAAACTCTCTATTTCTGGTATCATCTGCCTCTTAAACTGAATCCCCCCACCACACCACTCTCTGTGATAGTTTGCCTTCTGCCCACTGCTGTGGGCTAGATAACAACTAAGTCTTGAAATAAGAAATGTTCCTCAAGTATTGTATGTCTTTAACAGTGAATATCAAAGAAATAACTCACTCAGCAGTGTAATAGATTCCTCATTATCTGCATTCTTTAAATCCATTACTCATGGTTTTAAAGGTCTGAGTCCATGGGAAAATAAATTTGTAGCTGTTCAGGTTAAAGTGGAAATAGCAGTATAGGCAATGTTGTTCACACCCACCCTCCAAACCAGTGTGTGAACACACCTTAAAAGTCCATTAATTGAATGGCTTCCCAAAATGCCAAGGAAATGTAGCCCTAAGGGATGGGCATTGCCTAGAGCTGTTCTGCCATATCATACCCCAAATCACTGGAGATGCTCATGAAAATTACACTAAATGAAATGGTAGAGTAATCCGTCACTTTGGGAGACTGGCATTTGTGCAGATGATGACTTCCTACAGGGCTCCCTTCTGAATTCATAGATTTCCAATGGGTGAGTCTTCAAAATCGTAATGTGGTTGAACATATGATTGCTGGATTCCTCATATGTTGAACTCTAACTACTTCTGTTGAAGTTCCCAGAAAACAAAAATTGCCTTTCTCACTCCAGAAATCTCGTATGTATTTTCTTTACTGAGGGAAGAACTACAGGTCTGTGGTGCTCTTTGAATATTTTTGGATTATGTTTTACTGAAGTGCACTGATGCTAAAGCATTGTAAAGTCCTGGCAGCAAAGACTAAGAACTAAGAGATGGCCCTCGAAACTTTTGCCAAGGTTTGTCTTTTCTGAGCACTCCAGTCAAGAACCAGAGTGGATGCCACAGATCCATCTCAGCCCAAGCCTCAGGCTACAGCCAGGCATGGAAAGAGCTCTTGTAACCCTGATAGATGGGCTGATCCTAATGGACTCACTGTAGTACTTGCCTATTATCGATCCCTGTGCATGTTCATCTGTCCTATTTCCCAGAGCTCTACAAACGTAAAGGAAACATTCTGAAGTGGGTCAGTCCCTATTTCTTAGGCAGAGCTAGGGAAGCCCTTCAGAGCTCAGACAGCTCCCTGGTGATCAGAACTACTGCCCTGAGCATTAGCAAAGGGCTTGAATACAGTTTAAACTCAGCCCTTGCAGTAAAAAGGAGGTCCCGATCCTTATGTCCTTCTCTTTTGGTTACATCCATGCAGTCCTGTCATTTATTGACCGAGTGGGGATCTGTTTTTGTTAGAAAAGTAATGTGCCAAAAGATAGCAGTTTTCTCTCAGTTTAGTGAATTGGACTGATTTCTAAACATGAACATTATAACAAGAAGAGATGATGTGTGTGGGGGACAACTGTGACAGAGAGTAGGAACAGACATGTTGGGACCACAATGCCAGCACCTCTGTATATTGGCTAGCCGCCTTCTGTGACTGTCTTCTGCATAATGGTGCTCTTCTGAAGTGTGAAGAGAGTGGAAGAATTGGTGAAACAAATCAAGACAAAGACCCAGCAAGCCACAAACTAGATCAGTTTGCTGCCTCCTCTGTGCCATGCATTCCCATCATGATTTCTTGGCTGACCTTATGTTAAATCTAGTTTGGTAGAGCTGAGGTTGTGTTAACTCAAGACATCCCTCTGCAGCATACTTTAAAGAGAGGTAAATGTTTGAGGTTGAGGTGGAGAAGCATGGGACTGGGATGAGACCATATGCAGCCTTGTGCTCCTTTTGAACTCCTTGCTGCTAGAGAGGCCTACAACCATGGCAGCAAATTTCCCCTTTCCATCTGCCATGAGAGGTGTCCCATTCAATTGGGCCTGGCTCTGACCAGGATGACCTATGCATTCCTGACCTCCCAACCATTCAGGGAGGCCACACATCCTGAAAACTTCTGTACAAAAGGGAGCTATCAGATCCCTTTGCTTAGCAACAATCATTACTGTGAGCACATCAGCCTGATGTTCTGTGCTGAGGACTGACTCTTTAATGCAAAGTGCAGTTCAAGGTCTCTGCCTTAACTTTCAAAATCCTTCACAGCCCTGGTTTGACCATTTCCCCAGGACAGCTCCGTGGCAAAGATGCAGTGTGTAGAGTGAAGTGATACCAAACCTTTGTGGGAATTTCAGGGCTGTGGAAGCAAGACAGACAGGTTGGGCTCTTGTCATATGTAAATGGCTTTTCCTAAGAGTTTCTTCTTTGCCCCTCTCTCTCTCATATTGCTCATATATGCATACAACAAACAAAACATAAAGTCTGCCCCAAATATTTATGGTGTGAAAGAAATCAGGTTAAACTGATGCCATTGTTTCAGTTTACAGGTTTGATGGGATGGGACATGAAAGTATCTGAGCAATCTCAAGTCCAAGTTTAAAGTACTGAATCTGCTGGTCTCTAAGTCCATGGGTGATGTTGCATCCATAAATGAAAATCCTCCAAACAGCCCCTTTGGAAGGAAACCATCTGGTAAAGCAACGTTCAAACTTGCAGACTGTGACAAAGCAATAAATTAAATCCTCAAGAATTTGCGTCCAGAAGCCCTAGAGCACGTACTGTTTCACTAATGAGTACGTCTCTAAGACTCCTACAAATAAACAGGCAAGAAAAGACCTTTGCCATTAATAAGGTGTAATATGTCAAAACTTGAATGTAATATGTGCCATATTATTGTCGTTTAAACCATTGAGGAAATAAACATTGCTTTAATTTCTTCTTTTTTCAGTGAGTAGCCCAACAAGGATTTGTTGACTTCTCTGACGTGATAGGTGCTGTGTTCATACAAATACGAAATAATTTTGACAGATATGTGGCAATAAAATAGAAGGGATGCATTTGTGATATTTACTGGTGTACTACTTAAATGACTCAGGCAGATGAACATAGATCCCATTTCTGATGCTTTCTGAGACCTTTCCATTTAAGATTGTTTCTTAGGGTTGTTAGAATTATCGGAAGTTCTGCTGTGAATCCACTGAGTTCAAGGCAGGGCTTAATTGTTAATTTTTGAAGTGAACTATTCACCACGGATTCTTTGCATATCATCCCAGACTGGAGCAATTTGCCTGTGACAACAAAATAGGATCAGATAATTAATCTGAGGCCCCCCAGGCTTTCAGTCTGCTTTCCTAGTGTCTCTTATGTGGGATCATATACAAAGAGGATGAACAGGGAGGTGAGAGTTTGTAAAGTTGACCTGAGTGGACACAGCAGAATGGACACTTGCCTGAGCACACTCACACATAGAGGGTTGGACATCACAGTAAGCAAAGGATCAGGCCCACATAAACCTGTTATGTTCCAGTGAAAGAAGGACATGAGAGAGGAGATGACAAATAATACCTGTAATCACAGTAGTAACTCAACTCCAGCATTGCACTCTCAGGGATCAAAGATTGGCAGGATTGCTCTGTATACCACAGAAAATCCATCCATCTCTAGGGAAAACTGGGGAGTGCCAGTTAATATTTAGTACAGGCAGCAGACTGGTCTGGTTTTGGCAGGTCTTCAGGAAAACTCTGAAGGCTAAAAGCCACAAGGCTAAAAATATATTATTCGGTAGTAATGTGCCTTATGGAGAGAGAAACATCGTTTCTGAGCATTGTGGGTATGTTCTGAGCCACAAACACCTCTGAGATCACCTTAACCCTGGTATTGTTAATCAGGCCATACAATATAATTCTCCAGTAAGATAAAAATAAATCTTTTAATGGCCTTTTTTTCTTATTATTCTGGGGATGGATAAGAAAGGAGAAATAAAACTACATTTCAGTTGCATTGCCCTATTATTCTAAACAGCTGTATGATAGAGAGGTAGGAAATGCCAGCTCAGTGCAGTCATTTGCTCCATCAGTTGAACAGTTGTCCCAAATGATGGCTAATCAGAGATAAAACAGGCACCAGCAGTGCAGTTTCAGTATTGCAGCTTCAGCAGATTTGCAAGGGAAATTCAGATCGACAGGTGGTCCTTACCTTTAGCAGGTCAAAAGAATATCACAACTTTATCTCCCTGTTTTATCTACCAAAGGTGGAGGGGACTGGGGAAAACAGGAGTTTTTGTGGTGTTAAGCCATTATAAATAGAGACATATGCAGGAACTGATGTTTCTGGAATTTTGAAGATGGCGAAATTTCACCGAGCAGAGTAGTGGTTTAGAAGCTTGTTCTCCAAACTCTGTGACAAAGCCAAATACCTTTTAGAAAGTTACTGTGGCAGTATTTTTTGACACCTTAGTCCGCAGAGGAAAAATGGGAATCAAACCATCATTCTGGTTGATGCACATCTTCTGCATAATTTTCCCTACGTTCAAGTCTTGCAGAAGTGCTTGTTTTACTCAGTAACACTGGTAGTTCAGGTGAAATGGTGATTGATCAATACTTCAGTGTTACTTACTCAGCAGTGTTATTGGATGCCAAGGTTAGGATTCAGATCCAGCTTTCTGACCTACCTGCTTGAAAGGGTTGAATCCTGGAGCATTAAAGCAGCCCATTAGCAAGAGTTTTGAATCAGATCAGATCAATTCTAGATTTTTCTGGTCTAGAAAAATCGGTCTAGATTCTCAAATGAATCCTGCTGAGCTATCTTTGGTGCTAATATCCATATGCCTTTCACTGGTGGTCTGTGAGAATATGAGAGAAGTTAGGATCCCGCAGGCTGGGTACAGTTGGTATTGTTAGACTATTTGAAGAATGTGCTGAAGTTGTACTGCCAGTGACAAAGCACGAGCACAGACTTCTTCCCAGAGGACAATCACATCTAGTCAGGTATCTGGTGTTTTCTGTGCTGGAGACTGGCTCCGAAACAGGTTGACCTTGGGTTCAGAAATTCTTCTCTGTTTGGTCTGCAATCTTCTTATGTGCAGTGAGAGACGTGCAGGTGATAAACTGATACAGATTGCAAGGACTCTTAATTTATTTTAAATGTAATTGAAGGGAAAATGATTAGATTATTCTGAGATGATGAGTCAGAACCCTTCTTTGTAGAAAATTATTTTCTGTGTTCAACAAACGAGAACTAAACAAAAATTATAAACATTCCCTTTCCTTTTACAACTGCAATTCTGTCTTATTCATAGCACAGCTGGACCAGGGGGACGGGGACACGGAATAACATTGAGTCTTTAAAAGAAGTAAAAGAAATAGATGTGAGGTATGATAATCTGTACTCTCTTTAGTGGATAATTGTAGTAAGTGTTACAGTTACATTTGGTGTTTGAAAACACGTGTCACACGTGTTTACTAGAATGCACAGCTACCTTGGGCTGTTAGATGAATTTCAGCTACAGCTACTACAGGAATAGGAAAGAGTTCTGGTTGCTGCTGCTGCCACATGGCAGGATTACATCCCTGGTCCTAGTTTAAACTTAGGCAGTAACTTTTAATATCTGTATTTAGATGTTGGAGCATGAAGCTGTAATACACATGTTGTTGTGAATGAATGTTTTATATGTTTTGATTTAGCAGCAATTCAAATTTTATTAATAGTTTAAATCAAGAGGTGAAATGTTAGCAGCATGTAATGATTAAACAATGTAAAGATTAGTAAGTGTAAATGAGATCTCATTATATATTATTATATTAATTATATAATTATAATTAGTGAGGTTGACTTAATTACATATTCAATAATGAGAAGATGCACTCTGATTTAGTGCAGTGTCTCCTAAATCAAAGTATGCTTGTAGGTGGAAACACAAACCGTGCAAACACATTTGGGGAGACAGAAATACTTGGGTCCAGTGAAATGATGCCCACTTTGGGTCACAACTCTAGTACAGGTGTACTAGGCTATAAGAAGGTCAATTGATCACCTTGAGTGTTTCCAGGAGATAAGGAGAGTAGGAGTCAAGTGCATTGAGGCAGCACCTCAGCACTCTGGTCAGCTGCTGGAGGTAATTGTTGCTGTCCTCAAAGAACAGGGGAAGCAGGTGGCTGTTGGGTTAAGGGCATGCCTTAACACTCTTAACACTCTTACTGCCTTTCACAATCCACACCTGATTTACCAATGTATTGTTGTGTGGCCCAGAGAGGGGAATTGCCCCCTGTATCAGGTGACCTGTGAATGGGGGAGAATCATACCACTGCAGTCCACACTGTAAGTAAAGTAAACTTATATCTCTAGAGTGGCAGTGCGGCTGCCTTTTGCCTGAAAGCCTATAATAGGTAATATCGTAATCCTATTATAATCTGGGGGAATGTTTGTGTTTGGCTGTTTGTTGTATTGATTGATTTCCTGTTGATTGATTAACTCTTGTTAAATGTGGTTCAGTGATGTGCCAGGAAGCATATATACAGGGAAAATGTTGCAGTAGTGTAACTTGTTATTTACTTTCCATGTTCTTATACATTAACCAATAATCAACTACAAATATTGGATGAGGACAAACTGCCACTAGGACCATGATGTGCAGCAGCAGCATGTTCTGGTTGCTTGCTGTTAGAGACCTTCCAAACAATGGGACTTGGTGTTTTCTATCCTTTGTGACTTTTCCTCAGACCTAATGTATTTCTTCAACTTCCTGTTGAACTGGGATAAGAGGTTTTTTTCTGGTTTCTTGTGCTTGTTGTAAAAGATTGATTAAATCAGGATGGAGGAATTATTTAGAGTTACGGTCATTCCAATGGGTGTAGCTTGTAGCTTGCAGTATAAAATGTAATACAAAAATAAATCATGGTTGCTAGCTATTGTTACAGAAAAGTTGAAATCACAACCAAGAATCATAAAAAATACACATGCAGACTGAATAGAGTGGTTTCTTGTAAGTGAAATTCTCTGTCAGTAAGGGTTTGTGTGATGCTTGTGTATGAGCAAACATAGCCTTTTCCAACATATGTGACTACAGTTTCAGGAGTCTCATTTTTGGTAGATTTCAAAGTGGCAAATGTTTTCTTCAGTATCTAAATGGGTGTCTTGAGCTTCGAGAGTGTTACTTTCACAAATGAAACCTTGTTGTTCTCACACAATGTGTGTATTTACATCAGTTGTTTGCAGCTTTACCCTCCTTTATACCTATGGGATAGATTCTTGTTCCATTGTGATCCAGTCCAAACACAGTGGTTGGGTATGTACTGTATAACGAAGCTTTGCCTATGGAGAGGACAAAGACAACAATCCTAACTTTCTGTGTGATATTTGAAGTTGATTAATTGCCACTACAATTGAAACTCCTCTTCAAATTCTGAGGTGTCATCCCAAACACCTGAATCTCAGTGAGTAGGGTTCCTCTTTTGGCTTCTCTGATGATGGCTGCTCCAGCAGACTGTGTTCACAATTGTGCTTGAATATAACTTAAGGCAAGAGAAGTATTACCTTGGGTTGCTCCAAGGGCTTTCAACAATTAGGTGATGAATATTGTCTTCAATTCATTCCCAGTGGGGTAAAATATCTGAGAGGAGCTATTGACTTGCTTCTAGGGCTGATAAAGCTGTCATTAGTTTCAATTTGGTTAGGTAGTCACAGCCAATTTGTTCGTAAGAACTTCTGTGTCTGTGCTGTGTAGCATTCCTAATTTGGTTCTGATAACCTGGTAGTGTCTTGTCATATATGTTGGGATGGTTTTAAAGATCGTTCCCATAACTGTACCAGCCACCCAGTGTGAGGAACCCCTGGAGAACAGTCTATTTTAATTTTTGACACATCAGTGTGTAGGGCTAGGTCTCTTTAAAGACCCACTAGGTTTAAAGATAATTCATCATTGCCCTGTATTTTAATTATGTAAGACCAGATGTATGGACACTATTTAATAGGAACCTGCAATTGTAAATACAGCTGTTGTATTTTTGTTTCAAGTTAGAGAGCTATGCTGGAATGCAATTCATGGTCAGCCTGAAAGCATGAGAGCTGCATGGAAAATGCCAAGGTTTGTGTTCATGGAGACAAGATGCATGTGATCAAAATTGTGTTTGTGCTCTCCTGTCATGTATTCTACAGGAATGTGTAAAGTTGTACACTCACAGCAGTTTTCAGTGCAGCATCTTACTGAAGTGGTGTTTCCACTTGTCCCTTTTAGAGATGGTTTTGGCAATCTTTATGTCCACCTTTCATAATCCATTTGCATTCATAGAAAGCTTAGTTACTGTGCAACACTAGTATAGACAAGAGATTTGTCGGGATGAGTACTGGTTGCATGTGCATTGTAGCTCTATGAGCATCCTTCAACATACTGTGTGTGCACAAGTTCAACATGTTGTGTGGGTCAGCTGAAGCATCGAATAGTAGGTCGGTAGTTTATAGCCCCAAATGCGAAATACAGTTACAAGTTTGGCAAGGTGAAGTTATATCAGCAGTCTACATTTCCTTGTGTTGTTTTATAACAACTGTTATTGTTGGTTTAGAGCTTAGAAAAGCTAGTGTAAAATATTTCTATTGCGATTGTTGTATGATAAGTAGGTTTGCTGATTATCTGCCACCCAGTTTGTGTTTTTTTCTTCAGGCTCAACATTGGGCCATCTGATGAGAGTTGTCCCAACCCTATTAATCTTTTATGTTTACCTTGTTCCTATGGAAAGCTAAAGTAGAAGGAGTTAGGCCTGGCTTGCCCTCTTAAGTTTCTATACACCCCCACCACAGGCATAACTTACTGAAGATGGGAAGTCATTGAGTACACATATTGTATGACATCCCATAATTTTGATGCAGCATTTGTAAGTTACTTGGATTTTACTTTGGGAAAAACCTAAAACTGCCTAGAACTGCACATGGAATATATCTGTAGACTCATGCATGCCACAGAGCAAGTATGATTTTGCTGTGGTAATGATGATGTCATGCTAACTGGCCACTCAAAATAGCTGTGCGCTGCAGACAAAGATCTAGGACAGTAGTAGCTAAGCATTGATTTTTTTTTTTTCAGGTGAGTGTTAAAACCCAGCTACCTGAGGATTTTTCAGAGTTACTGATTTCTTGTGCGTGTAGAAGTCAGTGTCTTCTCAGTGTCCTCTAATGATAGGACAAGGGGCAATGAGTGTAAACTGGAACACAGGAGGTTTCATGTAAATATGAGAAGGAACTTTTGCTGCCCTCACCATGAAAAAGGGGTTGTGGAGTCTCCTTCTCTGGAGATGTTTAAAATCTGCCTGGATATGTTCCTGTGTGACTTGATCTAGGTGATCCTGCTGTGGCAGAGGGATTGGACTAGATGATCTTTTCAGGTCCCTTCTAATCCCTAATGTTCTGTGATTCTGTGTGATGTCATTCCCTGCTTGCACTCAGGGAGGCAAGAGGAGTTGTGTACCCTTCATGGTGCAGCAGTGGTGGAATTGGTCTTCAGAGGAATTGGCAAATCTGGCTAGGTGAAGGATAAAGACTTGTGTTCAGTCTTTCCAAATGTTGAACATCCTCTTCTTCTGAGTATTTCAGAGGCCAAACAGTGTTGTTCTTGTCTGCCTTCTGTTTCATATGAGATTCAATCTGGTTTTAAATTTCTCACCCAGCCGTTACTGTTATTTCCCTTTGGAAATTTTTAATAAATCCAGGTATTTTTACATCATGTTTGCAGATCTATCTTCTTTGAAGACAAAAGTACATTCAAACCACTGTTTAAAAGTAACAGGGAAGTTTATTCTATGTGATTGGTTCTGGGTGCAATTTTCTTGGCTGAAGTGAAGTAACTACGCTTTTTGAGCAGATCCATAAGTGGGATCTGTCAACAGGTAAGATATTCTTGAATTCCAGTTTATCAACTTGGAGCATAGCAGGTAGATCATCAGTCCACATCTCTCACTTTTTTTTCTCTTTTTATTTTATTCTTTTTAGGAAACTTAATCAAGATAATTGGCATTTAGCAATCAGGTTTTAGGATCTTGACAGTTCTGCAATGTGGTTTCTGTCACAGCTCTGGGAAAGCAAGACGGAGGAGGAAATAGGAGCTATCATGTCATGTGGATGAGTAACTGGTTCAGACAGAGCTTCCTTTGTATCAAGGCTTGAAGCCACACTGTTGTCTTACTGCAGCCTGTGGCTATTGCAGTAAAAAGCAGGTGCAGAAGAGAAATAAGAGAAATCATAGGGGTTTTTTTTAATGGTTGGATTTTATATGCTAACATGTTGGTTTTTTAAATGTAGCTGTAAATCATGGAATGTATTTTAATTCTTCAGGTCTTAATTCAAAATGGATGTTAGATTTTGTTTGCTACATAATTTCTCTATCAGCAATCTCAGCATGAAGTAGATTTTAGCAGTCACTGTTGACTCTTTGTGTTAACTCTTAATCACACACAGGTAAATGTTTAGCTCTTAGGAAAATCACTCACCTCTCTTAGGTTTTTGTAACCAAATTAGCAAACGTACGTCTTCAACCAAATAAAAATACGCAATGCCAAATTTAAGCACTTGCCATGTTTTAAAGCAATTTGTTTTTGAAGAACACTATAAAAACTAAGTAGAGAGCTGAACACAAATATGTCCACCAATTCTCCCTATTATCAATTTTGCAAATCTTCATGCAAGTGGCTTTATGTATTTAGCATCTTATTCAATTATTGTTTGCTGCTTGTTTTAGTTAAACTCCTTTATTTCTTCGATGGAATGAGTTCAGCATAATAGCACCAGGAATTAATTGCAGGTTCAGGACTGGTGCCCCTCAGATGTCTCTGCAGTTTTTCAGGCACCAGAGAAATACGAAAGATTCTTTTGCAGAACCTGCATGTCTTGGTGCATGTTACACCATGAATTTCTGTTTTTCAGAGAGTCGTGCAAGTTGCAATTAAGAGCCTGTAACTGCACGCTGACACGCTGACTGGTGTTTGTTTGGAAAATATGTTTAGGAATAGCAGCCCTGGATCTTCAGGTAGAGCAATCCTAACTTCACAGCTAGTTTTGTTGTAATAAATGACTGTTTAAAACTAAACCCTGTAAATCTGTTTTACATAGCTGCAGGTCCCGGTTATCTTGTCTGTATTTCCTTGGTAACTTGGTGCAGCAGGCAGTGTGGACCAAAGCGGTGGCAATAGTTCCTGACATTGATAAATTGATAATTCAGCTTCTCATCCTTGGACCTTCAAAGGATTAAAATATTTTCATATACAAACTCTTCAGTAATGCTGATTTTAGGAAAGATGGCTCAGCCGACGTGGATTATTTTTCCAAGGTTTCCATCGTAACTAGATTTGTAGATACTTACCAGGAGGTTATCACTGAGTTACCTCAAGCTGGGCAGAAAAATCAGTGAACATTTTTGCCAAAGCCTCTGTTGTGTTTCCATGTCTATGATTTCGTCTGTGAAACAGGGGCACCCAATGCCATTTCCTGCGCCACTGGAGGGTCGGTAGCATGCTTTGAAAACACATAGCAGGTGTGTACCTATTTTTTTTATCTCTGGGAGCCAAGGTTTCAGTATCATTTGGCTTTAGATCTGGGAAGAGAAACGAAAGTATTTCTTCAGTTCTGTGCTTTCCCCCAGTAACTTATTGATAAGCCTAAAATTAAACAATTATAAAAAGAATCAGAACTGTCTGTTACTGTAAACTGTCTCAGCTAAGCTCATGTGAAAAAAAGATGTCTGTGATTTTCATACAGCAAACTGAAAAATCTTGAGTTCACTTGTCTTCCTTGTGGGGTATTTAAAAATGTCTCGTGCAGGGGTGTACAGATAAGAAAGGCAGCAGCATATTTGAAGTGACTATAGGCACAGCAGCGTTGTTAACTCTCGGGTGCTGTCTATACACTATGCAATACAAACCTTGATTTTATTTTAAAAATGTGAGTATTTTTATGTTATGACAACTCTGGGAAATGTGTTGAATTGCAAAATGTTTGTCAGAGAACTTGTTTTCTTTGCACCCGGAACTCTTGAAAAGAAGAGTTAATTGACTAAGCTGTTAGTAGTAAGTACTTTGATATTAACCTGTAAGAAAATGCATTCCTGCTGTCACATGGTCCTTCTCTGACATAAAATCTTTCTAAGTACCACTTCTAAAGTTTGCTTCTTCATTATGTTAGTGTTGTCTCATTTATGTGCCTAGCATTCTTGAAATAGTAGGAAGATCCCAGTTGAGGAAACCGTAAACCCCATTTACTTGTGCTTACACATGTCTCACGGTCTTGAAAAAGTTGTTTTTGTCTCTTGGTAGGTGTGAAAATTAGAGGTATGTTGCCAATAGGCTACATCATGGTATGGAGTGAAGATCATTGATTTTAATCTCTAAATATTTTTCAGGACTGCTTGGGAATAGCTGCTATATATCAATTACACGCTGAGAAGGAAGTTTTAAGACAACCTGGTACTGGTAGAAATTTTGCCTGTCAAATTTGTCATAGTTTATTTAATTACAAGTATGAAGAAGAAACAACCTAGTAGCTTTTCACAGTCTCTCCCCCCTAGGGCAGATGGGTATTAAAGCCAATTCAGTCTGTTTCCTGATTGCTTCAGGCTACAGAAAATTGTTCCCCAGGGAAGAGAAGTAAATCAGTTATGATCTTTAGTCTCTCTCAGAGGGAGATTAGAGCCACCACACTAGTGAAACAGCAGTAGGCTTCCTCTGTGTAACTGATTTCACCTTTAATCCTGCCATTGATTGAATATTGCGAAGAATGCTGTCAAGCTTTTTAAGGTCAAACTGATGATGAACACCCCAGTCAAAGGAAGTTATTTACACAAAAAAGTGAAGACAAGCCTTTATCTTTACTATTTAAAAAAAAAAGCAGTAAAACATCTACTTTAAAAAAAAAAATCATTCCAGTTTCTGCCATCAACCTTTTCCAAGTTTTGTAAGGCTGCTTATCATAGTGTGTCTTCCAGGTAATGTGGAATAGTGCTTTGTATTCTTCATTGAATCTCTCACGCTTTTTTCTTTTCTCCTTGAGTGAAACTTTTATTCCTAATCTGTTTGTCTTAATTCCTTTCTAATATTAAGTAGAGATAAATAAAAAGTCGTGCTCAAGTTGCAAGAGTAATTTTATGGCAGAAAGTGGTTTTGTAGAAGAGGAAAAAAAAAGGTTATATAAAAACCCCATAAATTTACACCAGCAGCTGCTGAATCTCCTCTCTTTGTAATTTTGCTTTTCATATCACAGTGCAGTGTGCTTTTTTCATTAAGTTCTTTTTTTCTCCCCCCCTTTAATAATTAGAAGAGAATTCTGTCTCTGCTGGATTGGAAAGCCCTGAATTTGCCTCACAGGGCACCTTTGTATAGTTGTGCAGAATCTGCGTGCATCAGAGCTGTTGAGAATTACGGTGTGTGGTACTGTGTAGGCCATGAAAACCACAATGTCTTGAGGCAGCCGAAGGCGAGATCCGACACAAAATTACTTTGTTTGTTTTGTATTGCTGCTTATAAACTGTTCTGGTTGTTGAGAGTCTCACTTTCCTTTTAATAAGGATGCACCAACACCTGGATGGACAGGGATGAGGTCTTGTGTCTTGAGTGTTTATAGAAGTCATGTAGTGTGTTTGTTTGACATCTTGCATGACGCTTAATTAGGTTTGAAGACTTTAGTCTCTAAGTCTACCTGACAAGGACAAATTTCACCTTTTTTGTTATTCTTTCAGGACTTCATATATCCCGCTGTAGTGTGATTTGTTTCCAGGCCTTCACACTCCCTAGTTTTTTGTCATACAGGTTTTCCTGTAGAGTGAGAAATTGTATTTAGATCCTGTAATTACATGTTTCCATCTCTGGAATGTAGGAGATCTGATCTGTTGGGTGATCTTGGGTGGACGGCAGGACTACTGTTTCTCTTTCCAGGTGCTATGTATGCCGCTTATGTATACCGAAAGCTGTCTGGGGCAGAAACTTGGAGCTATGCTTAAAAGGACTTCAAAATATCGGGGGATTATGTTAAATACAACTTATTACAGGCAATGTAAAACAAAATGTGACCTAGAGAGACATACAGGATAAACACCAGGACTGGTTGGAGAGGAATTATTGGACTGAACCGAAGTTGAGAAGACACAGTAAACAAGAGGCAAGCTTGTTTTAAAGCAATTGTGGTATTCCTTGCTGTCAGGGACAATGCCATGCTTTCTTTGTGTGGTCACAGAATTTCTCAGGAGACCTTTGCCTAGCTTTGCTATCCTGTCTGTCTGTACCTTAACACACCTTCCTGATTTGTTGTTCTCTACCTAGGACTTGTGCTGCTTGTTGCCAAATATCCTTTATATGTACAGTGCGTCTACGTCCTTTGTTGTCCCTTAATCCCACCATTGTTACTCATCACATTGTGGGAATCCTGTCAGCTGCTTCTGTGTGAGAACATGATTGCATTAATACCAACTCAGCCAGCGCTGGTATATGCTCAGCTTTGGCTGTGCCTCACTGATGGCTGATTTGATCAGGGCTTGTGCCCAAACTAGTCAGCAAGGACTCAGCGACATTACTAACTGTGGTCACACCTTGCTGAGTCTTGACCATGACTGCAAACTAGCAGCTGACTTGCAGGTCTGGGCCCATTTAGGACCTACTACTCACACTTCAGTTTCTGGGGGAAAATCTAGAGAGACAGGGACCAAATGCATCACTCCAGAAGCAGTGACCAGCAGCTGTACAGAGTCTCTCCAAAACCACATTTGAGTAGCTGTATCTCAGCCCATGGCAGCAGGTAGTGCATAGAAGTCAGTGGTTTTGCTGACCAGCACAGACCAGAACTTATCCCTGGGTTCAGGCTGACTTTTTGTACTGCAAAGTCAAAGGGCACCCAGCAAAACTGAGATGAACCTTAGGGGGTCTGGGTAGCAGAAAAAGCCTTTTTCCCCCTCACACATTGGATTCGTTCAGTTTGCCAGTTGACTTCACCTAGTGAAAGACTCAGGACCCTTCCCCCTTCTCTTGCTTCCTACTTGGCTGAGGTTTTACCCCAAATCCCCTGCTTGCATGCCTGGATTCTGCAAGGGACTGGAGGGTGTGGGGGAGAACAGCGCTTGGTGCCCTCAGTGGACAGGCAGGGCTCACAAGGTGTCTTGTCAAGGAGACATCTGCAAAGCTTAGCATTGCACTGTTTTTTTGCAGCATGTACTAAGTGAGTAGGGATGTGCTCTTCTTTTTACACCCTTTAATTTGTCTTGTCCTGGTTTACTTCGTGCTTGTTCCAGTCCCTAAGCATTTCTCTAGTTTAGCCACAAGGTGCCATCAGTAGACACTTCTACATCCAGTGGAAATAGAGAAAGCCGGGCAATAATTCTCCGCCGTTAGGTAGAAGGACAGGCTAAATTGTGAAAACTGTAACCAGAAAGAGATAAAAATATAGGGCAAAACACCTGGGAAGGGCAGCTTGTCCTGTGTGCTCCTTGCATGTTTTATGCTGTTACACTGAAAACTAATCAGCTCAGATTCTCTCTTTTTTTTTTTTTTCCTTCGACTGGTTTTAATATGAAGTGTCCCCGATGAAAATGATAGCAAGCAGTGTCTGTGAAAGCTTTGTGTCCTGTTATGTCTGCTGGCGTGAAAGAACAAATCAGAAAGTGTGGTCCGTGCTTTTGAACATTTGCTGGAAGGAAGGAAGTGCATCATGTGGTGATAGTTGTGAAAAGGAGAATGAAAATAAAAGTTAGAGGAAGAGCAGATTTTCTGGAGCATCTTCCCGATTCTTTCAGTATTTCCTGCTGACTTTTTGTCTGCCCCCAGTCAAAGGCTATTTCATGCGGGCAGATCTGGAGGAGAGATTTGACAAAGCAGGTAACAGTGAATTTACAGAACAATTATGGAAGGTGTTATGCTTGAAGAACAGCAAACAGGAAAAGAGACCTAGAACCTGCAGCAGATCTAGCAGAAACAGGTGCTGCTTGCAAGACAAGAGCAGTACAAGACTGTGAAGTTTTTTCAAGTGTGAGAGTCGTCTACAGAGGGACCTGTTATTTTCTTACAACCTACTGTCTTAGCCTGCAGAAGAGAAGCCTGAGATAGGATCTTGTCAATGCTTACAAATATTTAAAGGGTGGGTCCAGACTCTTTTAACTGGCTCCCAGTGACAGGACAGGGGTGGATCAGAAGTGGGTTGGTTAGCAGATCAAGAAGGTTCTTCTTCCTCTCTACTCTGCACTGGTGAGACCACACCTGGAGGGAGTATTGTGTCCAGTTCTGGGCTCCTCAGTTCAAGAGGGATGTGGAGCTGCTGGAGAGGGTCCAGCGTAGGGCAACGAAGATGATGAAGAAAGTGGAGCACCTCCCTTACAAGGAGAGGCTGAGGGAGCTGGGTCTCTTTAGCTTGGAGGAGACTGAGGGGTGACCTCTTTAATGTCTACAAATATTTGCGGGGTGGGTGTCGGGAGGATGGAACTGGGCTGTTTTCAGTGTCATGTAGTGATAGGACGAGGGGCAATGGTTGTAAGCGGGAACATAGAAGGTTCCACATCAATCTGTGAAGGAACTTCTTCACAGTGAGGGTGATGGAGCACTGGAACAGGCTGCCCAGGATTGTTGTGGAGTCTCCTTCACTGGAGATGTTCAAGGCCCACCTGGATGTGTTCCTATGTGACTTGGTCTAGGTGATCCTGCTGTGTCAGGGGGATTGGACTAGATGATCTTTTGAGGTCCCTTCCAATCTGTAATGATTCTATGATTCTATAACAGGGGGAAACAAGCACAAACTAGAACAGAGAAGGTTCCATCCAAACAGGAGGAAAAATGTCTTTAAGGGTGGTAGAGTTGGAACAGACTGTCCAAGAGGTCTTCTCCTCTGGAGATATTAAAAACCCACCAGGATGTGTTTCTGTGCAGCCTGCTCTGGATGAACCTGCTCTGGCAAGGTTGGATTGGACGATCTCCAGAGGTGCCTTCCAACCCCCACCATTCTGTGTTTCTGTACACTCCACAAATCAGGACGTAGTTTTTGGAAAAGCAGTTTATACTCTGGGAAGTAGACGACACTAAAAGATATTCTCAGCAAGCACCACGATATTTTTTTGTTGCGCATCAACATGGGTGGTAGGGGCAGATTCCCACTGACCTGGAAAGGAAGAGGCAGGATGCAAGGAGGTAACAATGTACATGGAAGAAATTAGGAGGGTAACAATGATTTTGGAGGAACTGCACCAAGGCAGAACACCAGTGCTAGAGCAATGAGGTAAATGGGAAAGTGTGGGAGACATGTGGGGCTATGAGTGGAAGTGAGGCATGCCTTCTTGGATGTGAGTAACTTCCTAATTACATTGCTGACTGCCTCTGATAAAGCATAGTTTGTTTGCTGAGTTTCCTTTTTGGCTCCTTACAAATTGACCCATTTGCTTTACTCTGTGTGTTTTTAATTTTCCTTTGCAAAATGTCTGCAGTTTGGGCTCATTTGGTAAAGCAATATTGGTAAAGCAATATTAGTGTTTCAATAAGGCTGCTATCAGTCCTTATTTTACACTAAATCTTTCCTACAGGTTTTTCTTCTCCCCTCCTCCTCTCTATGACTAATAGATATAATTTCAACAGTTTGACTAACTGCCGTGTTACAGAAAAGGCAGTAATTTATACTGATGTAATGGCTGTGATAAAAATCATTTGTGTGCTGATTTTATAAATTAGGTAGGAAATGTGAGTGCCTCTGAAAAATGAAGTGCTACCACATGAATTCCAGTGTTGTTAATGCTTCATACCTTTCTGCTTCATTAAACCAATTTCACGGGGAGATGAGTTAGAGGAGGAAGCTGTGCTGCTTAAGAGACGCAACAATGGTTTATTGAAAGAAATGGGGATAAGATTAAATTAAGTGCTACTTGAGAAATATGAAAATACAAAAATATTCAAGCATATAGATGGTGAATTCAAAAATATGATAAGTTAGCTCTTTCATACCCAAAGAACTCTCTCATCATAATTGCATGGGCTGAATTCACAGGCTGCTAATTAATATTGAAGAGTTTCTTGAACCACTCTTATAAATGAGTCAGAATGCCCTAGAACTAATTTATAACTATTTCCTTTTGGAAGTCAAGACAACTTAAAATGCTTCTTTCAGTACATTCCTATCCTGGCTGCTAAATACTTTGAAGTAATTTCTGTCATATATTTTAAGTTTATTTATTATTTCACATATTTAGTTTTTTGGCTGAATTTCAAGGGACAAATAAAAGAAAGTGTAAGATTGAGTAGCCTTTCAAATCTGTGAAGGTCCATCTAATTTAGGATAACTATGCTGAGTCACCTAAAATAACTTTTTGGACCTCTTTTGATCTGCATTGAAAGCAATGTTTCTCTTACATTTATATCAGCTATTTTTTTTAAAATCAAAGCTGTGGAATATGTAATTTAAGGAGAATGTATTTGTGTCTGTGCAGTGCCTTGAAGATCAGGTAAGATCCAGAACTAAGAGACTAATTGATTTTTTTTTTACTGCTTCCATAAAATAGCTCCAACTATTTTTTTCCCTTTCCCTTGAGCACTAGAAGTTTTCATTCTCAAATGACTAAACCCTATTTGTTCTGTGGATGGTGGAACATGTAAATACAAAGGGAGTAATTCATTAAATAAGAGGCTTATGCATACACAAGTTTTAAAAAATGCATAGTTTCAAGGCACAACTGAGAGGCTGCCATTTTACCCCTGATTCACAATGAGAACTCTGTGTACAAGTGACCCAAGTACTGGGATTTGGTCCAGCTCTCAGATTAGCATAGAAAACACGTAGAGACACGGACATCCCCCATCCCCCTCCAACTAATGATAATAGGAGCTCAAAATGTGCTCATCAGGAATGTGTGTAGGATCTTATTTGCAGAAGTACGTGCATTGCCACTGTGTGCTGGGAGAGAACATATTTCTTCTCAGGTATGATGGGTGCATCGCCTAACAGTAGCACTGCTGCACCATTGACACTTGCTATCCATATGCTTTCATTTCAAATAAATCACTCTGTGAAATAGGATAATGGGCCAGGCAGCTTTAAGGCTGAATCTGGCCAAGTGCTCTCAAATCCCTGTGAGGTAGTCAGAGCTGAGGACGTTTAGCTCGTCTCTGGATCAGTTCTAGCAGCAAGTCTGTAACATTACAATGCAGCTCATTTCAGTACTGGCAAAGACCTTCCTAACAAACTGCTGGGCTCTGTCCAGTCCCAGTGCTGCTGGTGACTTTAGTGGGATTTGGCACCTTGTAGGACTGCTCTGACATGGAATTAGCAATTCAACTCATGTACAAGCGCAGTGCATAGGATTTATATCTTCCTTTCTTCCTTTCTTAAAAGTCTGTTTGTTAAGGAAGGAAGAAATAGAAAAGGAATGAAAAATAAATTTCTGCTAGTGGAAACATTCAGAGTCCAAAAACTTTGCCTCCATGTGCAAGAAAGGGTAGATATCTTGTAATTGGGAAAAACACTGTATTTGCTTTCACCTAACAGAAATAACATTTCAACAGTTTTCCAGCAAAAAAAGAGAAACCTGTACGTCCCCACTGGGATTTTTACTATAGATGTGTTCATTTCCAAGGGAAAAGTGTGCTTTGAACTAACCACAGTTGCACAGGACTCATATGGCTAGTCCTTTGATTTACTCATTCTTTGATTGTTCTTCTTCCACAACGTACCAGAGTGTTTCAGGATATTCTGCAGTGATACCTGGCCATTTTCTGTGCGGTTTGGTGAGTTTTCAGAGATTTGAGAATCAAGTTTCCTTGTCTCAGTTTATGCCTGCCCATTTGGCAGACAATTGTTCCTTTCTTACTCCCTGCTCACATGTTCAGAACGGAGTTGAGACTCGTGCTGTGCTCGGCATGAACCTTTGCAAACTGTTCCTGGTGGTGTTTGCAGGCTGGCAGTGGCCAGAGCTGTATTTTTGCTGCCAGTGGGCTCCTCTTAGAAGGGGGAACTCTCCTTGTTCTTAGGGGAACTCAGTATGTTACAGGCCTGAGTTTATTTTTACTATTTTTATTTCTTTCTCTGTTTGTCCATGCATTTTCTTTTATCTGTCTCTCTCTTTTGAATTGTTTTGTGTTTTGCTTTGGGGTAGGGTTTTTTTCATTTATTCTTTTCTCTCTCATTGTTATCTTTTCCTTACTCTTTCAGTTCCTATTTACTTTTTCATCAGTACTACTCTGTCCTTTAGCCTGCACTGTGTCAAGTGAATGTAGCTTGTTTGGAATAGAAAAGGTTTCCACTTTCCCTTTGCTCTGCTCCAGGCATGTGTAAAGCAGCAGATAAATGTTGACAGCATTTTGTCATTGTACAAGTTGGCCTTACTGCAAGCATTGAAGGCAAATTGCAGAATAAATTCACATACTGAATACTGGAGAAGAATTACATCAAAGATCTAATAATGAGTAACTGAAGCTGCCCTCAGCTGCTAAAGCGTTTAGCTTAGTGACACTGGTGTAAGTTAAACATATCTGCCATAAAGAGCTGTACAGTTTGCCTGCGTGGAGTCTTGAACTCTATTCTTTTTTGAATCAACTCATCAGAAGAAAATTAGGAGTAAAATTGTTTTACCGTGGCCACAAGATTTTGCCACATGTTACGAGATATCTCACTGTCTTAAACCTGGAATGTGCAAGAAAGAGTCTTCCTAATGTTTTTCCTACATCCAGTTGTATTATTGTCCTGGTTGCTTGAATTTGGAGTCTTTCTAGAGTTCAAATTCTGCATGGAAGTATTGCATTCCAGCTACTGTTAGACGCTGCCTATGGGTCTGTGGACCAAATCTGCTGTGGAAATGTAATCAGTTTATGTTAGAAACATTAAGTGATTGTTCTGTATTTGAGATAATCTGTATTAATTGTACAGATTTCATGATGGTGGGTAGCTAGGTTCAAACGCAGAGCTTTGCAAGGAAGTGTGACATTTCCAGGATTTGAGGTTCTTAAAGTTAGAAATGAAATATTTCTAAATCTAGTATTGACAGAGAAAAGACATGGTAAAATTTAATAGCAGGCTTCTTTTAAAGGGAGTCTTTGAGCATGTTTTGAGAGGTTGGTGCACACTGTGCAGGTGTTCTGGACTATGGCTGCATTTCTAGCCCTGCAGCATAGCAGTTCCCCTGGAGCAGGTGCAGACTCAGTCTGCAACAGGCCTTGCTGCTTGTGAAAGAATCTTAGAATGACTTAGGTTGCAAGGGGCGCCTCTCACTAAATCAGGTTGTCCAGGACCTTGTCAGGCCTGGCTTTGAGCACTTCCATGGAGAGGCATCCACAACCTCCCTGGGCAACCTGTTCCAATGTCTCACCACCCTCATAGTAAGGAATTTCTTCCCAAGATCTAATCTAAATCTACCTTCTATTAGCTTGAAACCATTCCCCCTTGTCCTGTCACTGTATGTCCTAGTCCCACTCCAGCTTTCCTGTAGGCTGTAGACCCTGTTCAAGTACTGTGAAGCTGCTAATTGGGTCCCTGCAGAGCCGCCTTTACTCCAGACTGAACATCCCAAATTGTCTCAGACTGTCTCCATAGGAGAGAAGCTCCAGCCCTGTGATCATTCTTGTCACCCTCTTCTGGACTTGCTCCAACATTTCCATGTCCTTGTACTGGGGATCCAGAACTCGACACAGGTGAGGTATCACAAGAGCAGAGCAGAGGCGCAGAATCACCAGCTTGTCCTTTCAGGTTTCCTTCCCATTAAAACCATGTCTAAGTTAAAACCCTCTCGGGGGAGAGGGCTGGAGTACCTCTTCATCTTGTTCTGACTTGGTTCTTCTCCCTCCTTACTAAATGCTTTCAGCTCTGTCAAAGTGCAACTTTGTGCAAATGTGTATGATTTGGTTTTCTGCTCTCTTATTTCCCATCAAGCATGCAACAGCTGACCACTGTCATGCTAACAATTTCCTATCCTCAAAATTCCTCAAGCTAAGCAGGGCTCATTGCTTTATTTTGTACAGTGAAAATACGATGGTTTGGTATGTTCAGACCATGGAAAATCGGGACGCAATGAAGTGCTGCCTCGCCTCTAGGTGATTCTCACACCTTGCTCTTGCAGGGTTGTGAAATGAACCTCTCCAGACTGCAGAACAGTTACGTAGCATTACTCATTGGCTGGCAAATAATCATCTGCTTAGTGAATTTGGATGCTTCGTGCTGTACAGGGCACTTTCTGGAATGTTTTATTCATTCACTGAGCATTTGGAGCTTTGGAAGTGACTCATGAACACGAATCCCAGTACTTTTAGCCTTTTTCACTTTAGACTCTGTGTTTCCAGCATCAAATATTTGCTGATTTTCATAGCAGAATAGCCATTTCTAAATGGGTAGATTCGATGCCAGTATCAGAACAGAATGGTAAAAAATCCTTTGTCTGCTGTCACAGCAAGGACAAATTATTTTGCTATTTCCCACTGAGATGCAAGTTTGGACCATTGAAAGCAGCATCTAAAGTTTTATACTCTGTTCACCTTCACAGCCAAGATAGCAGGCAGACAATACAGGGCTGTTGGTGCAGCTTTCCCCCTTTAATAAAATTGAGCAGAGCTTGTCCACAACCGCTTTAGTTAGTCACTTAACAGCCCTGTGGATACTAGGTTGTTTATGATGCTGTTAGTTTACCTCACTGAAGTCTTACCAGTTTTCCATCATTTTAATTTACTGACCGTACTGACCAAATGTCAGAGAGTGCATGGAACATTCATAATAAGGAGCTATCATGGCATTTTAGGTATTAAAGAAGAGAAAATAAACACAGAAGGGGATAAAGTTTAATACACTTTGAAGGCAGTAAGATGCCTCCCATTAACTCCCATGGTCATAGGCTTGTTTTCTTCCACCTTTTCTTACTGCTGACATTAGTGTTGCTTTTTATGTCATTGACCTATGTCAGGACATAATTTATGTCAGGAGTGGGAAAATTAAAAATGCTCCTGTCACAAGTGTATGTAACTTCAGAAAAGTGAGGGATGTTAGGCTGAAAACTCAACAGTCTGGTAGGATGGCTTAACTGGTGAGTGAGCAGAACTGGCTCAAATAAATAGTACCACATCAAATGAGTACCATAAAAAGCTGTGCTAAAGCAATGCCTCTGTGCAGGATGTTCTGCTCTTTGGCAGTGATATTTTTCACTTTTTCTGAAGGTGTTGGTCTTATTTCCCCTAAATATGCAACAGAAAAAGATTTGCAACAGTAACGACTTGTCCTGCCTTTATTCACGTCTCCCCGTTTTCGTATTGCTGTAAGGAGAAATACTGCACTTCAGAGCTTTTCTTCTAGTGCCTGCATGGATATACGAATCTTCATACCCACCTGTGTGATCTGCTGCAGACAATCCTGCTCTAGCAGGGGGTTGGACTAGATGGACTCTAGCGATCCCTTCCAACCCCTAGCATTCTGAGATTCTGTGACTGTCACACAGTTTGACTTAACAGTCATCTTTTTGGCACAACAAAATATGTTTTAGTGTCGAGAAAACATTTGCATAGAGAAATTGACTTCAGATCCTCTGTTGAAACATTCAGAAAGGTTGTTTTAAGTTATTTTTGACATCCAGTTTGTCTGTCTGTTGTTGAGCAATAAATCTCCTTCCCTTCTTAATTCTTTCTAAATCAAATTCTAACCTATTTGTTTTATTATACAGACCTTCCTAAATGAGGTGCTTACGTTGGAAATAGTGGCAAGATACAGCATCGAGAAGGTGTTGCTGGAATTAACATTTCTGTTGAGGAAGAGGGGTAGTATTCTTAGGTTTTTCTTCCTTTTATGGGTAAGAAATATAATAACATATTACCTCATGATAGCATGATTCCAATGCAAATGGCAGAGACTGGTGGCTTATTAATAGGCCTTGCCTGTAGCAAGGCTCCTTTCCCCGCTTCAGTTTGAAATTGATTATTTTAATACAGAATTCCTGAATGAAAGAGGTTCTTGGCCTTTTCCTGGGCTGTTGAATAATGTATGTGGGAGAAAGCAAATAGAAGCAGAGGGTCTCAGCTGCCAGAACAATGGGCTGCGCACAGAGCTGAGGGGGCACATTAGTTTATCATTGCCTTGTCAATCCTCATAGGCTGGGAATCGTGGGATAGCCTGGAAAGAAGCAGCTGCTGAACGTGTGGTAAACTGACCGGGGCACTTTAGAGAGACGACTACATTTACACATCTGAAAACAAGATATTGATTTTTCTCTACAAAGCTGGAGAGAAATAGTCATCCTGAAAATATAGCTGGATCTTGGCTTATTTGCAAAACTGCCGTGCTTTCTGGCAGTTCCAGGAGCCAAGAGCCTGCTCGTGATGGGGCTTGCAAATCTAAAAATAGTCTTCACGAACTTTACATTTTCTCTTAGCTGGCTGACTGCATTCCTACTTTTTTCAGTGACTCATTATAAGTGAAATGTAAGTGCAAGCAAGCTGGATGTGTAAAGGTTAGCAAAAATATTTCCCCTAGATTAGTAGGGTTTGTTTGAAAGGTACAAATATTTTAAGTTACCTATTCCCTTCCTGTGTGTCAAACTGATTTGGAAGATACACTTGGAGTGACATTCCTGACATCACAGACTCTGCCCTTTATCATTAAAGTAGAATTCACTTCTGAATGCCAGTTTGGTTTATCTTACCTCGTTGGGCAGGAGATCTTCTTCATAACTTTCTGAAATGATAACAATGACAAAGTGAAACAATAATTGACATGAACAAAGCAACATGAGAACGTATTTTAAATTATGAAAGATTTAAAGCAGAGATGAGCATGAATTTCCAGGTACAGTGACTATTGTTGCAGTAAGATACTGATGCTGTAGGACAGGTTATTAGGATGCTGTTGTGTGGCTGGCTTCAGAATTTATAGTATTAGCTCTCAGAAATCTTTTTTATGACTCAGGATCTTCTCTGCTGGGTCCACAGAAGATTGTGTTCACAGTGTGAATCACAACATGTTGAGGAGTTCCAATTAAATTAACATGTCTTGTCAGAAAGCAATTTTTTTATCCACGTAGGTCTAACTGCAGATCGTGACTCCCCCCAAGATGTAATGGGTTGGTTTGTTGTCCTTACCTGTACAGCTTGGATTATAAGCTTGAAGACGCTTGGCTTCATGAGCTGCTTTCATCCAGTGAAGATCAACAGAAGAATTAGAAGAGAATCAAATTATTTGGCGCTATCTTCCTAAAGTCAAGGAAGGTGTAACAGTTTCATTGAGCTGTAATGCAAAGTATTACAAGATAGTCACTTCAAATAAGGCTTCTAAGTCTGGATCTGAGAAAATTAATAAATGCTCAGGTTTTCTAATGTTCAGAGAAGCCAGAATTTCCTGCTGATCCTAGTGAGAAGTCAGTGATTTTGAAAGTTGTTTCTTTCAGTTGTATCTGGACTTAGACTCTACGCATAAGCAACTCCTGTTTTAATTATTGTTTCAGAACGATGGATCAAGGATAATTTTGCTCTCAAAATGTGATAAAAGTTAAGTTCCCTGAATAAGTGCCCTCTTAGGAATTTAAAGGCTTCCCTTAGAAAACCAGAGGCATCTCAAAACACAGTAACTGTATTGTGTGATTTCCTGACATCTCTGTACTCTGGTTTAATGTGGTGAATAGGGTCTTCGTGAACAACCACATCTGTGAAAATGTTAGGTGAGAGACTTGTAATCTGTGGTTAGAGAATCCTGAGTAAGCCACTAGAAGAAAAATTCTGAATGGCATCAGCCACAGAGGAAGTTTATCGCTTACTAGAATTCCACATCGTGTTTGCATCAGAAATGTTTTTTGGACAATAAAAGGTTCAAGGTCCCCATCTTGCATTCCTTTCCCTGTGATTTCATTAGGAGTTTTGGATGGGATGAGCCAAAAAGAATCCTCTTAAGCTGTGTCACAAAATGCAGAAAGAGTATTTGTTTTTCCTCGTAAATGCACATTAAAATATCCCCAAAATGTTTAGTTGAAGTAATTGTACAGGTGGCAAATAGTAATATGACAAGACGAAGGCTTGACCAAAAAGAATATCTTCTTTCTCTGATGAAAAAGAATTTATAAGCCAAGAAAGCTCTGCTGTAGTTGCACTGAACCCTCTTTAAGATTAGCCACAAACTCTAGACTCATTAAAATTCATGACCTATAGAATAATATGGCTGTCAGCTCTACTCAGTTTTCCTTCTGGAGGCGCATACTGCCTTGTCAATGGGATAATCTTCTAAGCAACATATCCCAGGTTACATGTTTCACCCCTTTCCTTAAATTCAAAGGAACGGCTACCTCAGAAGAGAATAGAAGGCGGGAATACATGCAAATATAGACAGGGATGCTCTACCTACAAGTACAAGGGTTGTACATCTACGAGCTAATTGTATATGTATAAATTATCGGGCTGTCTGAAGAGCCTGGGTTGTTAGAATCCTGACAAGCAGGAATATCTAGGGAACCTGGTGCCATTAGATAATGTTTGTGATTTCCAGTACAGGCAAGATTGGTCTTATGTGTAGGAAATACTGGAATTAATAATTACATTACAAAGAAAGTACTGACTACAAGCGGGGAAAAAATCTGGATGAAGCGGTGGATCCATGCATTTGCATGCAGTATTTCTAAGCATGATATTTCTGATCATTCAGATGTTCTCCATGTGTGTATTTACAGGCCCATGGTGACATTATCCATAGCAGATACGAAAACATTGCTTTAGAAGACAAGTGTCATCCAGTAGTCATCCCAAAACCTTTCTAGTCACAAAATCAACAGTAATCTGTTATAAACCTAATTCTATAAAAATAGGATTATGAAAATCGAGTATTAGTTGAGGTTGATATAAATTGATTTTTTTGCTATCTTTCTTTAATAATTACAAATAAGATCTTTGAAATAACTTTATTCATGCCAAATTGGTTTCAACATCTCTTATGTGGCCTATTACAGAGCAGTTAAGAGCTAGAAACACATGTTAATTGTTGCCAGAAGGAAAGACTTCAGTGTATGTCACATGGAACATCGCACACAGCATGTGATAAGTACCATGGTTTGGAAGCTGAGGAGTATAAAGAGGGAAGCAGAGGCCACTAGAGGCTGTAGTTTAAAGCAATATACTGCATATGATGTTAATTTTGTATAAGCTTACAGGAGTGCCTCATCCAACAGGTGCTGGGCTCTCTATTCAGTTAGCTTAAGACAAAATCTGAAAAACACTGACATCTGAAAAATCACTGAAATGTGGTTTTGACGCTAAGAGAGACAGTTGTCAGTGTTCTGAGCACTGTGGGTTGTGATGAGCGATCATCAGACATAAAGCCTTGCTGAGCTGTGGAGCTTCTTCCGCGTTATTCCCTCTTATAACTCACCTCTTTCAGGGGAAGTTGTCATTTCTTGAGACCTTTGAGTACACTGAAGGCGTTTTGATACAACAGAAGGCCAGCACAGGATTTCACAGAGTAAAGCTCTGATCCCTAAACTGTCACTCTCTGGCTCTGCAAAAATCCACTGAAACTGCAGTGTGAAGGAGTCAATAAGCAGAACTAGTGCCTGAATGCAGATGACATGCAATATTTGGGATGATGGGAATGCTGTTTTCCCAGGAGCATGAACCCACTGCTCAGTACTGTTATGTAGACTATAAATACAGTCTGTTGAATGCTCTGCAGCAATGACATGGAAGGACTCTTCTACAGGTTCACTTGGGTTGGGCAAAGTAATGCCAGCTTTTTGCCACTGGCTTCTTTATCTGGCAAATGGAGTTGTCTGATTTACACAATCCCAGTAAGACCTTGGAAAAACAGTGGAGACAAGCTACAACGCTCTCAAATAATAATAGCAGGATGACTTGTAGTTGTGATCTTACTCTTCTTCTCCTATCTGGACAAATGCTTCAATCCTCTCTGCCTTTCCTCGCTGACTAGTACAAGCAGTCTGCTGTTTGAGAATCCTGCCTCACTGCTGCCGCAGAAGAACATCTGACATCTTGTCTTTCCCCTTTGCCCACTGTAAGTGAGAAGCAGGTCAGGGACCTGCATGCCTTATGCTCCCCCTGGGGCTGTCTCTGCATTGCTAAGCTCCAGCACCAGTGCTCACGCACAACTTTTCCCACGCAGGAGGCTCGGCATGCCAGCACCTTTCGTTATGGCTGGTAACAGCATTTCCTGATTTTGGCTTGCGTTTCCATTCTCTCAGTTTACAAAGCATGCTGCAAAGTTAAACATCAATCTGCCTTCACCTTCCAGCCCCAGTAATGTGCTACTGTGCTCCGAGTCCTGCCTTAGTAACAAGAACAAGAAGAATATAAATATTGAAGCAGTTTTTTTCAAAACACTTCCTTTTGTGCATTTGTGGGGTGGGGAAGCAGGAAGTAATACCTGCATTTTCATTCAGAGTAAGTCTTGTTAAATTACTCATTCTGCAGAGCAGCTAAATGGATTCTGTGTTTCCCTGAGATTTTCTATTAAAGCATAGGCTGATACGTCTTCTGTCATTTCAAAAGATGTTTGGAATTTATGAAAAGTTTTCATATCTAATAGTCTTGCCTTGTTTTCACTGTGGTTACAGAAATATTTAGGTATTTTCACACATTCTTCATAGAATATAGTTTTTTGAAAGGTAATCTGTTTTGTTTTAGAGGGTAGAAATAGTGATTGCTCAGAGCTATCTCTGTGATATAAAAAACAGTTAGATTTTGACTTTAAAGAGTGCGGGAATAGACAAACTCCTGTAATGGACTTACTCAGTCTTCCCCACAGTGTTCTGCACTGGTTGCAGTCTTTCCTGTTTGGGTTTTGGATCCTACCTGCACAAACTAGGCGGCCAATGAAGAAGTGAGGGTGAAAGTGTAAGGAATGAAGCATTTGATTGAGACTCTGAGTAGAGTAACTTTTTTCTTCAGTTTAAAAGTTGTCTAAAATTAGTTGCTTCTATGTCCTTGCTGTTGGGAAAGAGAAAACATAGTTTTGCTCCTTCTAACCATGCTACCCATCTTTAAAGTTAGTGCTCTCCTTAATCTGGTTCCTGCTTATCTGTTAAGAGATAACTTATCTGCTTAGTGGTTTAGTTAGTTAAACACTTCTCCTCCAACTGGCTTATTGTGATTTATTGACTTGTTGTTCAGAGGAGGTGTCTGAACAACGTGCAATGCCAGAACGTAGTCATTCGTTGCCAGAGTTTCTGCTGAGTTTGTTGTTGTTAGTGTACGGCAGTTTTTTACTATTCCACTTCTTTTCACATCCATCCTTGTCAAACCTTAAGAGCTGCACAGAGCAATACTCAGTGGCTGCACACTAGGCTCTGTACATCTGATAGCACTCACGGTAGGACTGTGAGTAAATAGCATTAAGGTGGGGTGCAGCCAGCCAGGCCAGAACTGCACAGTGGTAGCTCCTGCAAGCACTCAGGAAGTAGCTAAGCTCTGATTGCAGTTAAAGCTCACATTTTAATGTTTGAGAGTGATGTCCAGAACCAGAAGCAGTGATTGTAGCTTGCAATAGATTGATCTGAGCTGTTACAAGCAGCTGAGCTCCACCCTAGCTGTATTTCATGGAGAAGTTATTATTTCCCTTACGAGCAGCTGCAGCACACTGACTGTAGAAACAGGACTGGCTTCCACTCTCAGAGCTTCCACTCTCAGATGAGTTACATCACGTAGATAGGATAAGGTAGGGAAATTGCTAGTGCTGTGCCTCTGAATTCTGGTACTAAATATTTCATCTTTCCCTTGTAGTGACAATGAACCTAATGTAATGTAATTCTAGTTTCATGTCATCTCATGTAGCAGCATCTGTATTTCTGTGGGTATCTGCAGAAGCATCTTGTTGTCACACCTGAGGGCAGGTCTTCAGACTTCATCTCAGCAAAGCATTTGTCAAAAGTTCACCAGTTCTTTTCATCCAAGATCAGGTATCTACAGATGCAACCGAGAAGTGACTACAGATCCTCTCTGTAGTCAGGCAGGCCCACAGGGAAGCGACTTCTTGACCTCACCAATGGTGTAGAAACCAAAAAAGACTCTTTTAGGTAAACTGTAAATACCTGTTATAATTTTTTTGCTGGTTTTCCTATGGTTTCCTAAGGTTTTCCTATATGAGTGAGTCTGAAATCAAAAGCAACTTAAGTCATCAAAGGTAAATATCTGTCTTGCTCTGATGCTAACACACTACATGAAACCAGAAATTGCACTACTTTCCTTAAATCCAGTGTGGTTGCACTGGTATGGTCAGGGACCAAATATGTTGCTGTAAGGATTCATTACAGCTTTTCCTCTATAGGATGGGAAAAAGCCTGGACTGATATGTAAGAGAACTGTATATAGATGCCCATACTAAAGATCACATTGGGTTAGCTATTTAATTAGATGAAAGTCTTATACTACCACAACAGTTGTGTGGAAAAGTTTTCTGTGTTAATTTCTCCAATGAAAATGTATTAATGTAGCTGGCATATATCTAGTCTCTCTTCAGATCCAGTCCAGACATCAGCAGTTCAGGACTATTGTCTTTTTCCAAAGATCCTGAGAAGTTTACACAGTTTATTACAGTTGGAAAGGGCCTTCAAAGACCATTAGGTCCAACTCTCCTGCTCAAGCAGGACACAAATTACTGAAAAGCATAACTGCCTAAAAAGCCTAGATCAGCTACACAAAACTGCATCCAGACAGATCTGAAACATCTCCAGAGAAGGTGACTCTGAGCAACCCATTCCAATATTTAATAACCCTTACTGGAAAGAAGTTTTTCCTCAGATTGAGGTGAAACTTTGTGTTCAAGCTTGCATCCATTACCCCTTGTCCTGTCTGATGCCGTTGAAAAGAGAGGATTCCTTTCTGCTTGGCATCCTGCCCTCATGTATTTACAGACAGTAATTAAATCCCCTTATAGCCACCTTTTGTCCAAACTAAAAAGCCCTGAATTTCTCAATCTCTCTTCATAAAGTAGTTGTTCCAGACCCCCAGTCATCCGCATAGCTCTGCGCTGAACTCTCTTAATGAATTCTCTGAATTGGAGGGACCAGAACTGGACACACGATTCCAGATGCAACCTCACTAAAGCAGAAAAAAGGGGTAGAGTAACTTCCCTTGATCTGCTAGCTCGACTCCTCTTGATCCATCCCAACACTGTTTTGGCCTTCTTGACCACAAGGCCCTACTGCTGATCCATTTTAAGTTTGTTATCCCTAAAAACATCAAGATCTCTCTCCCCAGGGGTGTCTCTAGCTGATCGCTACTGAACGTGTATTGATGCGTCCCATTATTCCTTCCCAAGTGAAGGAGTCTACATTTGCTTTTGTTAAAATTCACTAAATTCCTCTCAGCCCAACTCTCCAGCCTGGCCAAGTCTTCTTGAATAGTTGAACAATCACTAGATGACTTTTGTATCCTTCTGTGATCATCAGCAAACTTGCTGAGTAGACGCTTTATTCTGTCATCAATATCATTATTGAAGATACTGAACAGCACTGGATCCAGGACTGATGCCTGGGGAACACTGCTAGTTACAGATCTCCAGCTAGACTCGGCACCATTAATCACCACTCCCCAGGCTCTATTGTTTAGCCAGTTCTTAATATTATAACGAGACATGACTTTAACCTTTTTACAGCATTAGGAAGCTTGGGCTCTTCTTGGCAAATACACATCTAAATTAGAGATTTCATCTGGATTCCTAGTGCTCCTTAGACTCAGCCATCCCTGGCTTCACAGCAGTTGGTACTTACTGAAAGGTGATTTGGTACTTACTCAAAGGTAAGTACCAACTACAAAAAAAGAGGACGTTCTGGACACCTCTTTACTACTTTTTTTCTGTACAGTCCAGGGACTGCACAACCATTTCAAATGCCCTTAGAGAAAGCCAGCATCCTGCCTTTGTGCATCCATACTGGACTTGCTCTGCCATACGCTGCAGCATGATCAGTGTGGAAAACCCAGTCATGAATGAAAACTATAGGGATCCGCTAAATACTCTTCTGACCTAGAAGACTATTTAATGTGTCTTGAGTTTATGGTTTAATATGGAAGTGACATTACAGTCTAATACGGAAGAGGAAAGCTAAATGCAAAAGTCAATCTCAGTCTTGCATGTGGCAAGGAATTTGTACTTTGATAAGACAAAGGAAGTACCGAAAATAAGAAGGTCTCATCTTGCTTATTGTTTCACAGAGTCCTAAACTATGGAAAGAAAATTCCTAATCATTTTTACAAAGGTTCCTTACTAGCCAATTTAACCTTCAGCTTGCCTGAAACGCTAACATTTAAATTTAATCCATGAAACATATACAAAGTGAAAATATTCTGTACATGAAAAAACAATTTAAAGCTAATTTTTAGGAAACTCCTTTTTATGAAGGCTCTTTGAAGCAGAAAAGCAAGTCTTTATCTCTAGTTTCTTTACATTTTTTAAGCTCACAGCCTAAAGCATATTTTCTTTTCCCAACACTGCTAGAATTCAAGATGCATCTTTAATTGGCTTAATGGAGCCACAAGGCATTACATTAGACAGCTTTTTCCTAGTTCACAGGGGTCATATTGACATGTAACTCGTGGTATTTCCTTGTTTTCAAGATAAGATAAAACAAAGGGGAAGTGTTCAGTTCCAGGTGAGTGAGAGAGGGCACAAGAAATAGGAAGAAGATAAGAGTGGTTAATGCAGGTGAGAATTTATCATCTAGTGTCTCTTTGCACTCAGGCTGCAATTGCATAGAGGTCTGCCTGCTAACAGCATCGCAGTCTTCCCAGTTTAAGAATGCAAGCAAATAAGAGTGCGATAGAGTGGATTAATGAACAGCTGGAGCAGTCAGTATCTCCTTCCAAATATCAAGGCTATAGCAGGTTTTACTAATACAGACAGCACGATCCTGGGGTAGCTCCCAGTACTCTCTAATGTTAGACTAGCAAAATAAATGCAAGTGAAGGGTACTAGAGGCTGGTTTTCAGTCCCATTCTCCTAGCAAAGTCACATAAATTCTGCAGTTGTAAAAAAATGAACTGCCTTTTAATAACTGGTTGCAACTTCTTTTCAGCAGATAGATGTATAAATCTCCTCTCTTCAGTGAAGCGTCATATGCGTTTGGTCTCTTCTACATCAGTGCACATGGCAACCTTGACTAGCAGTGATAGTCAGTAGTCCATCAGTGTCCTATCTGAGTGCACTATTGATTAACAGTGCAATGTTCATAAGATTCCTTTATTCCAGTTTCCCCCTTCCACTGGGAACAATTGTTCTTGAGTGTTTTGCGCAGCTCATGCAGAGATCTGAATGTTCTGTCAGTCCTTTCCTGAGTATTTTTGCCTATCTGTGGCTGTAAGGAACAAACTAAATTTCGCTGTCCTTGGAGATGGTGCTTAGAGCAGTTTCAGAGAGCTAGCTCTCTCGACTCAATCAATCAGTGCACCCTTGATAAGTCTGCAGAGTACACCAAGTTGAGTGGGAGTGTTGATCTGCCTGAGGATAGAGAGATCTGGACAGGATGGATCTGTGAGTTGAGACCAATAGTATGAGATTCAACAAGGCCAAGTGCTGCATCCTGCATATGGGTCACAATAACCCCATGCAACATTATAGACCGGGGGAAGAGCGAGTGAAAACTGCCTGGCAGAAAAGGCCTGGGACTTGTTATTCCACAGTTGGTCAAGAAGGTCAATGGCATCCTGACTTGTATCACAAATAGTGTGGTCAGCAGTCTAGAGAAGAGATTGCCTCCCTGTACTCGGCACTGGTTATGCTGCACCTTGAATACTGGGTTCAGTTTTGGGTCTCTCACTACAAGAAAGGAAACTAAGGTGCTGCAGAAGAGCAATGAAGTCCTATGAGAAGAAGCTGGGGTTGTTTAGCCTGAAGAAAAGGAGGCTGAGGGGAGACCTTATCACTGGCTACAACAATTGGAAAGGAATCAGAATGGTTAGGGTTGAAAGGGACTTCAAAGATCATCTATTACAAACTCCCCTGGCAGGGGGACAGGGGAGGGGCAGATTGATCAAAGCCCCATCCAACCTGATCTTGAACACATCCAGAGATGGAGCATCCATAGCTTCTTTGGGCAACCTCTTTGAGAGAGAGGAATTCTTTCCAAATTTCTGATCTAAATCTTCTGTCTTTCATTGTAAAGTCATAATCCCTCATTCCATCACTAAAAACTCTTGCAAAAAAGTCCCTTTCCAGTTTTCTTGTAGGCACCCATACAGACTGAAGGGCCCGTATTTACATTTGGGATTGCTGTGAATCAGACGCAAGACCTTGCACTTGGCCTTGCTGAACTTCGTGTGGTTGGCGTGAACCTACTCATCAAGCCTGTTATGGTCACTCTGAATGACATCCCCTCCCTCCAGTGTGTCAACCACACTACACAGGCAAACTTACAGAGAGTGCACTCAGTGCCACTGTGCTGCTGACAAAGATGTCAAACAGCACTAATCCTAGTACCGATCACTTGAAACTGCTCTCCACTTGGACATCGAGCCATTAACTACAACTCTGTCAGTGTAACCATCCCGTTGGTTTCTTATCCACCTAGTGATCTGTCCATCAAGTCCATGTCATTATCATTTAGAGATCAATAGTTTGTAGGAAGATGAGTGTTGTTCTCTTCTCCCAATAACAAGCAATAGGACAAGAAGAAATGGCCTCAAGATTTGCCAGGGAGGTTTAGGTTACGTATTAGGAATAATGTCTTCACCAAAAGGGTTGTAAAGCACTGGAACAGGGAGTGGATCATCGCTATCGCTATAGGTGTATGTACAGGTGTGGTGCCTAAGGACATCGGTTAGTGGTGGACGTGCAGTGCTAGGGTAATGGTTGGATTCAATGATATTAAGGGTTTTATCAAACCTAAATGATTGATTCTATTAATATGAGCCTTTTTTTTTTTCTTTTTTGCGTACTTAGGGTCTACTGTTCAGCTAGTGTAATGAATCTGAAGGTCAGCATGGATGACTGTGGACATCTAACTTACTTCCTGAATGACTGAAGCAGTAGGACTCTCCTATGATTTTTTTTTGCTGCAAGGTCAGTGCTTGTGCTTCAGGTAGAATATCATCATTACAGAACCGTCCATAAACAACAATTGCAGCATCTCTGCACTTACTCTTCTCTTCTACCAGCTCAACTTTGGAATGAAATCTAGACTTTGCAGTTAATGTGAATTTATCAAGTTTCAAAACCCAGCCACTGCATCTTCTGTTTAAAACACAGCAGCATCAGCAGTCTGCTTTCTCATCATTTTGTGCTGTGAAAAAGCTGTGCTCAGGTCAGATGGCCCTTTTTTGAAAGGTGTTAAATAGACCAAGATCTCGATACCTTTCACTACAAAGTAGGTTTTCCTGCCTTTTACTCGTTCATGTGGCTCTTCTCTGGACTCTGGATATTTCCAAATTGCAGTGCCAGAACTGTACACAGATTTCAGGAGAAGTAGTACCAACACCAGGCATAAAGACAATATATCCTGCAGCTCCTTGAAACTCTGCTGCTTATATACCCAAAGATTACACTGCCCCCCAGTTACTTTGTTGTGCAGGAGACTATAGTTTTCATCCACAACCCCACAAGACTTTTTTCAGCATCAGTGGTTCCCCAGTTAGATTCCTCAGCCTGTTATTTGGCCTGCACACTTCATTTCCAGGTCCGTGCTTTTACATTTGGTCTACTGAAATGTGAATTTGCTCATTGTGCATAATTTACCAAGCCATCTGTCTTCTCTTTTATTATTCATCTAGTTTCCTGCAGTTAACGTTCTCCTGGTTTGTATTTTTCATCAGGGTAGATTAAGACCGGATAAGGGGAGTAGATGTGGCAGTTTGGGACATGGCCAGGAAGGCCAATGTTATCCTGGCCTGTATTAGGAAGAGTGCGGCCAGCAGCAGCACGGAGGTGATCTTTCCCCTCTCCTCAGCTTTGGGAAAGCCACACCTCAAGTCTTGTGTCTTTTTTGGGCCCCTCACTACAAGAAGGACATTGAAGGGCTGGAGAGGGGACAGAGGTGGCTACCAAGCCAGTAAAGGGTTTGGAACAGGTATCATATGAGCAACAGCTGAGGCATGTGGGGCTGTTTAGCCTGGAGAAGAGGAGATTGAGGGGAGACTTTCTTGCTGTCTACAACTACTTGAAAGGAGGTTGTAGAGAAGCAGGGGTTGATCTGTTCTCCCCAGTGATGAGGGGAAATGGCCTTAAGCTGCACCAGGGGTGGTTCAGGGTGGATGTCAGGAGGAATTTCTTGACTGAAAGGGTTGTCAGGCATTGGAACAGGCTGCCCAGGGAGGAGGTTGAGTCCCCATTCCTGGAGGTGCTGAAGAGAAGGGTAGATGTTGCACTGTGGGGACAGGGTTTAGTGATGCTTATAGAGCTTGGAAAGGTTGAACTTGATGATCTGGAAGGTCTCTTCCAGCCAAAACTGTTCTATGATTCTATGATTAGGANGTCTCCTTCACTGGAGATGTTCAAGGCCTGCCTGGATGAGTTCCTGTGTAACTTGGTCTAGTGATCCTGCTGTGTCAAGGGGATTGGACTAGATGATCTTTCAAGGTCCCTTCTAATCCCTAATGATTCTATGATTCTATGATTCTATAGCTGTTTTTTTTCCCAAAGTCATTGGTAGAAATATTAAGTAACAGAGAACAGATCCTTAGGGACTGCGCTCAAAATAGCTGTAAAACATGGTTCCTATATGTAATTACCTGTGGAAACCTATTATTTAACCAGAGTTTGATCAATTTAAGTTACATAATTTTCTGGTTTATTGATCACCCATAAAGCATCACAAACATACAAGCACTTTGCATCAACTGCTGGCGCAAACGCTTATGATTTTGTGTTAGTCTGGCAGCGGAAGTTGTAGATAAGCTGATGCCAATTAGCTTTGGGCTCATGCTTTCCTTGTCTCTCTTGTCTTTAGAATGTATGGTGCTCTTTGACTCTCTTGGACAGATGGCTTTTACCAAATGAGAGGTTCAATGTCCAAAGCTTCACAGCAAAGACCAAAATGGGAGATTAGTGCTTCCTATATAGTCTAGTGGTTATGATTCCTGTTTTTCATGCCAGGCAGCCTGGGTTCAACTCCTGGAATGGGAAGTTTCACTTTGTCTCCCTCTCTGGAGACATTTAAGACCTGCCTGGATATGTTCCTGTTTGACTTGGTCTAGGTGATCCTGTTCTGGCAAGGGGATAGGACTAGATGATCTTTTGAGGTCCCTTCCAATCACTAATGTACTATGATGAATGGTGTCCATGGTTTACCATGAGCTTGAAGACAAAATTCATCCTTTGTGGTTCCTGCAGTATTTCTTACTTGTTTGTTTGACCACCACAGAGTTTAATGCATCCACACATTCTCAGAATAGTATAATTACAACCTGTTCCATTTTCTTTACTGGTGGATGATTTTTAAACAGGTAAAATAACTAAAATGAAGATTGTGCAGATAAACATTGTGAATTTTTTGAAGCCATCATGTAAAGCAAGAAAATAATATGACCTTATAATATGGTAGTAGCTAGTATTGAAATGTACTACTGCCTCCAAGCAAAACACCTGTATTACTGTAACACAACACAGTTATTTCTATGTTATTAGACTGTATCTGAGTAGATATCTAGACTAGCTCTTTTTTTAAAAAAAGCAGAGATCTGTGACACACAAAGCATAAAATAAAGAATAATTTACTTTCAAAATCTCATGAAAAACGTTCTCCTCAAAAACATCTCAGAGCACCTGTGTCTTACCACTGAGTTTAAATAAAAAGGGAAAGTAAACATCAGTGGCAATTAACTACACCCCCCATTTTAATAATCCAATTAATATTTTACTAAAGCATCTCATTTAGGCATAAAAATGTGATGGTAAAAGCGTGACGACTTGTAAATTGTTAGCCTGCGAACTGTCTAGAGGTGTTTCAGTTATAGTGCCTCAATTTGCAGATGCATAAGAGCATTGCTAATACTTCTTCAGTGTGGAGAAGTGATGTATGTGTGTGATTCTTAAACAAAATATGCTAGATTTATAAAAAATTAATTATTATAATGAAAACAATCTTTATAAAAGGGTTCTGAGCTGCCTGGAATGTTAATAGCCAGTCAAAAACTCACAAGCATATTCTTCAGAGTTTTGACTGCATCAGGCATCTTTCAAAAAAGCCACTCCTCTTCTTTATACCTGTAAGTAAATAGTCAATCTCTGTCGTATCCTCTTCACCGTTCTGGAAATATCGTTTGACTGACCATTAAGGGTTAAGATTTTTGAAAAGTGCTTTTTTTTTAAAGTTTCCCAGTGAGTCATCTTGCAGCGCATTGCACCGAGGTGCATCAGTCATGTAGCTTTATGTCTTGGAGTCATAACGTCACCTAATCAGATGTGACTGACACTATTTGACATGACAAGTCATCCAGGAAAGTGCAAGAACACAAAAAACACGCTTTTCTGAAAATTCTGGTTAAAGCTGTTGTCTTTTCTTGTGTTTTGTTTCACACTGCACTGAGGAACATACGTTTCATAATGGGGAGGGGGAGGGAGAATACATGAAAAGATTTTCTGATGTAGAAAAAATACAAGCTATTGTATCTGGGTACAATAAGACTTACACAAAAGTGTTTCAGCAGTATTTTCACAGTGGAAGCCTTTGGGAACATTATTTCTTTTTGGATATCAGAAGTTGAAGAGCCACAAATCTACTAATGCGAAGCACAAGTGTTTTTGTACCACAGGGACAAACACACACATACACGTGCGTGTGCACAAGGGCGTTTGACAAGAGCCACAAAAGGCTGCACCTATGCGACTTTATATAGCAGCACCTCACATATACTGAAGACTTCTTCTGTTTGAAAGTACTCACACAACACAGGTCTGTCACAAGAATACTCGAAAATGTAAAGCCAGGTGTTTTACAGACCCAGAGAAAAAGGCTTCTTTTAGAGTAGGGCTGTTCTCTTTATTTCTGGCTCAGAACCATGCTCAGCATGATGCACAAAATTTTCACAGGACTTCTGAAGTTATTCTAAGGAAGAAATGTGTCCTTATTCCCCTTCTTCTCTGTGCAATCGTCTCTGCACACAGACCACTGCACAAAAAATATTGTAAATTCTTTTACACAGACTTACACTACGTGTGCTTTTCAGTTCTCCTGAGGCACTTGGAAATGTCTGACTAGTTCATGCTAAGAAGAGTGAAGCTACAGCATGTTTTTTAACAACCTTCTCTTTTTAAATGGTATTAATGAACTATAGCAAGGGCAAGTGTAGTCTTGCATCTGGGCAAGAACAACCCCAGGTAGGTACCACTATAGGTTGTGGACTGACCTGTTGAACAGCAGTGTAGGAAAATGGACCAGGGGGTTCTGGTGGACAGCAGAACAACCATGAGCCAGTAATGTGCCCTTGTGGCCAAGAACGCCAACGGCAGGCTGGGATGAATCAGAAGAGGGGTGGTTGGCAGATTGAGAGGGGTTCTCCTCACCCTCTCCTCTGCCTTGATGAGACGCATCTGGAATTTTGTGTTCAGTTCTGGGGCCCTCAGATCCAGAAGGACATAGAACCACTGAAGAGAGTCCAGTGCAGAGCCACAAAGATGAAGGGTGTGGAACACCTCCCTGATGAGGAAGGGTTGAGGGAGCTGGGTCTCTTGAGCTTGGAAAAAAAAAGCAGACTGACGGGTGACCTCATTAATCTTTATAAATATGTGAAGGGTGGGTGTCAGGAGGATGGAGCCAGAAAATTCTCAGTGTCATCTAATGGTAGGACTAGGGGCAATGGTTGTAAGCTGGAACATAGGAGGTTCCACATAAATATGAGAAGGAACTTACACATGATGAGGGTGACAGAGCACTGGAATGGGCTGCCCAGGGCAGTTGTGGAATCTCCTTCTCTGGAGACATTTAAAACCCACCTGGACATGTTCCTGTGCAACTTGGTCTAGGTGATCCTGCTGTGGCAGGGACTTGGATTAGATGATCTTTCGAGGTCCCTTCCAATCCCTACTGTTGTCTGATTCTATGATTTCATAGCTTTATTTAAAAACTGATTTCTAACTATTACCTAGAGTTGATATTATCACTCTCCTGTGGGACAGATGCTTGAAAGAAGTCCATAAGAATTCTAACACCATGAGATGTAACAGTAAAAATTATCTCAAGAGTTTGGTCAGATTGACTTTTGATTATTTTAATCCTTATGATTGTAAATAATAAAAAACATTGAAGAATCTTATGGAGAAATTTTCCTAAGAGAAGCATCCTATAACCCAGATTCTGGTGTCTGGTTTTCGATTTAGTTCTTATTCCTTGTAGCTTTTTCTCGCATCTCAGTTTTCAGCAGAATCACAGAACATTAGGGATTGGAAGGAACCTCAAAAGATCATCTAGGCCAATCCTCCTGCATCCTGTAGGATCACTTACATCAAGTCACACAGGAACATATCCAGGTAGGTTTTGAACATCCCTGGGCAGCCTATTCCAGTGCTCTGTCACCCTCACCGTGAAGAAGTTCCATCTCATACTGATGTGTAACCTCGTATGCTGCAGCTGACACCCATTGCCCCTTGTCCTATCACTAGATGACACTGAGAAGAGCCTGGCTCCATCCTCCTGACACCCTCCCTTCATATATTTATAAACATTAATGAGGTAACCCCTCAGTTGTCTTTCTTCGAAGCTAAAGAGACCCAGCTCCCTCAGCCTTTCCTCAAAAGGGAGATGTTCCACTCCCTTCATCATCTTTGTGGCTCTGCGTTAGACTCTCTGCAACAGTTCTGTGTCCTTCTGGAAATTAGGGCCCCAGAACTGGACACAATATTCCAGATGTGGTCTCACCAGGGCAGAGGAGAGGTGGAGGAGAACCTCTCTTGATCTGCTAACCAACCTTCTTTTGGATCCACCCCAGGATGCCATTGGCCTTCTTGGTCACAAGGGCACATTGCTGGCTGAATTAAGCAGACAAGAGCTTATAGAGAGGAAACCATGAAGGTATAATGTATAAATACGAAAGTGTAGAGTTCAGGTTTCTACAGTCAGCCAATGGGAAAACAACATTAAAAAAATCAAGGGCTTTTTGTTACTTTTGCATAGGTGTGGCTTTAGGAGCTTCATTTGAAGTCTCTGATTTGATGATTTTTGCCAGGTGAAATTCATGCTGTGGTAAAGCAGCTTCTCAAGAAGCAAGAAAATGAGCCTGGATGATGTTACCTTTCAAGAATGCGTGTTTTTGTTTTGTGTTTTCTGCATTTATCCTCTAAACCTCCTGTTCTGCACCTGTTTAAAATTAGAGCAGTACACGTTAACAAGTGCCTGCACATCCACTAGCAGGAGCACGGGAACATACTGGGTAATAACAGCTTAAGGCTGCTTTGGTCACACTGGCAGTTGTTGATGTCTGAGAACTTCAGGTGTCTGGATGTTACACCCAGGCAAGACTGAATATCTGCATATGGGCACATTTCTGAGCTCCACAACTGGAATGTATTGAGTCTGTCCAGGGGCAGCAGAGGAGAGAGGTGAGGATTAAGGGGCAGGCTGGCATGGGTGACACTGTTGTGGGTGTCTATTACAAACCTCCAGATCAGAGTGAGGAAGTTGATGAAGTCTTCTACAGCCAGCTGGCAGCAGCCTCACAGCTGCAGGCCCTGGTTCTCATGGGGGATTTTAACTACCCAGGTATCTGCTGGAAGACCCACTCAGCCAGCCACCCACAGTCCAGAAGGTTCCTCAAGTGCATTGGTGACAATTTCCTGATGCAGATGGTAGAGGAGCCCACTAGGAAAGGAGAACTGCTGGGTCTTGTACTCACCAACAAGGCGGGTCTGGTTGAAGCAGTGAAGGTTGGGGGTTGCCGTGGTTGCAGCAACCATGAGATGGTGGAGTTCAGGGTCTCGTGTGGTAGGGACAGAATAGCTACCAGAATCACAACCCTGGACTTCAGGAGGGTCAACTTTGGCCTTTTCAAGCAACTGCTAGGGGAAATCCCATGGGACAGAGGATGGAGCTGGACTATTCTCAGTGTCATGTAGTGATAGGACGAGGGGCAATGGTTGTAAGCTGGAACACAGAAGGTTCCACATCAACCTGGGAAGGAACTTCTTCACAGTGAGGGTGATGGAGCACTGGAACAGGCTGCCCTTTACTGGAGATGTTCAAGGCCCGCCTGGATGTGTTCCTGTATGACTTGATCTAGGTGATCCTGCTGTGTCAGGGGGATTGGACTAGATGACCTTTGGAGGTTCCTTCCAATCCGTAATGATTCTGTGATTCTATGGTATGGAAGTAACCTGCCAGCTAGCAGGAAAAAGAGACTAAGCCAGTGGATTGGCTCCAGGCATCTCTCTATTTGGTTGAGTGTTAGCGCAAAGCAATCTGGTTTTGGGGAGATTCTGTGCTGTTTCTTTATTTGCGCATAGAAAGCAACACTGGAAGACTCCGCCTCCAGTTTCCCATATGTAGAAGTTTTAATTTTCATCCAAGCATAAGTAAGTGTTTTGAGTCAGTGACGTGCCTTACTTATGATTAGAAGGCCTCGTTAGAGACTGGTAGGACCAGTGCTGTTTAGTTTCAGGATATTGTTGATGAGAGAGGAAGAGCATCAACTACTTTTTCACCTTGCACCACCCTGACTGTGTTTGGACAGCTCTGCTTCCACATCCACTGTGGGAGGCCCATTCCTAGCTCACAGGGTTGCCTTGTCCTCAGAAAGACGCTGGTAGCCTCATCTCCCCCAGGGACTGGAAACCTGAGACTGTCAGTCTGCAGCTCCCAATGGGAGGACTGTCACATTAGCCTGGGATGATAACCTGGCCAGTTGTGTTTCCCTTGGGGTGCCTTACAAGATACCTTTTCAGACCTGCAATTGCCTTCTTGGAGCCTCAGTATTGAGTATCAGCAACATCCTGTCTCACCTTCTGTGTTTCCATATGTCCTCAAAGAAAGTTAGTTACCACTGTGATCTTCCTTTTTAACTTTTCTCTTTCCCCCTTCCCTTCTTTTGCCATCACAGATGAGTCTCTGTGCTCTTAGGCTACATTTGTTATTGCCTGCACTCTACAATCACCACTCCTCCAAAATCATGGATGCATGCATTACGCTTCCCAACAGATTGTAAACTGTCAGTTTAGCGTTGTTTAAAAACATCTTCCTGGAGTTTTGTAAGTCCATTTAAACAGAAAACATATTTTTAAATAAAGCAGGGAAAAAAAAGTTGATGAGAATATCTAGAAGTCATTCGAGAGAGACCCAATGTTTTCCTTTTGTTTAAATCACATGAAGATTAAGACTCTATTTCAGATAAGTCCTTGACTACTGCTAAGCAGCACTGTAGTATCCAAAGGAATCTTTCTAAAGAGCTATGTGTGCATTGCTCGTTACTCTGACAGGAGGCTGGAGGAACTAATAGGACTAAACTTCCTGTTGCTCTTTTCAGTTTCCTTAAAATTCTGGGGTTTGTGTATGATACTGCTCTCACTATCCAGATAAACTGTCTGGATAAAGCTGTATTACAGAAGGATTTCTGAAGACTTGAATCCTAGCTCAATAGATTGAAGCAGCAACCTTAATTATTCTGAAAAGTAGGCAAACTGAATTCACAGAACGTTAGGGATTGGAAGGGATCTTGAAAGATCATCTAGTCCAATCCCTCCGCCACATCAGGATCACCAAGACCAAGTCACACAGGAACATATCCAGGCGGATCTTAAACATCTCCAGAGGAGACTTCACAACCCCCCTGGGCAGCCTGTTCCAGTGCTCAGTCACCCTCACTGTGAAGAATATTCTTCTGATATTTATATGGAACCTCCTATGTTCCAGCTTAAAACCACTGCCCGTTGTCCTATCACTAGATGACATTGAGAAGAGCCTGGCTCCATGCTCCTGACACCCACCCTTCACATATTTATAGACATTAATGAGTTCACCCCTCAGTCTCCTTTCTTTCCAAGCTGAAGAGAACCAGCTCCCTCAGCCTTTCCTCATAAGGGAGATGTTCCACTCCATCATCCTTGTTGCTCTGCACTGGACCCTCTCCAGTAGCTACAATTAGACCTTGTACCATGCCCTGGCTAACTGAACTCTCATTGCCCACCAAGCCGAGGGAAATTTTACTTCAAGACCACATTTGTGGTCTTCATTCATTGGTTATGGTCTTCATCCCACACTTAAACCAGGAGTAGTTTCATAGAATCACAGAATAGAATCACATAACATCAAGGAGTAGAAAGGACCTCAAAAGATCATCTAGTCCAATACCCCTGACACAGCAGGATCACCTACACCAAGTCACATAGGAACACATCCAGGCATGTCTTAAATGTCTCCAGAGAAGGAGACTCTGGAACTCCCCTGGGCAGCCCATTCCAGTGCTCTGTCACCCTCACTGGAAAGAAGTTCCTTCTCAGGTTGATGTGGAACGTCTGTGTTCCAGCTCACACCCATTGCCCCTTGTGCTATCATTAGATGACACTGAGAAGAGCCTGGCCCCATCCTCCTGACACCCACCCTTTACATATTTATAAAGATTAATGAGGTCACCCCTCAGTCTCCTTTCTTTCCAAGCTCAAGAGACCCAGCTCCTTCAACCGTTCCTCATCAGGGAGGGGTTCTGCTTCCTTCATGATCTTCGTTGCTTGACCCTCTCCAACAGCTCTGTGTCCTTTTTGAACTGAGGGCCCCAGAACTGAACACAAAATTGCAGATGTGGTCTCACCAGGGTAGAGTAGAGGTTTTTTTTTCTTTAAAGAATAGTAGACCTTTCTGAATTAATTTGTGTATGTCCCTTTTTTCAGAGTGGATTGTGTAATTCTGTTTACAAGTGTTTGGCTTTTATCATTACACTTGGTTCTAAGATCTCACCCCCCGTTTTCTTTCCTTTCTCCCCTTAGAAATCCATGCAATGTTTTCTCTCAATAAATCATCAGATGAGCTATTGGCTTCATAATCTTTACTTAAAAACAAAAATATCCACATGAGTGCACAACACTGGGCTAATTAATTTCTGATAATTTGCAATGTTAACAGCCAGCTGCCAGGGGCTTGTGTGACTGTTAATCTGTGGAAGAAGCCATGGTGAAATGATTGGAGATCTGCTCCTGCTGGTTGCCAGATAAATTCTTCTTATGACAATGTCACTGGGTTAATTAATTCAATTAATGACTCCCAGTGCAATGTTTTTCTTTGTCTTTTTCATTTGCCACAGACTGCTGAACAGGTACTCCTGGATGTATTCTGAATTTAAGTAATGGATTACGGAACAATGAACCATTTTCATTCTAGTTTTGAAGTGTCTGGATTTTTAAATTAAATTTGGAAGCTGATAATTCCATTAGATACTAGTTTCATTTTTGTTTCTCTTTGGTTTTTTTTCCTGAAGTGTTAGCATTCAAACACGCATACATTTATTTTTTTCAGCAACGGTCGTGATTTTAGGTAAATTTATTGTTGAATCTTTTTTTACATTCCCTCACAGAAAGATCAATGTGGATCTTTGTTCTTCAGATGCTGTGAACTGGATGTTTGCTTCCATCCTTGAAAAGGAGCTGTGAGAGTGAGTCAGACCTCTAGTATATCTAGCTTATCATCCTGTCTCCAGCAACAGCAAGTGCTATCTGCTTCAAAGTTCAGGAAGCAGAAAGATGCATTTTACATCTAGCTTTCATTGTTTTTCAATTAAGGAAACAATGAAAGGAAAAACAGTTCCAAAAAGGGACACATGGAAAGAATCTCGGAGACCCACTGTAAGACTATTCTAGTCACTGTCCTCTGTCTTGAATGTTCTCCTGTTTTTCTGAGCAGAACTAGGAGAATTGTCAGGGGAATGGAGCCAGAAAATTCTCAGTGTCATCTAATGATAGCACAAGGGGCAATGGGTGCAAGCTGGAACATAGGAGGTTCCACATCAATATCAGAAGGAACTTGTTCACGGTGAGGGTGACAGAGCACTGGAAGGAGGTGCCCAGTGGGGTTGTGGAGTCTCCTTCTCTGGAGATGTTTAAAACCTGCCTGGATGTGTTCCTGTGTGACCTGATCTACATGATCCTGCTGTGTCAGGGGGATTGGCCTCGATGATCTTTTGAGGTTTCTTCCAATCCCTAATGTTCTATTGATTCTATGAATTTGGAGACAGTGTTTTAAAAAGCATAGCCATGCCTTTTTCAATTAGCTCATATAAAAGTGTTAATAAAGTAAATTTTTCTTCTTGATCCTCAGCTAAGGAGCAAAAAACCCCTTGGAGTTGCTGCAGATCACTCTGGATTAACATTATATGTTGATATTTTTACTGGGGCCACCATATGGCCCTCTGTATTCACTCTGCCGTGTTTCTCATTCATAGTTTTAATTTCATTCCTTCTCTGACTATGAGCTGAAGACATGCTTGAATGTGAATTCCAAGTTTGGAAATAAACTGAAGCACATTGTAAATTCAAACGCACTGGCACTGTGTTCTGCCCTGGTAGCTGTTCTGGGTGAACCCCCATTTGGTTGGTGAGAAAATCAGATTTAGAGTAATTTTAGTCTTCTAGATGATTTAAAACAGTGAAGACTCTAAAAGGCTTTCAATGAAAGCTGAATTTTGCCCTCAGGTGTTGCATCAACCTAATAAACCTAGAGGAAAAGTGTAGTGAGGGACGACTTGAGCTTTTACCAGGAGATTCATTCTGGCTATTAACTTCACTCAAAAATCTGAGGAGCAGGTGATGGCTGATGTTACTGGTGCAATAAAACTGTGCTCTTGGAAACTTGCTTCCCTTTGAAGTATCGGTGGGAGCTTGTGCACTCAATTTGCTCCACACAGGAATATCTGGCATTTTTTCCTGTATTTTCAAAGCCTGTCAATTGACTTCACTATACTCTCTGCTGTGCCTGATTAGCCCTGCTGAATCACAAGGGTCAGTCTCCTCTTCACAGGTGAGCTGAGGGCAAGATCCTGACTGCACGGTTTGTGAGATGCCTGCTCCTTCTAAACCAGACGCACACACTTGAACAGCCAGTTCATGGAGAGTTGGGACACTTGTTGTCTAATGAAAAGGCTATTATCACTATATGCTTTTCTTTAAATTAAATCCAAACCTATACTTCTCAAATAGAAACACTCCAGTGTTTCATAGCAGGGCCCTTTAGCATAAGCAGCTGCCCGGGCGAGCCGTACACAAGAAGCGTGATTTAAGCTGTCATTTCCCTGCAGTAAATGCTTCCCTTTGTCTCTGGGAGCTGAGTGATAGAAATCTGGATATATAAATTTGGGCATGGATCTTAATTATGAGAAGCAGGTGTCTGTGCATGAGAGCTCAGGTGAGGGAAGGGGGTAGTACAGCTACTGCAACTTGCTTGTTGTTGGTGTACAAAGGGGAGGCTACACAGTTCCAATTAATTATCCACATTAATGAGCTCAGCAGCCCAAGTGAAAAGAGAGTGCCTTGTAAGCTGCTCCAGTTAGCCTTCTCAGTAGCAAGCAAGTAGTTTAAAAAACAGTTATGCAGCTCAGTCAGTCTCTGAAGAGCATCAACAGGCAGCAGTACAGATTAAATTACCATAATAAACCATGAAAAATCAATTTGTGAGAGTATAGACTATGATGAATAATCCTGTTGGAAAAATTAATTGTCTGAAGAACATTTTGTGTAGGTGCCTTTACCAGAGAAGCATCTTCTTAGTGTGTTTGTAAATGTGATGGTCCTTGGGGACACAACACTAATTATCTTTTACTGGTTATCATTACAGGGTTTGAGGTTTTAACGGGTTGTGGGGTGTTTTTGTTTGTTGTTTCGTGGGCTTTTCTGGTTGGCACAACTCTTATTGAATGCTTTCAGCACTAAGACCAGGGGAGCAGAAGAGCGTAGTTTGTACCTAACGTAACAGAGTGCCATTGGACTGTAGCGTCTCACTCTTGTGTCTGGACAGACACAGCTATGGGTATACAGACAGGAATGGTGCTCTCAGGTGTTGTCCACTGTTTTTTCCGTGCGATCCCAAGTCTGAGTGGGTACTTCAGGTTCTATGCCCATTAAACCATGACTTTCTACCAAGGGTGTTAGTTAATATTGCACCATTTACGTAAAAATGAAGCATTCTTGACCATTTTTTCTGAAGTTGCCAGTTGTTTCGTAAGTAAATGCATAATGGGAACGTTCTACGCTGTGATTTGAGCTGATTTCAGGTCTTGCTGCTCTGTGATAGCATGACTCTTTGTCTTTGGTTATGTGATGCTGCCCTCACACCAGCTTGTCATACATGAGGCTCTGTATTCATTTAATTCAACTTGCTGACCAAGAGAAAGCAATCCAGAAAAAATAGCATATGTCTGTGATCTTCCTTCCTTATCCCTTGGTGTTATACCATGTCCTTTCCTCCCACAAGAGAGATTATAATTCTCTCTTAAATAAGGCAGTTTAGATAATAATAAACAGGAGCCCCCATGTGGACAGTGGGAGCCTGTCTCTCACCTGGACATGATACCTTCATCAAATGTTTTTTCCTTTGCAGCTTGCATTTTGCTCCTTACTCTGATGGGTTGAGACCTTGGGCCATTCCTGGTGTGACCCAATTTTATTATTATATAACTCCTGTCTTGGAGCAGATTGCTCTTTACAACCCTTCTTTCAGTCATGTTCCCAAATGTTGTCTTTTTGCTTCTCTTTTCCCTCTCCAACTGGGGCAATATCCAAGCAGACATATGTGCTCTCATTATGCATTGTCCCACACCTTGTGTGGCCACTGAGGTTGGTGCAAAGAGGGTGTTAAATAGCATCATTCTTATGTGGCAGTGTTTTACACTGCCTTGGTAAATGATTAAGTGAGGTCCAACTGCCAGCCCCAGGACCCTGCAGTGCAGTTTTACTACAAATTTGGGGCACTGTGGTTTGAAGAAACCACAGCCTTTCCTCCTTTGAAAAACAAAATAAAACTGAAGAAACAAAATCTGTACAACTGTAACCATGTAAGGGAGGGCGTTTGGCCAGGTTATAGTGGAATAACTTAGTGATGACCTTGAATGTCAAACAGTGCATATAGACAAGTAACCATTAAACAAACTCACTTTTCCTTTCTAGCTCTATCGCTTCTTGCAAAGCAATAGTTTTCAGTTTGTTTTTCAGTAGAAAACTTGTGGTTTTGGGTGCATGTTTAAAATGGTAATATCCTCCACAACCAGGAACAATACCCAGTTTGATAAGAACTGAAGCATCTCAACTTGTGTAGTGGAAATGTTACATGATGCAGGACAAACCAGTCACGCCAGTTTAAAAAGGATAAATGAATGAAGGCTTCAAGGTAGCATCAGCTGTTTATTTACATCCATTGTCTCCTTGTTTCCCACAGAAATATATTCTGTGTTTAAAATTTATAAAGCTGGGCAAGCCCTTCTCACGCTGTTCACAGTAAAATATTGCTTGCCGTATCTCTCTGAGGGGCTACTGACAAATAGGCTCTTGTTGTCTAACTTTCTCTCTGCTGAGGTTAATGATTAAGTGGTTCAGAAGGTTAATTTCTGGAGATAGTGTTGTCTTTGGCTTGAACAGATGTTGGTCGTGCTTTAATGTGGTTATCAAACTCTGCTGCCCTTCATTCTTTGCTCTGTGCAGTGCTGGGTATTGTTCATCAGCGCATTCCAGGCCCACGCTATGGAGATCCAGCAGAGCTGAACATACCATTGCATTAGCACTGCAGAGCACCTCCTTTCCTGAGGTCACACTGGATAATGCCAATATATAGCACATAAACTGATAATGACAATCTTGATCTTTAAAAGATCTGTAAATATTTGTACATGGGCAGAGATACAGAAAACCTTTTGAGGCTCTAATTGAATGAAATGTAAAGCCACTCGCAAATCTCTCAATAGCCCCTATAGAGCAGCGCATCACTGTGTAAACCCTGCCCCTCTTCCTCTCAGCACCTCATATCTTGTTAGATGATATGAATCTCAAGGGTGTCTGAAGTAATCTGTTGTGTAATCAGTACATTTAACAGCCTGTTAAAACACTGGGGGTTGGACCAATGTTTACAGCGCTTGAAGCTATGTCATAGGAGCTGCTGGATGTGCAGAGAGCCCCTTTATTCCCACATCCACTGTGTCATAACCATCCATCCGGCTTTAGGTGGTGGGAAGAGCAGTGTCAGGAATGCCTTTAGCAGGCTGCCTTGCAAACACCTCCTGCCTTCTTTCCATACTCTGCTGCAGAAAAGCTATTGGAGTTAAAATAGATTGATCTCACTCTGTCTGTATATGAAAAATCTGAAATTTTTATTTATGAGAATTAGTATTTTTGTGTGCTTTTTAGCATCGCTAGCTCACAGAACTGCACCCAGCTCCAGAATAAAGCAGTGTGTTTGAATTTGGAGGATTACTGTTATTATAGATATATGGAATCAGGGCACTTTCAAAGAATCTTGTTTCTGTAATGTGGAGATTTTCTGAAAAAGCAATTCACAGTTGCAGAAAGAAGCTGGATCATTCAGCCAACATATATGCTGGTATTTTAAATAGTATGATGCAAAAAAAAATTGTATAAACTAGAATTTCTATCAGTAGCCCTTGATATAACTAATTTTAAGCCAGTCTCATGGAGGGATTAATTATACTTGAATGTCAATACTGACAGTGCCCTAAGTGAATCATTGCCTTGATCTTTACCTGTTCATTATTATCTGTGAAACTGTAAATGGAGAGCAATTGTTGCTTTTTTCTCTCTCATTATGAATTCAGATTAAACTGGAAGCTGATGATACTTTTGTCCCCACCCAACAACGATGTGTGAGAATCTCTGTCCTTGTGATGCTGTTTACTCCTGAATCTCTGAGGGTCACCCATGCTGAGCAGCACCATGCCCTGTGTTTAGGCTACTTGGTGGGGACCAGTTTTAAATCTGATTAAGAAATTGTATATGATCCCGAGCTTATGGCAACAGTCTTTACCACAAATACAATGCCTGCGATTAACTGGTCCTTATTGTGGCAGATTCCGAACGTGGTTGTGTCCAGAGATAAGAATTTTCTGCAGTGTTTCAGCTGAAGTTCTGCCATGGGGCAGAAAGGAGTGAAAAGTCACAGGGCCAGAAAATAAATGAATTACTACAATAACGAGGATGATTCTCTGGGGATGGAGTTCTAGGTCCGTGTACTCCATGACTCCTCTGAAGCAGTTAGTATAATTTTGTCTCAGATTGTCTTTCAGCTGAAGTAGCCTTTGCTCTCAATGGTTTTTAAACCTACAAGTGTCTTCTTAAAAACAATTTGTGCCCCAATTCAGTTATAATCTGCAGGAAATTCTTTTAATATCTTTGCATGAAGTTTTATGATAATATTTGTACAAAAAATACTAGCACTAGCTTTAGATTGGGTCCCATTTTAAGAACTGGAAGATTGTATCTGTGGAGGTCTCAGGGGTGTCCCGTATGGTGGTATCAGTCCCTCCCTACAGCCAGCAAATAGGGCTGGCCTGCCAGGTCCTGGGCTCACCTTTGTCTTTTTTTGCAACTGCATCACTTCAGCTGATCTTTATTGGCCTATGATTGATTAGAAACTACCTACCACCCCATCTTTCCCTGTCTCTGCCACTTCCAACTGATTAACTTGCCATCTCTGCTTTTGCTTCTTAAGGGTCTTTATATTTGCTGTTGGTGCCATGAAAGACGTGGTTCAGGTTGAACCTGTGTGTACCAAGGGTAGGAGGGCATTCACAGCTCTAGTGAGTTTCCTCAGACACAGTCCAGAGTGGGCATAAAGCAGCAAAGGAAGACTAGATGAGTCTGTCAGTCAGACTTTGATGAGCATAACCTTTCCAAAGTGCTTCTCCTCTTCACCCTACTGAAGGGTGAGATGTGATTTCCAGAGATTTCCACTACAACATAGTTTAAAAGTTCATTTCCCTGTTGATAACTTACATTTAGCTGACCATCTCATTTAGTCTAAAGCTCCCTATGCCAACACCCCAGCAGACTGTGCTGCCATTCAGCAAGACCTGGACAGGCTGAAGTGCTGGGCAGAGAGAAGTATAATGAAGTGTAGCAAGGGTAAGTGTAGAGTCTTGCAACTGGGCAAGAACAACTCCAGGTACCAGTATAGGCTGGGGACTGACCTGTTGGAGAGGAGTGTAGGACAAACAGACCTGGGGGTCCTAGTGGACAGCAGGATGACCATGAGCCAGCAGTGTTCTCTTGTGGCCAAGAGGACCAACAGCATCCTGGGGTGCATCAGAATCGGGTTGGTTAGCAGATCAAGNTCCTTCACTGGAAACGTTTAAAACCTGCCTGGATGTGTTCCTGTGTGACTCGGTCTAGGTGATCCTGCTGTGTCAGGGGGATTGAACGAGATGATCTTTCGAGGTCAGTTCCAATCCCTAATGATTCTATGACTCTATGATTTTATCAAATCCTAGTTGAGTGTCACCCAAACATTTCCCTAGCATCATACGTAACATAACATAGGATAGCTAGAGGGATGGCACCAGCAAACCCACGTGCTGAAGGGTGATGTGGCAGTGCTGGGTTAACAGTTTGGCTTGATGGTCTTTAAGCGCCCTTCCAGCCAAAATGACTCAGTGATTCCATTGAGGGGGGTTGGACTCGATGATCTCTTGGGTCCCTTCCAACCCCTAACATCCTATGATCCTATGATCCACAAAGAAAGCAAGTGGTTCGTGCAGGACCGAAGCTGGCTTCTGCCCCTGCTTTTCTGCTGCAGGTACAGCAGAGGGAGCACAAGGTAACCAGTGAGTTAGCTGAGCCCTGGGTCGGGGGTAATTTGGGAGCGTTGCTGCCCAGGGTGAAAATTAGAAAGACGAAAAGGGGTGAACAATAGGTAAAATAGGTTAATTCTGGGTTTTATGTATAATAAGTACGTGACGCCTGGAGCGAAACAGAGTTATCCAGACAGAGCTGACTGCTAAAAGAAACAGGGNCAGTGCTGGGTTAACAGTTTGGCTTGATGGTCTTTAAGCGCCCTTCCAGCCAAAATGACTCAGTGATTCCATTGAGGGGGGTTGGACTCGATGATCTCTTGGGTCCCTTCCAACCCCTAACATCCTATGATCCTATGATCCACAAAGAAAGCAAGTGGTTCGTGCAGGACCGAAGCTGGCTTCTGCCCCTGCTTTTCTGCTGCAGGTACAGCAGAGGGAGCACAAGGTAACCAGTGAGTTAGCTGAGCCCTGGGTCGGGGGTAATTTGGGAGCGTTGCTGCCCGGGGTGAAAATTAGAAAGACGAAAAGGGGTGAACAATAGGTAAAATAGGTTAATTATGGGTTTTATGTATAATAAGTACCTGACGCCTGGAGCGAAATAGAGTTTATCCAGACAGAGCTGACTGCTAAAAGAAACAAGACAGTTGTGTTTCAAACTCACAGAACATTGCAGCGCTGCAGAACCAAATCCCCTCTGAGCTATCCCTACCTGTTTGCACAGACCAGTGGTAACTAGGAGTGTATTAGAAACTTATCTGACACCATCCACAGGCTGTTTTTAGTGTAAGTAGGAACACGCTGCAGTGAACAGACTGAATGTCTCCAGGGCTATGCTTCTGGCGAGCTGTTTTGGACTTGTGTGTGTGCACCACACCAGGTTATTAATTAACACTGCTAGATCTCTGCATGTAATAGCAGGGATGCCAAAGGCTGGGAATGCTTTGATTTGCATATGTATGAATTTGAAATTGGCAGTGGTAATACTGTGGTGTATCTGTTGTAACTGGTGTTTGCAACATCAGAAAGCAGATGAAGGCCATGATCAGCATGGTTACCTTTGAGGATGCTTGCCTTACCCAGTCCTTCAAGAGGTGACTGCGCTGCAAAGACCAGTGGTACCTCTTGCAGAAAAGCAATTCCTTGTCCCTGCTTCTAGTTTCCACCTCTTCTTTGGCTGTGGTGCTAAACACATCATCAACTGAGAATGGTGACAAGTGCCCCAGTGAGAAGAGAAAAATGGTCCTCTTTCAGATGGATCAGTTTCTCAGGTTGGTCCATCACAGAGTTGCACAGGTGCCTGTGCTCTCATGGCGTGAAGAAGGAACAAGAAAACTAGGATGGAGAGCAGGGGTATTGCTGCTACCTGTGGTTTAACTCCACAGCAGCCCTGGGCAAGCACATTTTACCACATCAGTGCTGAGCAGAGCTGGCTCTGGATTAGAATTGATGCTAAAACAATGCTATCTTCCCTGGAAATTTAAAATCTATATTGATTTAATTCCCACTGTGAGGGGAAATTCAGGTTAGAAATATTTTTGTTCTGAAATCTTTCAAAGGAAATTGAACCCAGATCTCCACCTCACAGGGCTGGCAGATGTAACTGCTTAGCCACCAGACCTCTCACACCATAGGAGCCTGGAAAACCTGGGAGGACAGTTAATTAATGATCTAGCACAGAGGGATGAAATAAAGGGAGCTGGTCAAGGGGGATTGGGGAACTAGTGATAGGACAAGGGGCAGTGGTTACAAGCTGGAACACAGAAGGTTCCACATCAATATCAGAAGGAACTTCTTCACAGTGAGGGTGACAGAGCACTGGAACAGGCTGCCCAGGGTGGTTGTGGAGTCTCCTTCACTGGAGACATTTAAAACCCGCCTGGATGTGTTCCTGTGTGACTTGGTCTAGGGGATCCTGCTGTGGCAGGGGGATTGGACTAGAAGATCTTTCAAGGTCACTTCCAATCCCTAATGATTCTATAATTCTACTATTTAAGTTGTTGTTGAAGCAAGCATACTGACCTCTATTCTGTCTGGAGTAGATTACTCAGATAACTTACGCTGAGCATTTCATCACTCCAAGTATTTGTGGTGCAAGAATGTGTTATGGATCCTATTTTCTTTGGCCATGTTTCTGGGCACAGTACTTTTGCACTTTGAAACACTGAAAGTTCACAACGGAAATGTTCAATTAGCTGTTAAACACCCTCATCAATTCAGGGATCATTTCCAAATCTGATGGATGAGTTCAAAATATTCAATTCATTCTAACCATCAAGCGGAAAAACAGTCAAACTCCTTAGTAGAAAAGAGCAGATAAGTGCCAAAATGAACTTGCATATCTGTAAGAGGTATGCTGCCCTGGAGACATTGAGTTATGGACACGAAAACTTCCTGAGTGTGTACTGTAAGTGGAATAATAATGGACAATATCTCAAGCTAAGTGCTTTCTGTCTCTGACTTCATTTTAATCCAAGTTTAAAAGGCGTAGCTTTGTGTTTTTGCACACATGGTGCCTTGTACCGTCCACAATTCATTTACTTCCCATGACAGCAAATTAAAAAATGAAAATGCTATTAAAAATAAGAAGTTAAAAAGTATACAAATAGTAAAGTTCAAGAGGAGAAACTTACAGAAGACTTTGTTTATTCTTGGCTGAGTAATTCTTGGAACACTCAAAAATAACACCATTTTCCTGTTAGTTTATTTGGAGAGTTAAGATCTGGTTTGGCTTTGAAATGAGGTGAGTTTTTTTTCTCACAGATGCATCCAAAGGATTCAGGCTGCAGAAACTTTTGAGGGTTTTCAATCAGTGCAACTTGTAAGCCACCGAAAAGTGAGCAGAAACAAATGCAGTGTCCTGCTATGGAAGAGTATGATCCTGTTTTGTACCAGCAGTGCTCTTAAATTCAGATTCTGTAGTTAGATAACCAGTGTCACGTAACATGGGGATTGTGTTGTACTGAACCCACTACAGCTTTCTGTAACTCTACATTGTGTCTTAACAGACGCGCTTGTACTTCCACTTGATTTTCAAACTCTGCTTCCATTGCGTTCTGTTCAAGGCTGCATTTTGAATATGACCAACTGTGATTTTTTTAAGCAAGCCCAGTCACAAAGCCAGCAGCAGGTGCACTGACAGCAAGTGAGCAGCCTTACTACCTGCCAATATCCATACTCTTACATTTCAGAATATGCACAGTGTGTTATGGATCCTGTTTTCTTTGGCCATGTTCCTGGGCACAGTATTTCAAAGTGCAAAAGTACTGTGCCCAGGAACATGGCCAAAGAAAATAGGATCCATAACACATTCTTGCACCACAAATACTTTCCACTGGTATGGAGTGATGAAATGCTCAGCATAAGTAATCTGAGTAATCTACTCCAGACAGAATAGAGGCCAGTATGTTTGCTTCAACAACAACTTAAATAGTAGAATTATAGACTCATTAGGGATTGGAAGGGACCTCAAAAGGTCATCTAGTCCAATCCCCCTGCGACAGCAGGATCACCTAGGCCAAGTCACACAGGAACACATCCAGGTGGGTCTTGAACGTCTCCAGTGAAGGAGACTCCACAACCCCCCTGGGCAGCCTGTTCCAGTGCTCCATCACCCTCACTGTGAAGAAGTTCCTTCTGATATTGATGTGGAACCTTCTATGTTCCAGCTTGTAACCACTGCCCCTCATCCTATCAGTAGATGCCACTGAGAAGAGCCTGGCTCCATCCTCCTGACACCCACCCTTCAAATATTATAGACATTAATGAGGTCACCCCTAGTAATAATGGAGTACAAAAATGTATCACAGTTATCACATAGATTCCCATAAAGACAGTGTCTGTCCTGTGCTTGGGGGTTATTTCCTCTCGTCCACTCCCTTCTGCCAATGCTGGTGGTTGTCTGTCTGTTCATTGAGCCAGTTTGGAGAGCCCAGCAAGCAACAAAAACTGAGGTAGCGCCACTGCTGGAAGCGGGAGAAAGAAGGGGAACGCTTCTGGGTCGTAGATACTTTCTCTAGTTGTCTTTGGGTTGCTGCAAAGATCTGATAATGTTGTAATCAACCCCGTCATCTCAGGGCAGCAGAGATCTGAGCACTGAAAAGGGATCCTGCCCTCCTTTGCGCCATCACCACTCTCCTTGTTGTGGTCTGTTAGGGCCTGGCATTCTTCCAGCACAGCTGCTTGCATTGCACTCTTAGATCCTCAAGCACACTGAGAGTGAGATGCAGACTGGGTTTCTCCTTACCAGCTAGGCCTTGTAAAACAAGGGAACGGTGGGTACACGCGTGGAGAAAACTGAAGTTGGCAGAACATGTAATTTGTGTGGGATCTAAGTATCACTTCCTACCATCTGTGAAATCTGTAAAACAACAAAACTCATTAGCTGATCCAAACCTGAGTACTAGCAATCCTTTGCTCGGTCTTTACAGAATAAAATGTTCTGTTATTCACAGAGCCTGGTTTTTCCATGTCTCTTGACACACTAACCATCCCTTACTGGCCCACTTACTAGTAACACTTACTTTTGGGAGATTGTAATGTTGCTGAAAGCACACAAAATACAATCCCACTAGCCATTAATCCTTGTCTTGATGCTACCTCCACAGCACAATGCCTCTCTCTTTTACCCCTGGCTTTTTTCTTCCTCTTTTTCTTTCTTTCTTTCTTTCTTTCTTTTTTTTTATCCCCTCTGTTTACCCCAGTGCAGCCACTCCACCAGGTAATTCCTTTTGTGGCAAGCTTGCTGCAAGCTAATTCCTATTTACACTGGCTGCAGTTCTCAATTAAAGACGAGAACTTAACTTTAGTGGAGGGCACTATAGAAGCTCTGGAGTCCAGCATTTGGGACTTAGGTTTGCTTTCCCAGCTTGAGGCTTTGAAGTTGGGAAGCATGAGAAAGTGCCCGGATGAGGTGGTAAAGAAAAACACAGAAGGACTCTGAGGTTAGGGAAAAACAAAAGGTAGGAAAACAAATCTCATGCAGAAATTATGTATTGGCCACGATTTGCCGAAGGAGTCTTTGTACAGTATCAGGTCAGTGACACAAGAAATGGACTTTTAAAAAAGAGTATCTCCAAGTTGTCCAGTCTAAACCAATTAGGCTTTAAGCAGCAGACTGTGAAATACCACTTAGCTTGCTGGTTTAAACTTGTGAAACCCAAGTGTGGTGAGAAGGAACTGTAAGCTTTTTGTTTTGCTAAACAAGAAAAGCAACAAGAAATTCTAATCAGGCAATGAGAAGATTTTCAGCCTATAAGATGATTCTGTTTACAGTGTCTCACTTAGCTCTGTGGATATTGGAATACAGTGGACTGCAAGGTAAGATTTTATTTAAGAAATGGCATGTGTGTCGTTTATCCGGTCTCTTTCACGATGTCATACAAAATCAGCCAAGATGTTCTAGCTACATTAAGTATCAGTGGACAGAAAACAACCCTGAGTATTTTCAATCCTGTTAGACTTGCACAGCCACAGAACAGCTGATCTAAGAAAATGGTTTTGTTCAAATTCTCTGCCAACAAACCAACCTTTACAAAACCCTACCTGTTGTTGTCTACTCGTAAGAGTTAAGTAATGTCATAAACAGGGAGTTAAAATAGTAGTACTACGCGAATACAGCGCGCTACCTGCTCCACAGTTTCTATCATCATTGCGGAGCACCCAAAGTAACTTAAATCTGAAATAGTCTTTGACAAGATTACACAAGAGACACATGGAGGCTATGTGTGCTACTCCCTACTTCTAAGTTTTGTCCAGGCTTTCTGTTTGAAAGATTCCAGTCAAAGTTAAATCAACTTACCCTGTGCTGATTCCCAACATTAGACATGTCCCCAACTTTTTTTTTTCCTAACTTTGCTTTCAGGCTGACTTTCTCCCAGTTGAAATTTAGTCCCTGAATGGTTGCTTTTTCCGCTTGCTTCTAAACGTTGATAAAAAAGGGTTTTTTTCACTCCCTCAGTTTGATGTGACAGGGCCCTGACATGAATAATGGACGTGTTTCTTTCACAGGCAAATCAACTTAATTTAGCATGCTTTTATACCTTCAATAGCAAAGCCACAAGCCTGTAAATTCCACCAGATCCTTTAGGTTTGCAGAAATCTTTAGAATTAGCAGAAAACATATAAAGTAAACAGCATTTATTTTGTCAAAATACTTGAATAACTTTTATGCAGGGCTTAGAGATGAATATATCACTTCCTAATCAGACTGTGATTTACATGCAGTTGAGGATGGGCTGCCCAGGCTCAGCCTGCTCTTTTGGTACAGGAGAAAAGAGGGGTAGGAGGAATAAATCATCACAAACACTAAATAAAACTAAAATCCCAAAGTCTTTTGGAAGAGAAGTGGAATTAGAAGAGGTTTATGCAATAGAGGCTGCATTAGGAGAACCACATTCTGTGCTCATTTCCCTGGACAATCACACTTGGAGGAGCTGCTTCTTTGCAGAGGGTCCTGCTGTCCAAGCATTAAGGAGAGAAAAACAATATTACTGCCCACACAGCACAGCAGGAAACCAAAACAATCCTCCAGCTTTAGAAAATATCCTGTGTCTGTGCAGCCTTGTGCCTTGATAGGTGCTGCTTTAGGTAGGTCCAACTTAGTGCTCTGGCTACTACGACGTCACTGTTTTAGTGGTAGCAGCTCTATTTACATGATGCTGCTCAGAGAACCTTGGATTCCTCATTGCTTGTGTTGTTTCACCATGTACCAGAACAGACTGTTATCACCCTTCTGACCTGCTATAGGCCTGTGTGAAGCCAACAACTGCAAGGGTGAAGTCTGCTCTTTTCGCCCACAGAACTCCAAGTAGAGGAAATCCAGGCACATTACTCAGCTTGCCCTTTTCACCATTAGGACTCATCTCCCAGGGTTACTGCTGGTAGAAAGCAGCCTAGTAACACTATCAAAGGAGAAAAGAGGATAATTTGATCGTCAATACTTATTGTCATAAAGTCAAGCAGCTGTAACAACTCATTCACTAAAATATCCTGCCGGTGTTGATACTGTGTCAGTGAATAATAACTAGGATGGTTTGAGGGGTATGAAATCTGTTGCTAAAAATAATTCTGTTTGCATACAAAACTGTTAAAAAAAATCCTTCCCTTTCTTTATAGTATTAAATACAGAAAAGACAAGCTAGTGTAAAAGATAATCTTCTCAAATGAAATGCTATTTGACTCTAAGCCATTAGCCTGCGTAGAAGAGAAACAGCCTGTACAGGTGCTCTGCAGCATTCAGCCTTGTTTCACTAGATGAAATCAAGTTCTCTGGCTAACGGGATGCTGCTTACCTCCAAGTCTGTCTGTAATAAGTAGTTAATCAGCCAATTAGGGGACCCAAAAAGTACAAATTGGGAAGAAGAGGAAAAGGAAAGAAGGGAGAATGAGTCAAGGTAGCCTGTAATTGCTTTGAAAAGCTTTCTAATGTTAACTCTTACAGAATTGCCTTCTGCCATACCTTGACTGATTTGTTTTCCCCCTTACTTCCCCCTCCCCTTTTCCTACTCTTTGGGCCAGTTAATTGGCTGATTAACTAGCAATTACCTCTGGGACCAGTTCTTATAGGGTCTCTTTTAATCTAGAAGGCACTAGCGCAAATTCATCTCTGGTGTAATCTTGTTGGAGTGGAAGGACTGACACACAAGGACAAAGTTGATCCATTGAATCACAAGTACTGTGTTTTTGAAGGGTTTGATTAACTCAGTACTTTAAAAATTACATTCCTTTTCTGCAAAATATGTTTGTTTTGCCTAGAAGAGGAAACAAGAGTTTGCAAAGGAAGTCAGTCAGATGGCAAAAAACTCTGGAGCGACAACATCCTCCAGACACCGTGTCTGTTTAATGATATAACAGGTGAAGAAGATGACAGCTCCCTTCTCTCTCAGGCTGGCATTACTGCAGCCTTTCTCGCATGGACTTTTAACTTAGTGTTGTCCATAATGATTTATTTGCCTAAATGATAATTCTCATACAAGCAGCAGCCCCAAAGGGTAAGGGACATCTCTCATCTTTAGCCACCAAGCCTGGTATACAGAGCTGCTTCCCCAGTGTGGTGGCTTCAAGACCAAAATTAAAGATAAAGGAAAAGCAAACAAACCAGTGAGGTCTTGATGAGATCTCGGATAGAATTTGCCAACAGATAGCTTAGGGAAAATGGAAAAGTGTTTATTAACTCTATAACTGTATACAGAAAAGGTTGAGCAAGTTAGTGCACACCAACTAGAAACTGTCACAAATGCCATCACATATTCTGAGTGGCAGGAACACTCCCTTCCCACATGAAAAGAGGCTCTGTATTTTACACGTGGGTTACAGTCTAAGTCTACCCTGCGAAGAGAACAGCTTGAAGACAAGTAATATGGTTTATCTATGAAGGTAGAGATTTGAATAAATGATGCAAGCACATAAAGTCCTGGTGCTGGGATATTTTCTAGGCAGGCAGATGGGCCAGTAAAAGCTTCAGAAGCAGATCTCCAGCTGCCGCCCTGTTTGCGGTGCTACAAATGCTGCAAGGAACAGTGTGGGTGGGGCAAAGCAGTTTTGCAAATGTAGAAAGAGAAGCCAGAGACACTGGTCATAAAAATGCATCCCGGTCACCCCACAACAAAATGACGGCAGGTGTTTGGTAGAGGTGGAAGGACAGAGGTGGGAGATACAATTGTATTCTGTCCAGAATCAGGTGCAGTGGTGGCATCTTCTGTACTCAGCTCTATCAGCTGGAAACCTCACCACCTCCATTTGGAGGTCACCTCTGCATGGGATTTCTCTCTCAGTCTTGTGGTGCGTTTTCTCACTTCAGACAGCATTTTCCAGGCTAATTCAAGTTAACTTTTAATTTTTTTTTTAAATTCAGGTTTTGTCTGGAGCAGTCTGAAGGCACCCCGAATAGCCACCCACAAATCAACAATCAACTGGAGAGTGGTGACTCTGGGACTGTGATGACAGCTGCCTGCAGAGTGGACATCTGCCTACTACCTTTGAGGACTGAATGAAGTTCAGGGGGTGTTAGCCGCTTCAGTGCAGCTTAAATATGGCTAAAATTTCCAGAAGATACTATTAATGACTAGGATTCCACCTTTCCAGCCAAATCAGCATGTCTTCCTCATAGAGACCTTGAGTTCAAAGGATCATCATCCCTCACAGACTGAAGCATGTCTACAACAGAAATGCCACTGGAGAGAGCTGCACCTGACAGCTGGTGAGTTCTGGCACTGATGGGTAAACGGCAGCTGTTCTGCTCCTGTACAAAACTGTTCTGAGTAGGAATTTGGGCTATCAGGGCTTTTTTTGCTAGCATTTTAGAAAAAGTTTAGTCCTTTGTCTTTCAAACCTCTGCACCATAGTACACTTGAAATCAGAGCAGATTTGGGTTGGAAAAGCAAAGTAAAACAGGAAGATAATTTCTTTTTTCATAATGAAAACATGCCAGCTGTTTCAGAAATTAGATTAAAAAAACCACTGAGAGAGAACAGTCTTCTCATAATTTGTCTCCTTGCAAAAGGACTTGCTTTGCCAAAAAAAAATCTGTTCCACTCATAGTGATAAAAAACTACTATAATTGCCAGGATCGGAGGCATCAGAGAGAGAGGTACCAGCTTTGAGTGTCACTGGACAAAATTCAATCTCACAAGATATTTTTGTGTCTGAGGTAACACCTGGTTGACATGTTTATTAGAGTAGAATAAATTTGCAATACTGTAAAAGTTACAAAAGGTTCTTGAGGTCTGGACAGCACAAACCTGTCACTTTGATGGTCACAACTCAGACACAGAATCACAGAACATCAGGGATTGGAAGGGACCATCCAGTCCAAACCCCCTTACACAGCAGGTTCACCTAGACCAAGTAGCACAGGAACATATCCAGGCGGGTTTTAAATTTCTCCAGAGAAGGAGACTCCACAACACCCCTGAGCAGCCTGTTCCAGTGCTGTCACCCTCACTATGAAGAAGTTCCTTCTGATATTTATATGGAACCTCCTATGTTCCAGCGTACACCCATTACCCCTTGTCCTATCAGTAGATGATACTGAGAAGAGCCTGGCTCCATCCTCCTGACACCCACCCTTCACATATTTGTAGACATTAATGAGGTCACCCCTCAGTCTCCTCTTCTCCAAGCTGAAGAGGCCCAGCTCCCACAGCCTTTCCTCATAAGGGAGGTGCTCCACTTCCTTCATCATCCTCCTGTACACAGCCCTTTAGTAGTGATGTGAAAATGCTTAGTGGAAAATTTACCCAGGAACTGTGACTTACAAATAATATCCATGTCTGAATAATCCTTAATGCTAAAAGCTTTGAAAGCCTCAGAGTAAACGTAGCTATTCCTTGGGTGCCAAGACTTACCATATATGGCATATGGGTCACATTGAGACAGGGCGCAAGACAAAATAATCTTAATGCATTTTAAAACTGTATATTTGCCTTATAAATTAAGATACCCCTGCAGACTGTGCTGCCATTCAGCGAGACCTGGACAGGCTGGAGAGCTGGGCAGAGAGCAATTTAATGAAGTATAACACGGGTAAGTGTAGAGTCTTGCACCTGGGCAAGAACAGCCCCAGGTACCAATATAGGCTGAGGACTGACATGCTGGAGAGTAGTGTAGGACAAAGGGACCTGGGGGTCCTGGTGGACATCAGGATGACCATGAGCCAGTGTGCTCTTGTGGCCAAGAGGGTTCAACAGCATCCTGGGGTGGATCAGAAGGGGGTGGTTAGCAGCTGGAGAGATGTTCTTCTCCCCCTCTACTCTGCCCTGGTGAGACCACATCTGGAGTATTGTGTCCAGTTGTGGGCCCCTGAGTTCAAGAGGGATGTGGAGCTGCTGGAGGGAGTCCAGCGTGGAGCAATGAGGATGATGAAGGAAGTGGAGCACCTCCCTTATGAGGAGAGGCTGAGGGAGCTGGGTCTGTTTAGCTTGGAGAAGAGGAGACTGAGGGGTGACCTCATTAATGTTTATAAATATGTGAAGGATGGGTGTCAGGAGGATGGAGCCAGGCTCTTCTTAATGTCATCTAGTGATTGGATGAGGGGCAATGGGTGTAAGCTGGAACATAGGAGGTTCCACATCAATATCAGAAGGAACTTCTTCATAGTGAGGGTGACGGAGCACTGGAACAGGCTGCTCAGGGGTGTTGTGGAGTCTCCTTCACTGGAGACGTTTAAGACCTGCCTGGATATGTTCCTGTGCAACTTGGGCTAGGTGAGCTTGCTGTGTCAGGTGGATTGGACTGGATGATCTTTCGAGGTCTCTTCCAGTCTCTAATGATTCTATGATTCCATGATTCTATGATCCCGATGTACAGATGTGGTGGGTTCAAGACCACAATTTAAGATAAATTAAAGGAAAGCAAAGCAGTGAGGTCTTGATGGCATCTCGGATAAATTTGGCAGACAACAGATAGCTTAGGGAAACTGAAAAAAGGTTTATTGACTCTGTAACTGTATACAGAAAGGAAGAAAAGGTTAAGAAAGCTGGTGCACAACAACTAGAAACTGTGCCACAAATGCCATCACACATTCTGAGAAAAATACAATTGGGAGGTCACTATCATATTTGGTCCTTAGGTCTTCTTTCACTTTAGAGATCTGGGGGAAAAAAGCGTGTCAGCCAAGTAGAGATGAGTACCACCACCCTCTCTGTTATTCATGCATCACCCCCATCTGCGGTACAACGAGATCCAAACTGTTTGCAGTCTGGTGAATTCTTCAATTCTTCAGCGTAGCTTCTCCAGCTTAACGTTCTCAGGATGGCCTGATTCCTCAGTGCCTGAACTGCATCCCTTGGTGCAGGAGACATGCTTTCAAACAACACAGATTCTGTCTTTCATGCTCAAGGTTTAAGGATTCTCGAGTCCTTCTGCTTTCTTCAGCTAAGCATGAAGGAATTCTCCCCAATACCAAGCACCCCCAGAAATGACAGACAGATCTCTTCCTGCTGATCAGTCTCTCTAAAAGGGCGGCGAGCAGTCGCATAGCCCTGGCCACATCCAGGATCCAGACTGACCGCATGGCTGCGTCAGCAGGGCCGCCCCCCCACACTCTGCACGTGGCCAAGAGGGTTTTCCAGGACCCTCTCCTCTTCTCTCTCCTCCTGTCTCAGCTCCAGGAGGAAGAAAGAGGAGTACCCCAGCTCACCGCAACGCTGAAGGGCTGTTCCGTGATGGGAAGTGGTGATGGTAAATCTGCGCCAAAGTCTTGCTTGTCTGGTCCGGGCCGGGGTGGGGAGAGCTGCTTCATCTCCTCCCTGCGGCAGTGGGACTGTGGTCCTTCGGGAGTCACTGGAAGCTGCGGCAAGTCATGGCCGGTGCTGGGGCAGGGAGAGCTGTGCAGAGCCACTGCATCTACTCCCCACGGCGGCAGGGCTGCGGCGGCAGAACTGGGGTCCTCTGGGAGCCACTGGAAGCCGTGGCTGAGCCGCATTCCTCACCCCCACTGCCCCGGGAATGGGCGTTGGGGGAGTGCTTGGCTGAGAGCCTGCAGCCCAAGAGAGCGAACAAAGAGCCCAGTCAGCTTTTTATAGGCTGACCTAGCTACTCCCTTTTGGGCCAGGTCTTGGGACAGTGTCACCTCCCCCAGGACAGGTAACGGGGGGGAGGTGTCCTCTGAGAGTAACGTAACTTTTTGTTCTTCATGAAAGCACAACTTCTGCACATCTGAAAATTCTGGTAATTTTCAAACTGTAACAACAGATGAAGCAATAAAACTATTACTGAGCATGGATGGAGAATATAAGTGCATGCAGTAAGAGTCGGGACTGAAATTGTTTTTCAGTGAACGTGTTCCTAGGAAAAGTCTTCCAAGAGCAACTGACGTGAGCAATGTCCTTGTCCAAGGATCAAGCTTCAGTAGAATCCAGTGGTTCTTTTTTCCATCTTCCTCTACCTGTGATTGTTCCACAAACCTTAAGCAGAATTTTTCAGCCACGGGAATGAACGGCAGACCAAGGAACACAACTCAGGACCTGATCAAATCAATAGGTTTTCCTATAAACTAGTGAAATGCTTTTCATCCTGAGCCTCTTGAGGTCTATAAGGGTGGGTCCTGTGCTGGCTGTGCAAGTGTTCTGTCTCTGTGAAGGAAAGGAGGGAAAGAGGGATTTTGTGAAAAATGCTTTGTAGAAGACAACATGAAGGGACTCTTAGTCCTCTGTGGCAAAGGAGGACACCAGTTAGGGACTTTCCATGTCTAGAAACATGCACAACATGTTAGAAGGGATAAATAAAAAGTTATTTATTGCAGCTTTTGAAACACTTGCCATAAATGAAACAATTCTGATAACCATAGTGAAAAGATGTGGTTCCTGTGGTCTTGAGGTTTGCTTTAGAAATAAGGGCATGGTTGCACTGTGCCAAACTAAGGACAATTTTTGTTTATCCTGTTCAGATTTCTGACTCAATTGATGTCTCTTGATGTTACGCTGCCTTCGATAGTCTCTTGTATGACAGAGGAGAGAAGGAGAGCCTTTAATGGGTGCTGGTCTCCCATACTCGTGTGGTGTCAGCAGCTAGATTCTTGGGTGAAAGCAGCTTGTTCTTGAAGATGTGGAATGGTAGGTTCCCTTTTAGTTCTGAACTGGGATTCAGACAGCTTCTGTTCACTGCTGATTATGATTTAAAGTTTTAAAGAGTGACAGCTTAAATCATCATCCTATCATAACAGAAGTAAAACCATCTCAGAACAGGACAATAGGAAACAACCTGACTGCTTTTTAGTTAATCGATCAGTTCACCCTTTGGGCCGTGCACTGTGCCTCTGCCCTGTGTCCCTTCTCACCAGGATGCTTTCCCCTCCCACTGATGCCAAAGACAACTGCAGTAATATGAATGAGTTCAGAGCAAAGATAAACTGTCACCTTTAAAAAATGTAATACAAAAATCTAGCTCTCCTGTTCTCCTGCCCCCATGCATCATTGCACAGGCTCTGAGCAGACAAGCCCACTATTACAATGTTGTCGGGGCCCTGCTAGTTTTCTAGTTCAAATCCTTGTTCATGCTGTTTGCTAAGTACTTGTTCACTGTGACAGCTTTCAGCAAAACAGAACACACTGAATGCTTCTTTCCAAACAGCTCTGTCCTGCTGGGCTTCAAGTGAAACAAGCCCTTCAGTCGCCATCATGTGAACTTTTCATAAGGAACAATCTCCTTTAGACAATTCCTTTCAGAGATAGTATCCGTGAAACTGGGACTTGGGGATGAGGTGACATCATAGCCTTCTTCCTCTGGCCAGGGTCATGGCCACCAAAGTTGTATTTGTCAGGAGGCTTCCACATGGCATGGTGCATGATTTCCTTAATTACCTAATGTTTCCCCACTACAAAAACCTATCCACAACTTTAAAGTGTATTTTAATGTGTTATCCGTTGAGATATTGACAACTTCTTTCGAAGATCATGGAATTCAGCTCCACTGTTCACAGCACTAGCTAAACAGGCCAGGACAGCATGCCGGATCACCAGCGGGGGTCCAGGGCTTTTTCACCTGTGCAGAAATAACTAAGGGTGTGCAACACCAAAGCAGTGGGTCTTGTTATTCCACGTGCTTCTATGAGAAATGCCTCACTCATAACTGACAGAAGTTACGCACTGGCTTTCTTACATATTTTGCCTGCCTGGTTCTAGATTGAGTCAGTAAAAAGTTGGAGCAGGCTTGGTGTTGTTCCACACTTGCGTAATTCATACTTGGTGTAAGTTGTACTCCTGTGTAAAACAGTGCACCATGGAGTGATCCTGTTAGTGGTGCTATGGAGACTGTGCTTCTGTCTGCATCCTACTTTAATCAGAGATAACGTTCAGATCTCACCACTATTTCTTTGCCCAAATAAAGAAGGAAACTTGGAGGCCAAATTGCCAAGATACTGAACAGCTAATAGCTCTGCTGCGTTTCAGCGGGAGATGCAATTGCTCAGTACTTGTGATTCCATCATAGGTGTAGAAAAGGGAGACCATCTTCATGCCCAGGTGTTTATGTCTGTTCCTTTTCACAGTTCAGAACCACGATGCTGCATAATTCCCATTGAGAGCGGAAGCGTTTTTTTCCTGCACCATGATTTTAGATACTAAAGTAATTTTCACAACAGTCAGTGACTAATCAATAATGCTTCTAAAGGGAGAGAAAAAACAGCAGAAGGAAAGGACCTGAAGAGTGCTCAAACATTTACAAGTCAATTTCTGTAATGTCTGTTTCAGATGTGATCATACATTCCATGCATTTAGTTTACATGAACTTTGGTATGTGTTAAGGTGCCCATCATATCCCATGTGTCTACTTCTTATCCACCTGAAATAGCCAGTGGTAAACAGCCAGTTTCAGGGTCAGGTGTGGAAGTCAGATGTGCAAATTTTAACCTTTTATCCAAGGTGGTTCAAGCTGTGTCTGTGCTTTATAGCTTTATATTCATAAATTACAATCAGGTTCTGCCTCTTCTTTGCACGCTAAATTCAGATAAAACTGTACGTGTACAGTGGAAAAAAGAGCAAGAGGAGGACGGGATTCCAGATGGGAAAGCCTGAACACAGGTTTCAAGCACAGGCTGTAATAAACACGAGCAAGTGTTGTGTTCATTCAGCTGTGAGTCGCTCCCGCTCACTCCTCTGCATTCTCTCATCACTCTCAAAAATGAGAAACACGCGGTTCCAAGTAGGGGTATGAAGGGACACTGGGACTGAGCTTTTTCTATGCAACCCTTGCTTTTTCATGATTCATTAAACCCTTTCTCCCTTGCGTGTAATTGGACCCCTCTCATTTACATGCATGAGGGATGCATAATTCTGAGAGGTGCTGCGGTCAAAATAAATAATAATAGAGGAGATGGCCCTTGGGCCAGGATACAGGAGACAGGGGCAAACTTGGAGAGAGTGACCTGTATAGGGCCAGTGCATGTGCTCTCCTGGGGAGCTGGTGCTCTGTGCAGTGCTCTGTGCAGTGCCAGTGCTGTGCAGGGAAGCAAACTACTGCTGCAGAAGCTTTGAGCTGCCCTAACTGACCCCGGGCTGGGGACTTACTTGAAAAGACTCTCTTCTGTGACCCCCAGAGAAGTGCTGCTCTGTGTCCGAGTCAGGAAACAGCTGGACTGCTTGGAATCCTTTCCACATTGGCACCTGATTAATTAATTAATTATTGCTGATAGAGCATTTGATGCCACTGTGCAGCCTCTGGGGCTTAAATCCCAACCACTGAAGGGGAACTGACAGTTTTGAGCGAGGTGCAGGGGAAGAGGTTCTCCTCCCTTCCCAAGCACTATGGAAAATAAATCTTTGTATGCAATAGATTTTTCCTTGCAGAATAACGTCAGATGTTTAGTAGCCTTGTTGCTCCTGTTCATGGTGAAGAAAAGTCTCTAGGCTTCTTACTCAGTTTACTGGCATTTTACTCTGTAAAGCTTCTATTTGGAAAATGGCATCCCGTGCTTGGTAGAAACTGCTCCTCTTTTCCTATACACAGGCTCCATTTAGCTCATCATTATGCAGCTCTTCAATTTGTTGTGCTAACGCTGATTTATGTTCTAAAAAAGCTCCGTCATGTCTCTCACTAGTAGCTCCTGATTTATCAGTAAGACGAAAATACAGTCAAGCTCTTTACGATCTAAATTCTGAGTGGCAAAGCTTATTTTTTAAGCTGTGTTTTTTACCACATCTTGCACAGGGCAGAGTGTCTGTGTAGGGGTCAGACAAAAAATTGGGCCCTGGTACCTGCCCTGCAGGAGGGCAACCACTGACTCTCTAGGACCTGCTGCCCAGGCAGCTTTGCCCATTGCTGCACTTTCCAGCACTTCCCGGGGGGACCAGTCTAGAATTATAATTTTCCTAGCACAAAGAATGCTGGTGGCACTTGCTGACTGATATTGTAGGCAAAGTCTAAATATCTTTACATTTCAGGTGAATTTGTTGCAAGAGAATCTAAAGTGCAGGGCATGAAGTAATTTACTTCTAGAGACAGCAGTTGATAATAATTTGGTAATTTTCTAACCCTTAGCAGAAAAAAAAGGACTATGACATGGTGCTGTAGTGCAGCATTTGGTATTTTGTCTGCCGTTAGATGCTGAAGCTCGCTTCCGATTGCTTTTTACAAGTTTTTTCCTAATCATTTGTGATAAACTAGTTGAGTGCGTTTAGTGGAAGAAAACATTTCAGTGCTCTTGGGACTATTGTTTCCATGCTGTTGATAGGAGAAGTATTAAAGGAATTCAAATAAACACACACAAGTGCATGAATGAGCATTTCTTCTAAGCTCTTAACTTCATATGCTCAAGCCCATCTTTTAGCTTGACTTCTATTTAAAAAGTTGAAAGAAACTAGGAAATCCCTGCAGAGAACAGCCAGCCACACTTCTGAATTTCAATGCGTCCTTCTAGACAAACACCTCTGATTTTAAATGGTAACGTTGCTTTAATCAGGAGACAATCCTTATATATTAGTTGCCCAGGCCGATAATTGTAAGAGCTAAATGATACGCAAAACTGGATACACATCTTTGCAGGCCGGTTAATGGGGATGACTGAAAGCAAAAGTAAACACTAACCTCACAAAATAAAGGAAGTTAAAAGATAAGTGTTAAGGACCTTTTTCTTTTTGGAGAATAAAACAAGATTTAGTAGCTTTCCACTTAATTTAAATGAAAAGAATCGCTACCTTACATATTGCACTGATAATGCGGGGGAGAGGGAAAACAAAACCGTCTTTGTAGCAGTGACACCTCCTATAGTTGTGGTGAAGAAACTTTTCCCCTTGGTATCTACTAACCAATTCTAATTAATGCTGCACATTCCTCCACTGAAATCATTTAATGCATAACAAGGGGGGGTAGAAAAAAGGAGAGAAGGAGAAAGAGAGAGAGAAGAAATTCTCAATGCTGATGATTGCCCTGTTCGAATTATGGGAGTGAAAGCCCGGGCCCCCTAACCTACTGTCTGTAAAGCAGGGCTTTGAAAGAGAGCTGCGACCTACAAAAGCTGTCAATCTCCCTTGCCCCGAAAGCCCGGGTTCACATGGATTCAAGTGACAGCCCTCCTCCCCCGCACACAATACATCAATCTGTCTCTGCCCCAAGCACCCACAACCCATTGTGCAAACCGCAGGTGCCTAATATAGCACCCATGGCCACCCCGGCCCCCCCTGAGAACCAGGGCAGAGGCGGGTGTGAGGCCACAGGCAGATGGGCAGGGTGCCACTGTGACAGGGGGGCTAACTTATTTTTCCGGGGGTGGGCTTTCTGCTTCAGATCAGAGTCTTCCACCTCCCCTCTGGTAAGCCTGGTCAGTGGCCAGAGGCAAGGGTTGGTGTGGGCTGTTTGGTGCTCGGTTTCTGGCGTCTTGAACACGTAGGTGCTGCAAATGGATGGCGGTGCTTGCCAAGGTATCTGTGAACAGGGGTGCGCCTGCTGCAGTGATCTGTAAAGGGGTCCAGACTCTCTTCTCACCATCTTAATGGATGAATAGCCCCTGGGGCCACGTCTGTTCTGGATTACTCGCATCTGCTTGGCACAAGGGGAGTGCAGGCACCCAGCAGTTCAGACACTGACGGATAGTCCTGGAAGGCTGTTCTGCTGGTGGCTCTAAAAGGAAATGACTACCCAGCTGATACTGCGCTTTGGCCAGTAATAGTGTCTCTGGTTTTCTGTAAACTGTGAGAAAACTGCACGGTGCCTCAGTGGCCTGTGCATAAAATTGAGTGAAGGTGTTTCTCAGAAATCCTTTCCTTTCCGTGTTGATAGAAACTGTTAACTGAAAGAGATGGGAAGGTGCCTGTGCAGTGGTGCACTTCAGGTCTGCCTTACTGAGTCAGGCTTGGAGACTCTTGAGAATAGCCGTGGAGCTAATGTGTCAGGAAACTCCACAAGGAAACTGGACGTGAACAAGTGTGAAGGGGGAGCTCATCCATGCGCAGGCCATTACAAATGGTGTGCGACTGGCTGTTAATGCTGGGGTTTTCCCCAATGCTCACAGCACGGATTTTGTATTTTGATCTCTTTCAGTGGAAGTGCACAGTCTGCTCCCAAATGAAGCCGTGTAAGCTCCCAAGTTACTCTAATACTCTTGCCTTTACTGAAGTCAAACTTTGCATGGAACAAGCTTCTTTCAATTCCCCTTTGTATCGATAGGAAAACAAACAAGCAACTAAGCAAAAAATAACAGCGCAACCTTGACTTATTTACTTAGTCTATGATGTTCTTCTAAAATGTCTTAGCAAGACTTCCTTTCCAACTGCCAGTGATGCAACTGGATTATTTCAGAGCTGCACCCTCACCTGCCAGCTTTGCTGGTTGGTGGGGACATCCCAGGGCTCAGTAGCGTGGCTGCTATAGCAGCATGACTCCAGCAGCACGGAGTTGAGTGCAGGCTAATTGCTGAAGTATTTTCTTTGCCTTGGTGAGGTTTTGCATCAGTGACTGTGAATTAAAGTGACACTGCAATTCAAGTCGGCACAATGAAATGATGCTCCTGCTGCTTTGATTTTGGTCCTTAGATAGATAACTCTTTAAAAATGAAAAGGAACTACAGGCTAATTTGGTACAGAGGACCAGGCAGAGATCAAAAATGTGTGAAGCCTGTTTGAAGGTGTGATGATAACATCTTTGGGGGAAGACAGGTAACAGATTTCTGACCCTCCTGCAGCAGCTAAGTGTGTTCCACTTTGTTAGCTGGAGAGCTGTGTTTCGACTTTCATTTCAGAAGTATGTTTTAAAACCTCCACCAAAAGCTGGGGCTGGCAGAGGCAGCAGTACAACACAGTCCAAGCCAGCCACAGGTGAAGGGCCTAGAGGGAGAGGCTAATGAGCAGAGGCTGAGGGAGCTGGGGTTGTTTAGCCTGGAGGAGACTCGGGGCTTATCACTCTCTATAACTACCTGAAGTTAAGTTCTAGACAGGTGGGGGTCAAGCTTTTCTCACAGGCAACTAGTGATAGGACAAGAGAGCAGGGCCTGAAGCTGTGCCAGGAGAGGATCAGGGTGGATGTTAGGAAGGCATGATCAGATGCTGGAATGGACTGCCTAGGGAGGTGATGGGGTCCCCATCCCTGGAGACATTTAAGAAAAGACTGGATGTGGCACTTAGTGCCATGGTGTAGGTTGTGGTGACGTTAGGTCACAGGCTGAGCTGGATTATCTTAGAGGTCTTTTCCAGCTTTAATAATTCTGTGATTCTGGGATAGGAGTCCAGTGGCAAAACTGCTTATTTTCAGGAAAAAGCCACAGATGCAGAATGCCAGCTCTGCTGTAGCTAAACAAGAAGCTGAGCTTATGAATAGAAAGAGTTCTCAGTGTCATGTAGTGATAGGACATGGGGCAATGGGTGTAAGCTGGAACATAGGAGGTTCCAGATCAACCTGAGAAGGAACTTCTTCATGGTAAGGGTGACGGAGCACTGGAACAGGCTGCCCAGGGGGGTTGTGGAGTCTCCCTTACTGGAGATGTTCAAGATCCGACTGGATAGGTTCCTGTTTGACTTGGTTTAGGTGATCCTGCTGTTGCAGGTGGATTGGTCTAGATGATCTTTTGAGGTCCCTTCCAATCCGTAATGATTCTATGATTCTAGAATGGCTGTTAACAGCTTTTTGGTTTGGGCTAATAGAGCACCTTCAGGCAGATTTTGAGCCTTCTGCCAAAACACATGACAAAAGTAAATTCAGTGTGGCATTAGTTTGTCTCAGCAAGTTCTTAGAGTGTGAGATCAAATTATCATGTCTGATATTTACAGTTTTCATTAGTAATCTTTGAGATTGGATGAGCGGATTATTCAGCATATCAGAACACAGGAAATCTCAGCTCTTTCAAACCCAGCTTTATCTGCAATGGCTTCCTAGTGTGTCCAACAGTAAAACTTCTCTAGTTTCAAGTATAGGACCCAAGTCATTAGATTGAATGCTTACAGCAGTTCACAAGTTGCTTCTGGAAATGTTGCTGGTGAGTAGCATCTTCTGTTGTTTTTCAGGGTCTAGCAGCTCCAAAGCACCTTGCAGGTTCAGTGTTTGATATAGTTCATTAAAGATGTGATGCCCAAAGCTTTGCTGGGCTAGGCCACCGGTGCAAAGCAGAAATTATCTGAGTAGTATCATGCTTTACTTTCCTTCTTGACATCAGTCTTAGCTTTAAAACTCTCGTGGCCACAAATGACATGTGAATGCTTTCCTGAAGCCAGCACTTCACCACAGATTTTAGAGGCAGACAACCTTTTGCCTTGAGCAGGCAAAATAAAGCCAATGTACCTGACCCCTTTGTCGTGGTTATCTGCACAAGAAGCAGTCTGGCAGTCCTGGCTAAGGGGTTTTCTGAATCAAGTCATGTTCTCCTGAACATGGACGCCTTAGGAGAAGTTTAAACCCATGTCTGGTATGGGAGAAGTTAGTCTAATATGTCACCTCACTCTGAAGGTAGCTGCCATCACTGAGCATTGAAGGGTGGGTGTCAGGAGGATGGAGCCAGGGTCTTCTCAATGTCATCTAGTGATAGGACATGGGGCAATGGGTGTAAACTGGAACATAGAAGGTTCCACATCAATATCAGAAGGAACTTCTTCCCAGTGAGGGTGACAGAGCACTGGAACAGGCTGCCCAGGGTGGTTGTGGTGTCTCCTTCTCTGGAGACATTTAAAACCTGCCTGGATGTGTTCCTGCGTGACTTGGTGTAGATGATCCTGCTGTGGCAGGGGGATTGGACTAGATGATCTTTTGAGGTCCCTTCCAATCCCTAATGATTCTATGATTAAACAAATAGCTCTAGGCTAGCTCTTCAAATGACCTCTGCTTTTCACTTGCATCAGTAACCTCTTGCACATAGACGAGTTAGTGTCCAGGCTGTTGCCTTTATTTTTAAGATGAGCTTAACTCAACTGAAGTACAATTTGCATTAAGAAAACGAGCTGTGGAAATGATTCATTAGCCATATATTCAGCCTCAGCACAGTGTCGCAGACAGTTACGGTGAGTCTTAATTGCTCCTGTTAACATCATATTCTAGAGTTCATTAGGGATAAACAATGTGTATTAATATCATTCAGACAAGAACTAAAGATTAAGGTGGAAAACCATTTGCTATGATGGCCATTATTCAACTCTGAGCTATTGAATAATGCTTGAGTATCTAATGTGAATTGGGAGAGTCGATATTTCATCAGGCAGATCCTCTCATCTTCCTTTGAAAAGTTATTTGTTTAAAAAAAAGTTTTTTAGTGAAAAGTACATGCCTGAAGAAGACAGACACTAAGTACTGTTATACTGGTTTCTTCACCATTTTAAATTAGAAGAGTGGACAAGGCCAGTTTTGGGTCTGAGAAAAGCACGCCTACTTAAGAATGGCTGTGCTGCTTGTCACAATGGTAGACTTGGCCCAGTGTTGCCCACTTCAGTGTTTTCAAATGCAGAGGCTTCTCAGCTTCATTTCCTGGCTCCGGGCTGGTCACTTTTTTCTAAGTGACAATATCTGGGATTTTCCCAAATGTGTCTGACTGACAGCACAATTCGCTGCTTCTTGTTCTTAATTCATATTAAGGAGATCCCAGAAGTAGCCTAACATCAGATGAGCCTGAGATGTGCCAGTGGCACAAACACTCATCCTGTTCACACTCAGAAGCTATGATAGAGTAAGTTCACCTGCTGCCTTCCCACACACCATTTCATCTCCTTGGAGTGCCAGCAAGAAGGGACATCCTTTCTCTTCATTACTTGGTTTCGAGTGTCTGTTTCCTTAGAATGTCTAGGCCCACATTGCTGACAGCCTCTGTGATCTGGGGAACAAACATGATGGGGTGACGGAAGCAGCAGCTTCACTTCTGCAGTGGGGCTCCTGTTCTTGGGTAAGCCACAGTTAAGCCACATCTGTCCATCTGGTGTTTGTTCTGCCAAGTAAAAGGGTGAAGTAAAGGTAAGGAGTAAATCTAGTAAAGGTGAGGGTAGGGGAATTCAAATGGGAGCTAAATTTCTATGTGGAAGACTGTAGAAGCATCCTGAGGGGCTTAAAAGGAACTTGGGAAAAAGAACATTATCCCTTTAAGGTTAAGTTTTACAAACCACCTCTTTTTAGTTTATTTGAAAAGACAGTAGAGAGGACTTTTGAGTATTGAGTCACTTCTAAAACAGAAGATCTGGAAAGGAGACCTTTCTATGTGTATTTATAATGGGCCTAGTAAGATTAAACAGCTAGAGTCAGTAAGTTGCTACCTCTAGTGAAGGTGCTGTTTCTTACAAGCAAGACCAAATGGTTTTGCTTGGATGAGCCCGTGGTTTGGAGTGCATCTCCAAGACATACTTTATTCAAAATATGGGAGAAAAATGGTAACCTCTGTACTCAGGAGGTTAAACTAGATGACCCTCATGCTGCCCATCATAGCTCTCAGAACCTGAACTTCTATGAAAGTTGAAAAAGTGCTTGAAAATTAGCTGGATGGGTTTGTATGAAATGGCATGTGATTTCTCTTTACAAATTTCACATGTGAATTACTTGTCCTTTATCAGACCAACCCAGATTTATCCTGCTTTTTTTGGTGTCTAGCTGTGACGTGTTTCACCTAAAGAAATTACTCCAGCCCACAACCAAGGAGGTCAGCATAAGGAGTTCTGTTCTCAGATGGCCTGTTCCTGATGGCCAACATTTGCAGCAGTGTTTGGGGTGAAAATTGCTAATGTCAGCACAGTGATCCCAGGCTTAGAGTAATTTCCATTCTTCTGTGTGGACATGTTCCTGTGCGACTTGATCTAGGGGATCCTGCTGTGGCAGAGGGATTGGACTAGATGATGTTTCGAGGTCCCTTCCAATCCCTAATTCTCTGTGATTCTGTGATTTGTTTATTTCTCTTTCAGCAGAAATTAAGAGGACACTGCAGGCAACATTGCTGGTCCCTGTAGCTGCATTTTGCAAACTCCCAGACTTCCCAGGACACCTAGATCTACCCTTCTGACTTTGCTCTTAGAAGGCTCCAGGTGTCCAGTGCCCACCGGTAATCCTGTCTTTGTTTCTTCCAGCTGAGAACTGGAACTGATTTGTGGCTCCCGTAGGAACAACGGAAGATGAGGGGCTCCTCCCGGGAGCCGGGAAGGGGAACTCGGAAAGGGAAAGGGGCAGGAGAGGAGGGGAGGGGAGGGGAGGGGAAGGCAGTCTGCCCAGTGACTGGCTGTCCGGGAGCGCAGGAACTGTCTCTCGTATTTTCTGACCGGGAGCGCCACCTGCTGCAGGTACCACCCAGCGCAGGATGCTCTGGGGGCAGACGGGCGCTACCTGTGCTACTTTAACTGACACTCGCCTCCAGACTGTTTGCAGCTGCTTAACTCGAGGCTACAGCTCAGATACCGCCCTCCTTAGCTGTCGCTGGTATCCAGGGAGTTAAAGGAGGACAGGCGCTGATGGGGTTACAATAGTTCAACTGGGAAAAAGGATTCGTAGCACGTGAGTCCTCTTCTGTTTTCACTTTTCCAACACGATGAAAGAGATTGCTTTGTGTTTTATATTCTGTTTTGAGAAGCAGCGTGCTTTTGGATGTCTGTAATACTGACATAAAGAAAAACTGTGTTATAAATAAAACAGAAATGCTTTGGGATGGAAAGGACCTTTAAAAGTCATCTAGGCCAAATGGCACGTGGTGGTCAGGGACACCTTCAACTAGATCAAGCTGCTTAAAGTCCAAATTGACTCTGAGCGTTTCCAGGGTTGGGACATCTACCCCTTTGCTGGGTAACTCTCTCCATTGCTTCACTACCGTGATTGCAGTAAATGTCTTCCTTCTTTCCAGTCTGAACCTAACTCCTTGTAGTTTATAACCTTCATCCCTTGTCCTGTTGTAACAGGCCCCACTAAAAAAAGTGTCCCCTTCTTTCTTATAAGCCCCATTTAAGTACTGAAAGGCCTCGGGAAGTTTTCCCTGGAGCCTTCTTTTCCTCAGGCTGAACAACCCCAACTCATTCAGCCTGACTTCACAGGAGAGGTGGTCCAGCCCTCTGATCATTTTTGTTGCCCTCTTCTAGGTCTTTCCAACAAGTCCATGCCCTAGAGCCCTGAGTTCAAGAAGGTCACAGAGCTGCTGGAGGGAGTCCAGCAGAGACCCACAAAGTTGATGAAGGAAGTAGAACACCTCCCCTATGAGGAGAGGCTGAGGGAGCTGGGTCTCTTCAGGTTGGAGAAGAGGAGACTGAGGGGTGACCTCATTAATGTCTATAAATATGTGAGGGATGAGTGTCAGGAGGATGGAGCCAGCTTCTTCTCAATGTCATCTGGTGATAGGACAAGGGGCAATGAGTGTGACCTGGAACATAGGAGGTTCCGTATAAAGATCAGAAGGAACTTCTTCATAGTGAGGGTGACGGAGCACTGGAACAGGCTGCCCAGGATTGTTGTGGAGTTTCCTTCTCTGGAGATATTTAAAAACTGCCTGGATGTGTTCCTGTTTGACTTGGTCTAGGTGATCCTGCTGTGTCAGGGGGATTGGACTAGATGATCTTTCGAGGTCCCTTCCAATCCCTAATTATTCTATGATTCTGGTGCTGAGGACTCCAGAACTGGATGCAGTGCTCCAAGTAGGGTCTCACCAGAGCAGAGCAGAGGGGCAGAATCATGCGCCTCATCCTGCTGGCCATGCTGCTTTTGATTCAGCCCAGGATACAGTTGGCCTTCTGGGCTGTGACTGCACATTGTAGACTCATGTCCGGCCTTTTGCCCACCAGCAGCCCCATATCCTTCACTGCAGGGCTGTTCTCAATCCCTTCACCTCTTAGCCAGTTTTCATTCTGGGAGTTACCCACCACATCCTGGGCTGTATCAAAAGAAGTGTCACTGGCAGGTCAAGGGAGGTGATTCTGCCCCTCTACTCTGCTCTTGTGAGACCTCACCTTGGGTACTGAGTCCAGTTCTGGAGCCCGCAGTACAAGAAGGACATGGAACTGTTGGAGTGAGTCCAGAGGAGGTCCATAAGCACCTCTGCTGTAAGGACAGGCTGAGGGAATTTGGGCTGTTCAGCCTAAATAAGGTTCCAAGAGGACCTTATAGCAGCATTTTAGTGCCTGAAGGGGGCTACAGGAAATGGCATTTTTTTAAGGAGAAGGGAGTTTTATGAGGGATTCTAGTGACAGGACAAGGGGGAATAATTTCAGGCTAAATGAGGGTAGATTTATATTGGATCTTAGGAAGAAATTTGTCACTATGAGGGTGATGAGGCACTGGAACGAGGGAGAGTGTGGCTGCCTCCTCCCTGAAAGTGTTCAAAGTCAGCTTGGATGGGGCCCTGGACAACTTGATCTGGTAAGAGGTGTCCCTGCCTGTGGCAGGTGGGTTGAAACTAGATGATCTATGAGGTGCTTTCCAACCTAAGCCATTCTGTGATAAATATCTAATCTAGAGTACGTACCTTCTCTTGCCTTAGGTGCCATGAAACCATGCACAACAGAACTAGGCAAAAGAAACACCACACCTGAGCAAGTGGCCATACCTCCCTGCATTCTGAAAGCCTGTGTGTAAAAATGATGCCCATCGAGCACCCACAAGACTCACATCAGCCTTGCAGTGTGGTGACATCACTGGCACATGTACATGCTTTGAGGGTGTCACAGTATCACAGTATCACAGTATTATCAAGGTTGGAAGAGACCTCATAGATCATCAAGTCCAACCTGTCACCACAGAGCTCAAGGCTAGACCATGGCACCAAGTGCCACGTCCAATCGTGCCTTGAACAGCTCCAGAGTTGGCGACTCCACCACCTCCCTGGGCAGGCCATTCCAGTGGCCAATGACTCTCTCGGTGAAGAACTTTCTCCTCACCTCAAGCCTAAATTTCCCCTGGCGCAGCTTGAGGCTGTGTCCTCTTGTTCTGGTGCTGGCTGTCATGGGATCTTGTCATGACCTGCTAGCTCACTCTAGATCAAACTTAACAAAGCTTCTCTCCATGTTACTAATGGGTGTTGTTTTACTCTGCTTTGCCATGTGTCATGGCAAGATCATCTTTCAGAGGCTATGTGAATGGACTTGGGAAGAAAATCTGGGAAACCAGGGAGGTTGCACAGGATGAGGCTAGAAAAGTGTTTGGCTCCACGGGTTATTCACAGTGAAAATGTAAGTGTATCACCACCTGTGGGACTGTTTACATAGGTGCAGTGGCTTTACTTTACCCCATGTTAGCCAAACACTGTTTTCTCCTAAGAAATAGAGGCAGTTGTTGCCTTTTCTTACTTCCAGAGCTCACAGAGTACCCTGGCAAAACAGAAACTTCCCTATCTCAGCCAGGGTCCAGCTGTAAAGGAGTTATGAAAACACAGTAAGTTGGAATATCCTATTCTGTGAAAGAGCTTGTGGTAGGGTTTGAGTCTGGATGCAGTAATAACTGAATTAGCTCATGCACCTTTTAGGATGGAATCGTCCGTTTTAAAACACCTTCTCCAAAAATAGCTTCTCCAATCAGGTAGCCCGCATGGCACCAGCAGCAAAAACACCTTTGTGTCCCATTGCGTGCTTCCCGAGACTGTGCCAAGTGCGAACAGAAACATAAATAAGACCTGTGTCAGGTACCTGCTAAGTCCATCAGATTGTCTTCCAAAGTCACGTCTGTCCTGCAGATGGTTTTGGACTGCTGGCATGACACAGGCTGTTGCAACATGCAGACCCTTGCTCAGCAGTGCTCACATTCCTCATGAGAAATGGCTGTGGCACGGTAGGAAACAGCTCCACAGGAAGGCCTGGTGACATGCTCATACTTCTGTGCCATGTGGCTGGTGACAGGCTGCCCAAGTAATACCTTGTCTCTGCAATAGCATGAGAATGAACCAAAACATAGGGGGGTGCTATTTTGGAGGTTAAATGATGTTTTTGTGGTTCAAGGAATTGGTGGAGTTGTGCTCACTCAGACCCCTTTGGATTTCTCCCGCCGCATGTGTGCAGTACAGATTTAGTTTTCATGTGATAGAATCATAGAATCATTAGAGATTGGAAGGGACCTCAAAAGGTTACCCAGTCCAATCCCCCTGCCACAGCAGGATCACCTAGACCAAGTCACACAGGCGTGCATCCAGGCGGGCTTTAAATGTCTCCAGTGAAGGAGACACCACAACTCCCCTGGGCAGCCTGTTCCAGTGCTCTGTCACCCTCACTGTGAATAAGTTCCTTCTGATATTTATATGGAACCTCCTGTGTTCCAGCTTACACCCATTGCCCCATGTCCTATCACTAGATGACACTGAGAAGAGCCTGGCTCCATCCTGACACCAGGAAGTAGCGCTTGTTACACTGAGCATGGAGGGCTGTTATGTGGAATTTGTGTCTAGTAAAGACATCACGTGAAGCTGGTTTGGGCATTATGGAATCCCTTACCCATGAAGTAGGAAGTCTAATGTAGAGGGTAAGCTGAGCGAGGGAAAAAGTACTTTCATCGCAGAGAGCTTAGGTTTTGGATGTTTAAAGCAGTTCTTACGTGGTGAGAAGGCTGCTCTGAGACCCTTAGAACAAGCCCAGTTCAAAACCAACTTGTCTGAGGTCCCATTGCCAACACAAAGTATGTAGAGATGCGGGAGCAGAACTGCCTTCAGAGGCTGACCTGGAGCATGCTGGTCCTTCAAGTAATTTGGGTTGCAAGGGACCTCTGGATGTTACCTATCCTGCTGTCTGCACAAAGCAGTTCTTGTTCTAGCAGGTGGCTCAGAACTTTTGTGTGGTTCCATTTACAGCTGCCTCGTGTTTTGAAATGTTGGAGTTTGTTCTTCATGCTTATGTGGTCACTAGGCTGTCTAGAGACTAAGAGGGGTCTTGTGTGATATCTGGGCTATGTGATGACATGCTGTGAGGATTGAAGCTGTGGCCTCGCTGTGGAGAAGCCACAGGCACTGCAGCCTTCCCTGCCTGCTTTCTCTTGACCAGGCTGGATTCCTGGTGGGGTCTGGTTTAGCCATGTAGGAGATTGATACCATTTTCTACAGCAGATCCAGAGGCAGATCTTTTTTGCAGATCTTTTAAAAGCACTTTGCAGTGATCTGTGGTTCTTCTGCCATCGTGTGGCTGACAGAAGCAGGCAGGGCAATGCATGGCAAGAGAGTGATGCCCTTAGTGACAGCTTAATTAATAAAAAATAATCATTTATAAGGATTGGCTTTGAGCTTTCTCCTTTGCCTCAATCCTCCATCGGGGAAAATGGGATTTAGAGCACTCAGGCAGCAGTCAACATCCTGCCAGAGCAAAAACAGTACTGAAAAGGGCTGCTCAGCTTGTTGTGGAGGAGTTTAGGATCCCTGTTCCAGCAAAGTGCAGAGTGCAGGGCACTGAGAGCCTCCAGCAGCTGAGCTGTGCAGGGTGTAGCAGTGGAGTTATTGGTGGGGAAGAGCACGCACTTCAGAAACCCTGAAGATGCAGCAGTGCTTCAGCTGCAAAGGGGACTTACATCCTGGCTCAATAAAACTGCTACAGAGCAAGGTGTTAGAAAGCCAAGTCAAGTGAATATTTGCTAGCACGGCCCATAGGAGATGCAGAAAAAGGCAGAAGCCATTCCCAATATCAAGGTCCTTCCCAGCAATATCAAGGTGGCAATGGCCACTGTGCTGTCAGGATTTGCATCCATCACTGTGCAGGGCTTCACATAGGCCCGCCTTTCTCAGGGCAGGAGGAGGGGGTAGCAATGTGAAAGGTAAGGCTGAGTGGGTTAAGATAAGGTGAATTTACTTGAACAGCAAAAAAGAGAAAGGAAAAACAATGGCACCAGCAGTACCAGTACAGGTGACACACAGGCACCGCTCACCACCCCTCAAGAGCAAACACACACCACTGCCTCTGCAACTGTGCCCCAATATACAAATACTGGGCATGACAGCAAGCATGGTATCAGATACCCATAATATCCATCAGCTACTTCCGTCTGGCTATGGGAATTAACCCTGTGCTAGCTGAACCCAGGACTGGTGTGAACAGAAGCGTGTGTGAAAGCACAAGGAGCATTAGGGATGGGATCCCTGGCATCTCAATATAAGTTGTGAGTGAGTGATCCTGGTTAAACCACATGGGCACTGGTGCTGGTGCCTGTGTGTGTAAATGGATGAAATCTGTGTAAGAATGCACACGGGTGGGTTAAATTGTGTTGTGTGGAGACACTGTAAATAACGTTCCTGAAAGTGCTGCAAGTCTACCCTCTACTCCTATAAAGGAACAAGAAGCAGGCAGAGCCTTCAGTTTCCAGTGTTTATTCACATTAAAGCAGTGCTGGTCATACTGATTTATGGGTGGTGTATGGCCTTGCAAATGGAAAGCACTAGTGTGAGCAGTTGGAGTAGTCACTTCTGTAAATAGTAGAAAGCAAGATGGTACAACACCATCATTTGTAAAGAGGGTGAGAGAGAGAGAAGGAAACAGGTGAAGAATCCTTCCTTTCCCAGCTGTGATGCCCTGAAAGGGGATGAGTGATGCAGCTGGGAAACAAGTGACTGTCAGCTGCTGCATCTCAGTGCTGGCAGCGAAGTAGAGTGATCTTCCTAGCAAGGACCTGGGTGAACAGCAAGAGATGAGGAGCTGTGTGAGTTGTCCTTTCCACATGCAAAGAGCTGCATCTTAAGTTACTGAAGTGTTGTATTGTCTTAGCCGTGGCTTTCTCCAGATTTTGCTCCAAGAGCAGAAATGATACAGCATGTTGTTAATGTGGAACTCCTGCTCAGCTGTTCCATAGGGAACAGCTCACTCCGAAGTGAGGAGAGCGCAGGCTGCTGGAGATAAAGCATGAGGGTATGTCCAAATGTGCCACAAGAATTATGTGCTTTAAGCCTGCCTCCTTTCTTCTAAAGCCTTTTATTCATGGGTAGTGAATTTAAAATCCAGCTTCTTCTGAAGGGTTAACTTACTCTTTGGTGCTCCAGCTGCAGTATGGCCAGATGGCCCCAAAGAACAGACAAAGATGGGTTATGGGTTCTTCAACTGTAAGTATCTGAGAGTCTAAAATGCATTTGGTCATCTTGGAGCTTGACTATGCCAGCCAGTGGTGATCTGTCAAGGAAGGCTGTCCCACAACCTTCCTTTGGTTGGAAGGAGGGGATCCAATTGTTCACAGAATCTAAGCACCAACTTCTTTCTGGGGTAAGGCAACAAAAATTGTCTGCAGGCCCTGGGGAGAAGAGTTAATTTGTCTGAGGAGAACAGCTAAGACAAAACACCCACCTTCTGCTTGAGCATGCTTTGCTCAGAGTCGTGTGCAGAAAGCAAAGATTCAATCAGGAGAACTCAAGGCAGTTTTCCATTTCTCACCCTAACCTAAGCACTGTAGTAGGAAACAAGCCAGGAAAGACTGAAAGAAAAGCTACACTCCTGGATGCTGGACCTAGAGCAAACAGATTATTTTTAGCAGGCTGTTAAGTAGTTGAGATGTGCAGGTCAACAACCAACAGCACTAGGAGTAAAAAAATCTGACATGGTGCCACGTTTTGGTCCTTTCTGCACCGTGCAACAAGTATCTACATGCAGGGTACAGGACAGTCCTACAGAAAGCTTCAGTCTTGTTCTGGCAGTACTCAGCCAGCTGTCAGTACTACAGCCTGCAGCAGCCAAGCTGGATGCAAGTAACTGGGTTCATGGCAAAACACAAGGACAAGTTATGCTTCCTTTGCCCTGGGCAAAACTGAGATGTAGCCAAAGAGTTACAATAAATTATATCTAAGGAAAACTCCAACTGTGCTCCAGCTGAGATATCTCTGCCCCATCTCCTTGACTTCAGACGGTGATGCACCATGGCCAGAGTGATGGCACGCGTCATGTTCAGTGGGGTGCAGCTGTAGGCCCAGGTTGTACCCCTAGATCCGCAAGGTAAAATACACAAGTTGTTCATTACATTATCCCCTACAGTTTCAGAGATGTGCTTGTTTACAGGTGCCTCCTTCTCTGTGAAAAGCTGTCCTGCTGATGGTGCCAGGCAAGGCATGGAGCAGCACATCTCAACAGCTGTACAGAGATTCACAACTGGCTACAGGTACCCACATGCCAAGAGGTTTTGACCTTATTCTCACCCCTCTGACACCTCTCAGTGCATAGTCTGTGTATGTGCAGACCTGCTCTGGTTACACAACAGTCACTGCAGAACTACGTCTGAGAGCCACAAATATAAGGTGTAAAGGCACGTCCTCCACTCACCTATTCCCTTTGTCTCACCTCTAGGTTATTTCTTACTCAGTAGACCGAATAGATCTGTTTTCCTGACAGCCTCTTTTTCCTCAAACAGAAAGGAAGATACACAATGCTCCACAATCCACAAAGAACCACAGGTCTCTGTACCCGATCATGTAAGCATTTAAACATACAAGCACTAAAAGCTGCTTCTTAACTGTCCGTTCCAGAAGATGGACAGGAGAGAGATTGCAGACCGTGACTTACCTTAAAAGCGGCTAAACATTTCACCCCACGAGCACTGCATCTGCAAAGCCACTCCCTAGGGTTACACAGGCATCAGGCCACAGACCCTGGAGCTCTTTGCAGAGTACTTTCTAGTACTGTGCTGCAGACAAGAGGCTCAGGTCATTCAGCAAGTGAAGACCTCAGAACACATTTGTAAAGCTAAATATAATGTAAGAATGTTTGATAGTGTTCCTTTAATAAAAAGATGTCATTTACCCAAAGAGCTACACTTCGTAAATAAGAATTTAATACCTGATGATCTCTCTTTTTGAAATGCCTATGCTTTCCGTTCCTACAATTGTCATTTTATCCACTATAAAATCCCAAAGGCTGTATTAACTTGAATGAAACTGAGAATCTTTGTATATCCAGGCTTAAGTCCAGGTACCTGGGGCACAAAAGCCAGTGATGTTGCCCTCCCAGCATCCTTGTGGAGTCAGCAGTGCCTGCAATTCAGCTACTCAAAATGAGACATAATACTTGACTCCTGTGACTTGCTGAAGGACACAGAGCAGAGCTAAGGGTTCTCTGAGGTTCCCAGCAGCCAACTCACGACATACCACAAAGCATGTTGTAATTCAGCTACTCAAAGCAAGAGGGGTCAGTGTCAGAGGCTTGGCTACAGGAAAGTAGAGCTCTTCCAGCACTCTGTGATAGCTGCCTTCAATAGCTTTATTCTATGCTTGTGGTGGGCTGAGTCCACTCCCATTTGGGAGGGCAGAAGGCACAACCATCAGGGCCATTTTTCAAGATTAAATTTGCGTCCTGCGAGTATTCGCCTTTCCTCTCTTCTGTACGTCCCCGTGTCCCCAAAATGCCCGCTGTCTACAGTGGGAAATGAAGCAGACACAAATTAAAGTTCCCCACCTCCCACCCGAGCTTCTTTGCTTCCGAATACCTGCCTCTAGCTTTATGGCCATGAAGGGTCCTTGCCCTGCAACAGCACGTTTGGTATCTCGTGTTGATGCATGATACTTTATGACATGACTTTTGAAAGTGCCCCAAGGTCATCAGCTATAAAAGCAGCTAATTTGACAGCAGAGGTTTATCCAAACATTGCTGCAAGCTCTGAGACTGGCAGCTCGTCAATAGGGAAGGAACACTTGGCACTGAAATGCTTCAGATCAAACAACACATTCTTACAGAGGATGCTAAAAATAGAAATGGGAAGTGTTGGCAGCTTCCTGCTGCAAAGCAAACACTCCAGGCTAGGGGCACTGATGCAGTGGCATTTTGTTTGGTGTCTTGAATTTGCAGTGAATGAACGCCTCATCTGGTGAGCATGGACTTGGCCCCTCAGAAGCACAAGAGGATTTATCTGACACAGTGGGACTGTTCTTGGCCGGCAGGTAGCTCTTGATTATTACTTTTGCTTTGCTCAGCAGCTCACTCCTAGGTTATTGGCCCCTATTTCAGCTGACAGCTCAAGTACGTTCAAGTCAAACACAGGTAGGTGTGAATCAGATTGTTTCAAACTGAGATGATTTTTTGCCTTTTTAATAAAGTATGGTCATGTGTAGAATCCTTCGCTACTCTGGAAATGGACCGTGCCCTTGTTATATACTTTAAGAGGTGGGACAGAAATTAGCAGAAATCACCTTCTCTGTCTGGAGACATGTTCATCAAGAGTTACTTGCTTTCCTCCCAGCATAGGGACAAACAAAAGACTTGCTGGACCAGGAGTGTAGGTCTGAAGAAGTTTGTAGATGTACAAGGGTAGAATCAAATGTAGGATGGGATTTATCTTCAGGTAGCACTATCCTCACTCCAGCAAACACTACATGTCCTTCATCTGCAAATATGGGTTGTTTTCAGGATGGGCTTTCATGGCCCCATGGTTGCTATACTTTGGCAAATATGTGTAAATTTGAGTTCAGAGGACTAAAATGTAAATAATCAAAGCATAAACAGCATGAAAACATGAAAAAAAACCAGCTAGGTGGAACTAAAATACCACACAGCACAGTACTAATCCAGCAATCTACACTAGAGCAAATTGCCAGGAAGGGCCCAGAGGCTCTAGGAGGTTACTCCTCTTAATATCCAAGCCCCGAAATGTTCCCTTTCCTGGAAGAATTTGATATCTCTTTCCTGAAATGGTGCAGCACAAACCCTCTCTGTGCAATGAAGAAAGGTCTATGGATTTTGACTGACGACATGCTGACACCAGAGGCAGCTACTTGGATTGCAGCAGGCATATTGGGAGCCAGGGCAACGGTGCCCTTAGTGCCAGCATGACAGCGTGCTGCTCCTGCTCGTGTCTAGGGCAGCCGTGTGGCAGACATCAGGAACATCTCACGCAGCCAGAGCAGAGACCTGAGGAAACCAAACAGCACCTCCAGTGCCACAGCAACTGCTCTCCAAGGAACTGATCACGTACAGGTTACCACTGAAGTACCGCGGGGATCTGACTTCAGCTTGTCAGACTCTTCCAAAACTCAGCTGATTTTCATAAAATGATAGAATCATTAAGGTTGCAAGAGACCTACGAGATCATCCAGTCCAACTGTCAACCCAACCCCACCATGCCCACTAAATCATGTTCCCTAGGGCCACATCTACACAGGTTTTTAACACCTCCAGGGACAGCAACTCCACAACCTCCCTGGGCAGCCTGTTCCAATCCCTGGCCACTCTTTCAGTGAAGACATATTTCCTGATGCCTGATCTGAGCCTCCCCGGTACAATGTGAGAGCATTTCCTCTTGTTCAAGGGCTAGTGACTTGGGAGATGAGACCTCCACCTCTCTGCAGCCTCCTTTCAGGTAGCTGTAAAGAGCAATAAGGTCTCCCCTCAGACTCCTTGTCACTGCACAGCACAGGTTTAAATTTGTACTAGCTACAGAATCCTTTGTGGTAGGTCCTGCATGGCCACAGCCATTTGGCCTTAACCCTGCCATACAGGACATGTCTGCATAAGCCCTGATACTGCTGTGATGCGGAAACTAACCGTGTGTGAAAGAGAACAGTTAATGAGTATAAACCTTCGTGCTGTTTTTCAGCTCAAACAGAAGTGGGGGAATTTGGACGGCTCTTTTTTCAAAGCTGCCTGGCTTGTCGTGGGGAAAAAGAAGACTAGAAAAAGAGGATCAGCCTTTTGCATGTGATTCATGTCTGAAAACACCCACGCAGCTAATCACACTGCCCTCAAAAGACAGAAATGCTGCAGCAAGACATTTCCAGAGAGGGGTTCCATGGGCTCTAAACGCGAACAAAGAGCCAATGAATTGTCAGTTCCTCAGAGCCAATATGCTGAGCAAATATTAACACAATTAGTGCTGATCCCCGAGTCTCATCATTTTCATCTTATAGTGAATTTTTTTGTCTGAACTTGCCACCTCCTTCAGAAGATTTGATCTGCAAGAAAAAAATATGGAGAAAAGCCTAATGAATCCATGAGCCATTTCCATTCTCTGTGTGTGAGCAGGCAGCTACTGGGCATGGCCAGACTGGCAGAAGTGATGCTTAGTGTTGCCTTCATTAAGCTGTTACAGAAACATTGTTCTCATGGCTCTCAGAGAGTGGGACTGGCCATGACTGCTTGCCGTGCCCTTTCAATCTGTCTTGTATCAAACTGGTCTAGTTTTATTGATAAAGGAAGGCCTGAGGGGCTGTCACTGCTACGTGCTCATGCTCTGGGCAAAACTGTTCCTCAGGAATTTCATATGCTCAGCCCATGTTCAGCAGGGCTAAGGCTCCCCAGACACAAAGAGGCTGCACGTTAGGTTGTGACCTAGACAACAGGCCACTTACTGTGTCATCTCTGCAATCCTCATTGAATCTAAACCAAGAACAAAGCCCCGTGCCTCCTGGATGAGCCTTGCGTCTCCGATTTCCTCAGGTGGGGACTGACCTGTTGGATAGCAGTGTAGAAGAAAGTGACCTGGGGGTCCTAGTGGACACCAGGATTACCGTGAGCCAGCAGTGTGCTTTTGTGGCCAAGAAGGCCAACAGCATCCTGGGGTGGATCAGAACAGGGGCGGTTAGCAGATCAAGAGCGGTTCTTCTCCCCCTCTACTCTGCACTGGTGAGACCACATCTGGAGTATTGTGTCCAGTTGTGGGCCCCTCAGTTCAAGAGGGACATGGAGCTGCTGGAGGGGGTTCAGCGTAGAGCAGTGAGGATGATAAAGGAAGTGGAGCACCTCCCTCATGAGGAGAGGCTGAGGGAGCTGGGTCTGTTTAGGTTGGAGGAGACTGAGGGGTGACCTCATTAAATGTCTATAAATATTTGAAGGGTGGGTGTCAGGAGGATGGAGCCAGGCTCTTCTCAACATCATCTGGTGATAGGACGAGGGGCAATGATTGTAAGCTGGAATGTAGGAGGTTCCACATCAATATGAGAAAGAACTTCTTCCCAGTGAGGGTGACAGAGCACTGGAATGGGCTGCCCAGGGAGGTTGTGGAATCTCCTTCACTGGAGATGTTTACGACCCACCTGGATGTGTTCCTGTGTGACTCGGTCTAGGTGATCCTGCTGTGTCAGGTGGATTGGACTAGATGATCTTTCGAGGTCCCTTCCAATCCCTAATGATTCTATGATTCTATTATTCTCTTTCTTCATGCCAAGTACAAGATTAAAGAGAGGATATCTACAGGTGAATCTGCATGAATAATTATGAAATTACAACCTGTGATGTAGAAAGTGATCAGATCCAACCGGTTTGCAACCTCTTTTCCATATTTCATGTGTTGTACAGCCAGTTTCTGACTTCTCCATAAATTTCCTTACACTAGACGTTGTACCCTGAGCCACCTGGGGGTCAGGATTTGGCCTTTCTGCTTAATCCAGCAAAACAAATGCTTTGCTTAGCTTTGCAGCCACCTGCACAGGGCCTTGGCCTGTCTGCAGTTTTTGGACTCCTGGTAAGGTGAACCTATCCATGGAGATAGAGTCACTGGAGAGTTAGCACAGACCCCTGTTTACTCAGCACACATCCAGGTTTGGAAATTGTAGCCCTAGATGTTCCACCCAGACAGTTCTTGCTAAGAAACAAGGAGTAGATTGCAGATGTTCGTTGTGTAAGCACCACAACCAGTGGTGTGAATCACATCTGCCCAGAAACAATGAACAAGCTGAATTAAAATCCCTATATGTCAGTCCAAGCACTGAGCCCTCCATCCCAATCCTCTCTGAAAAGTGCACTTCTGGAGTTATTTTCGAATGAGACTACCTGTACGTGAGAACAATAAGTTCTTGCAGTTCATTCAAGTCCTATCTGCATCTACAACAGCTCTTTACATTTTTAACATCGTTCTGGGTAATTCCCAACACAGTACTGTGCTTCAGAAATGATGTGTGCCTGGAGGTACAACACCTTGCAAAAACATGGAACACCACCAACGTGCAAACACATAAGCTGAATGAAAACCAGCAACACTCTGACATATCAGCTCAAGCACCTTGTAAGGATTCATCTTCTACTTTCCAAGTGTAGAAACTTCTTAGAGAGAGCACCATAATGAGTCACACAACTGTCTACCAGCACATCATTTCTAACTGGAGCTCAAAGCAAAGTAAAGGAAGGTAAGTACATTTAATACCTTAAGACCCTTTCAGCTCCCGTGGCTCTGCAACTCCCCTGTCTTTAGTAGCCCTACTAGCAAAGCCTTTCATTAATTGAACCCTTGAACCCTTGTAAAACTTTGCTATCCGTGACATCGCTGTTCAGGAAGAAGTACAGTTCAGCTGCCAGCTGAGTGAAGTATCACAGCCTTTTGGATCTGTTTTCTTCAATATCTGCCTCCAGGTGCCTGTGATGGAGAGGTCAGCAGTCCGTGCCCAACCACTGTCTCTATTCTGCTCACACGTGCCCGTGCTGTGGACATACAGATGAGCTATTGTCATAGATATTGGACTGTATAACAGAACAGACACCAGAATGCAGTGTAACAAGATGATAATATAAAGTAGTTTGATAGACTGATAGGGTTCCCTGCCAAGTTGTACAAAGCAAGAAAATTCAAAGGCTGAAGCCTTTCAACATTTTTGCATGACAAACAATTTAAAAATAGCAGAATTTCCTTTGATACAAAAAAAAAAATCTGACTTCAGTTAAGCAGTCCTGTTGGACAAGCACACTCGCTGGAGCTTTTTTCCCCCCTATTGTTTCTTTCCAGAGACAAACTCCTTGCTGTCCCCTTTCCAAGCGGTGTCTGTTACCAGTGAGAGGACATGATGAGCAGTTCAGAGGTTTACTTTTTCAGCTACTCTAGAGAGCTCTGAAACTTGCAGCAGCGACGTGATGCCTTGCCACCTTCTCTCTTTGTGCACAGCTTTCGGTTCGCACCTCTGGACTGGAGCGCCCTGCGGGAAACACATAGCACTTGTAAGCTGTCGGTAGCAGAAGTCCTGATCGGGAGGGTTCAAGTAATGGCAGAGGGGGCTGCCTCTTCATGGGAAAATACTTAGATGATACATACTGGTTTAAATTGAAAACTCAGAGGACAGCCCTGGATGCAGCGGTTTTTGGTCTTCCTACGTACTGTAACAGTGCTGCCCTTCTCCCTGCCAGCCTGATGAACTCTGTAACCTCTGCAGTTGGTGCACACTTTTGGTCTCTGTTAGTTTTAACCAGAACAGGCTTTCCTTTCATATATCCAAAACAATGAGAGGATCTATTTTTTCCTATGTTTGTTTCTCTTGTCATTTGCCTCCTTCTCTCCAAAGCGATTTCTTGTGTGGAAAATGGCTGCCACCTGCTTCTGTTGTGAGGCTACTTGCAAATGTGAGCAGCCACTTTACTGAACACAACCGCCTGTGGGCAGAGGCAGGCCCAGCTGGGACTAAAATCTACAAGTGGACAATTAGCAGCCAAGTAGTGGACTAAAGCTGGTTATTTTTATTACTGCCCTGAGGAGATAGGTCAGGCAAGGCAAAACATTAGTATAACCAGCAAACCGTAAGCATCTGAAGCTTCTGCAAGCTCTGAAATGCCTGTGTGCCACACTTCTGCACAGCACCAGGAAGATGTTTTTCTCATCACAGTGTTTATAGCAAGAAAGCTATTGAATGAGGAGCATGAAGCAACCTTTATTATTTTTATTGTCTCAGTTTTAAAAGCCAATTCAGTATTTTTTAATCTGTTCACCATATTAGGATTTTTCGGTGCTGGCTGCCAGAACCACTGGTCACTGGAAGTGCCAGAACTGCATCTTCCATGTGCACGAGGTGAGATGGTGACTGTCTGTGCTAAACCTCCGTCTGCAGAACCAGCCCAGGGACACAGGGCAGATTCCCAAGTGACCCATCTGCCTAGTCCTGCTGCCAGAGGAACCAAAAAGGAGGTGGCCACAGTTTTCTTATGCTTCCTTGCACATCAGCACTACCAGCTAGCCTTGCTGTTTGGCAGAGTTGGGCTGTCCTGTGAGATGAGGATGTAAATCAGGGATGGATTAAGGAGTAGCCTTAAGCAGTGGAAACACCAGTGTGAAACCACGAAGTCTGTAGGGAATGGCTTCCCTCATCGCAGACAACTGGCTGAACTTTGCTTCTTTGCAATTTTCAAGTGTGTTTGATTGCAGGAAACAGAATTGAAACCTGCTTGTCTGAATCTTGTTCATACTGTTACAATTGCTCTTCAAGCCACAGTGACACTCCATGGAGTCCCAACCTGGTAGCTGACTTCCCAGAATAGATGCACATGATTTTTTAAAAAAATCTCTTGTGAGGTCAGAAAGCTTCTCTTTTTAGCTTTTGCCTCATCTGTCAGCTATAACTTTCTCATGGTTGCTGAGCCATAAATACAGGCTAGGAGTTAATGTAGGCTAGGATTCACAAAAGCATTTGAAGAAGTTAAAGATCATTAAGAGGGTGCTGGAATCTCCCTAGCTGGCTTTTATTGCCTGAACCTCGTGGTGGGATGAGAGGCATGTAAATGTGAAGGAAATGCACAATAATTCATTGTAATGCAGGAAAGCTCTTCCAACATGTTTTATATCTATCATCATGCAAGACTTAAGGCTCCAAGTAGATAAATGTTTTCTCTTGGCCTAAAAGTGTCAAAGTCTAGAAGGGAAGACAGACTGAGGGACTTGAAAGAATCTGACTGACTAGAAAGAATCATCTCCTAGAAGAGGACTGTAAATGCAGCTTTGGGTGGAAGCTTTGTGGAGACAGCTGAACCATGCACATCAGAAGAGAAATGAGGAATTAGATTCTACCCACCTGGGGCAATTCCAGCAGTGAAACTTCCCAGCAGCCTGGGTCCTCAGTGCAGGGTGAATCCAGACCGCACCCCACTCACTCTTAAACCCCTCTGGGACCTTCTCAGGTTGTGTCAGTTGGTGGGGCACTGACCATTAGCCTTCCCAGACAGACCAAAACCCACTGCACTTCTAAGTTATCTATTCAGTGAAAGCATTGAAAGTCTCTGCCACAATGAAAAACATCAGAATCCAAACAGCAATATGAAACTGGCTAAGAGGTTGGCAGAGATGCTATACAAACCCAGAAGCATTTGCTTGTTTTTCTTCATAGTTGTTTACCACAGAGCAAGAACATGCAGTGACATCATGTCTGCAGATACACTCATGTGTGTCTACTTCTTAAGGAGCTTGTGAGCATACCCAGGGATCACCCATTGCTCTGGCAGCTGATAAAAGCCTGCCTTGCAGTTTCAACTCCTGTGGAGAAGAAAGACCACAACTTTTGGGAAACGTGACAAAAATTTCCCACGTGTGGACCCCACAGTGAACCCCCTCATATTCCCTATCCCCACTCACTGCCTCCCATTTCCCCAGATGGGAAATGTCAGCTTTGCCTAAATACTCAAAAGGACTCATTTTTGGTGGTAGTTGGAGGTGGGGGTTGGAGGACAAGAAGGCTGCTCCTCCGTGTATCACTGCACATAAAGCAGTTCACATTATAAATCACAAATTATGTGGAGCAGAAGGCTTCCTCCAATTCCTTTACTAACTGCCTGTCCTTAAAGAGGTGTGAAGGACTTCCCCCAACACTGGCTCAGCCTCACTGCTTTCACCTCCTTGCTTCATCAGAAAAGCTGGTCACTCAGTTCCCGACCACCCATTGCGCAGGGTAACCCTGAGCCAAGCGAAGCAATACAGAAAGGCAACAAAATGGAGCTAAAAGGCAAACTTTACCCACCTCATGGGCAAACTCCTGCCTGCAGCAAGCACATTAATTCAGCACAGAGTCAGAGAGCTGAAATAGCTAAGGTGGGGGCTGGTATCTAGGGAATTTTTTTAAAGTTGTTGTTTCTTTTAAAACTAGTTTGTCAACACCTGGTAGCAGTCATTTCCAGCTTCTTTTTGCTTTTGAGTTGGAATTTTCACCCTTTCATGTCTGTGGTTAAGGGCAAACCTACTGTTCTGCCACAGTACCTTTAGCAGCTAGACTGTGCCTTTCACTATCACACCATCACGTAATTGTGATCCCCCCTTCCTCCCCTTCCTTTTAACAATGTTTTGTTTTAAATGGCTGAGATTTCCAAGGTATCCTGGACTCCTTTTCCAGCCTTGATACCCGGGAGCCTTTTGTAACAGCACGAGGTCACAGATCAGCCACCTATTGCACAGTTACTTGCTTTTATTTGCTATGATTCAGGTAGTCATCAACAAAATAGGCTGCACCAGTCAGCAGTTTGTTCTGGTGGACAACTGAGTCACTTACGGCACTCTTAACTGCAAGAGGTCCCATACACGTGAGAAGTGTTCCACACCAGGAGGTGCTGAACCATGAAACCCCAAAACCATGCATGTAAGTCATGAAATCCCATGCAGCCGTGAGAAAAAGATCTCAAGAACAAGGGGACAATATTTCTGAAGCTGTTAGTCTTTGTTCCCAAACAATTAAAAAGTGTTACCATAATTAATTTGAAAATCATAGAATATCTTAGGTTGGAAGGGAACTTAGACATTATGTAGTTGCAACCCTCATGCCATGGGCAGGGACACCTCTCACAGGACCAGGTTGCCCAGAGCCCCATCCAACCTGGCCTTGAACACTTCTAGGGAGAGGCATCCACAACCTCCCTGAGCAACCCATTCCAGTGCCTCACCACTCTCACAGTGAGGAATTTCCTCCTAAGATCCAGCCTAAGTCTACCCTCTTTTAGCTTGAAACCATTCCTCTTTGTCCTGTCACTAGAGTCTCTCATAAACAGTCCCACTCCAGCTTTCCTGTAGCCTCTTCACTGGGAGGCTGCTATAAGGAATCCCCACAGCCTTCTCTTCTCCAGGCTGAACAGCTCCCATTCCCTCAGCCTGTCTCCATAGGAGAGGTGCTCCAGCCCTCTGAACATTATCCTTGTGGCCCTCCTCTAGACTTGTGCCAAGAGCTCCATGTCCTTCTTATATTGAAGACTTCAGAACTGGATACAGTACTCCAGTTCTTCTCCTTGGGACTGCTCTCGATCCATTCACCACCCAGCATGTATTTGTGCTTGGGATTACCCCATCCCAGGTGCAGGACCTCGCACTTGGACTTGCTGAGCCTCATGTGGTTTGCACTGACTCAGTTTTCAATCCTGTCAAGATCCCTCTGGACGACTGTCCTTCCCTCCAGCTTACTGACCACAACACACAGCTCGGTGTCAGTAGCAAACTTGCTGAGAGGGTACTCAGTGCCACTGCCCATGTCGCTGACAAAGATGTTAAACAGCACTGGGCCCAAAAACAGACCTCTGAGAAACACCACTCATAACTGGTCCCCACTAGGACATGGAGCCACTGATCACAACTCTCGGAATGCAGCTGTGCAGCCAATTCTTTACCCACTGAGTGGTCCATCTGTCAAATCCGTGTCTATTTGAGAGACAAGGGGGTGTGTAGGACGGTGTAAAATGCCTTGCACAAGCCCAGGTAGATGTCACTCTACCAGTTGCTCTACCTTAATCCACCAACACCGTACCCCTGTTGTAGAAGGCCACTAGACTTGTCGGGCACTATCTGACCTTAGTGAAGCCGTGTTGGCCGTCACAAATCACCTCCTTGCTTCCCACGTGCCTAAGCGCAGTTTCCTGGAGGGTCTGCACAGAGGCAGGAAATGCTTAGGTACCTACCTGCCTTGGCAGTACCTGTAAAAATCACAGTTCAGCACATTCACATACCTGCTGCACTTGAACACTGCTTTGCTAATTGCAGCTTCAGTGCTCTTTCACTTAAACCAGGACACAGCCTTCAGCAAGGTCAAACGATAAAGCTTTCCTGAGCTCTGTGCAACTTCTGCTCATCTCTGGCAGGTTTTCATCTCTCTCTGTCAGGGAATCATTTCAGGGATGGGGTCTGTTCACCCAAAACACCTGCTAGTCCAGGCATGCCAACACCATTACCAGCCCTCCTGGTTTGTGTCAGCAGCTCTCCAGGGCTGAGGAAGTTGACATTAAAACTTGCTGTCAAGTCTTGATGGCTAAGCATATTCAGGGCCACTGGTCATCTCCCTCTCATCAGTCCACTCTAAATTACTTTCCAGATAATTTATAGGGTATTCATCTTCTAGGATTTGTTTGCTGCCTTCAGGTTATGCTTTGCAAGAGCCTGGAAGACCAAGGGAGCCATGGGTTTGTAAGACAAGCCTATGTAACACTTTTTGCATTGAGAGAAAGGGCTGAATTTACAGGAACCCAACAATTCATGGAAACACAATTCCCACACTAAGGGGAGATCGAGTGGCTATGAGATTATATAATGCAACACTTCTAGAATCGTTTTCAATCCGATTTCAGGTTTCAGTTCCTGAGGCCTGCCGCTAGATGGTAGTAAAGGTGAAATAATACAACTGACTGGCGCCGGCATCTCTGCCAACTGCAGCAGCAGGAGTTTCCTCACACTCCATCAGAGTCCCTTTATACCTGTGAGCTCAGAAAGAAAGCCGCTTGTCCCTTCCAAGTCCAGCAGACTGACTTTGCTTCCTAACCACGACAACTTGCACTACTTGAGCCCATTAAGCTGTGCTAGAAAAGTTCATGGCACAGTGATAGGGGCCAGCGGTGGCAGCTGGCACAGGCACAGGACAGAGTTAACCCTTGTTATAGTCTCCTGTATGGTCCTGGCTACATGCCACACCAGAGTTTTAGGTAAGTCTTTGCTCCAAGTTCATGCAGACACCCACCTCCCCATAAGCTACCCATGCTTAACGCACTGCTTCAGACTAAGCCGGGCTCTCCAACCCGCACTTCAGAGAGGACAAGTTTCTTCCTGGACACATCACAGAAATTACTGGGAGTGACTGCTAGGTTTTGTGTCATAATAGTCCCTGCTAAGCTTGGTTGTGGCTCAGATATCCTCCTCCTCCATGCATGTAAGGTAAAGAATTGATATTCCACCTCCACTTTCTGCTCACAAAATCACAATTTCTCTCAGATTGCTTAATCTGCAGAAAAATATACAGTAAAGCAGTGAATAAGTGTAACATTCAACTTGCCAGAGCAGATATTGTACCAGACATTAAAGCAGGTTTGACTGGACCCTTTAGTAGGGCGGCACCATTTTGGGGTCCAAGATAATCAGGAATAGCCTGAGGTGGAGTCAGGCACTGAGTACAAAGTCTCACTGCTCAGCCTGAGATGCCTGTGGATAGCAGGGTATTATAGCAAAACAGTCCCCATCCAAACAGAGTTTTGTAAAACACTAAGTACTCATGTAAAACCACTGGATTTTGGGTATGAAACCAACCTCAAAATGGTTTTGAGGATCAAAACAAGTTGAGAGTTCATAATCTAATCACTAATAAAACCAATCGTGGAATCATAGAAACATAGAACCATTAGGGATTGGAAGGAACATCGAAAGATCATTTAGTCCAATTTCCCTGCCACAGCAGAACCACCTAGACCGAGCCACACAAGAGCACATCCAGGCTGGTTTTAAATATCTCCAGAGAAGGAAACTCCACAACAATCCTGGGCAGCCTGTTCCAGTGCTCCGTTACCCTCAATGTTGAGAAGTTCCTTCTCATATTTATGTGGAACCTCCTATGTTCCAGCTTACACCCATTGCCCCTCATCCAATCACTAGATGACATTGAGAAGAGCCTGGCTCCATCCTCCTGACACCCACCCTTCACATGTTTATAGACATTAATGAGGTCACCCCTCAGTCTCCTCCAAGCTAAAGAGACCCAGCTCCCTCAGCCTTTTCCCGTAAGGGAGGTGCTCCACTTCCTTCATCATCCTCATTGCTCCACACTGGACTCCCTCCAGCAGCTCCACATCCCTCTTGAGCTGAGGGGCCCAGACCTGGACACAGTACTCCACATGTGGTCTCACTAGTGCAGAGTAGAGGGGGAGAAGAACCTCTCTCGATCTGCTAACCCAATGTTTTAGTAGAGCCACCCAAATGGATGCACCTGCTTTGGCAGCTTCCCCTTGACTCTGCCCCAGGTCGTAGAATCATAGAATCATCAACATCTATGTTTTCATCAGATTTAATAACTTAGTAACCTGAGCTAGTTCGGTCTCACCTATTCTGGTGATGGGAGCATGGAGTTCATTGCTCTTCATCTATGTCCTTGTAGCAAATCCATCGGATTTGTCATTCCCTCATACACCTTTTGGCCTGACTTTGGCTCAGAGCTCCAGCTGCCCATTTCTAATCCTTCCTGCACACACTATGCAAGAGCACACTCGGTCTGTATTGTACAAGGCAGTCACGCAGCTTCAGGTGCCCATCTTCTCTTCAGGTGCACAAGAAGTAGGAGAGTTTCACTACTGCCAAATAGGGTCACACACTGCATTTCTTGTACTGAGGCAAACCCTGGGTATCATGGTCCCAGCTGCACATTGCCCACAGGAAGGAACATTTGTCTTTCCTCTTCAAGAAGGTCTTCAGAGAACAGCCCCCCTCAGCGTGGAGCACATACCCAGGCTCTTGCACAGGGATTGCCATCTCCCACTGGCAAGACCTGAATTGTTTGGAAGGAAAACCTTAAGTAGAGCATTTAAAACAGTGAAATAAATGGGACTGCTCGAAGCGCTGCGCTGCTCAGAAGGTGTTAGGAGCTAAATTATTCCAGAAGCACTGAACCATATGCTGTCAGGAGCAATCCTGCACTGGCCGAGAGAGGATGGACAAGGCAGCCTGATAGATCCCTTCTTTCCATCCTAGTATCTATAATTTCTCTGTTAATGACTTGTAATTGTGTCCTACGTGTCAGGTCACATTTTGATTCCTTGCTTGATAAAGCAAGGGCCAGTAAGATCATTCAATTAAATGCACAGTCCAATACCTTCCTCAGCGCCAAAACCTCCTGTCCCAAATTGGCTGGAATTGTTGTCACTGCAAAGGCCCAAGGGGGAAGGGAGCAGAGCAGAGAGAAACATTCATTCCCCTCATTTAAAAATGTAAAATACATTCAGGACTGCATGTAATAGTGTTGTGAATTTTATTTCCATAAAGTACCTCCAGGGCTAATTCACGAGACATTAATCATATTCCAGCTTCTCCCAGCTGTTAACTTATCTGCAGGGCTTTTAACAAAAGATTTTACGTGCACTTTCAGAAGGCAAAAATTGTATCAACAAGGGCTGGTCTACTCTGAGCAGAGATTTCCGTGGTCTGGAACAAAGGCCACCTTAGAGGCTCCCAAGCACCTGCCTGACAGGTTTCACGCTGAGTGAGCCTTCCTGGGCTCTGAGCAGGGTTACCTCACCTTCCATTCAGTGACACCCCGTGGTGAAGAGGTTTGGCTAAAGGACAGGCAGTACTATGTTTCCAGGTCACTTCCTTCAGATGCAATCGGATTTATTCCTGGCCAGTTCACTGGCATTGTTCAGTGGCTGAAGCCTTAATTATTCCTTCAAACCTAATTTCAAATTCAAAGCACTGGTTCCTTCCTCCCTCCTGATTCCCTCTAGCCTCCTGGAACTGTAATCTGGTTTGCAAACAAACACATAGTTTCCTTCTATCCCACCTGTCTGAAGGCTCTTCTTTCCAGGAAGAGCCTCATTTCATCTCCATGTTGCGTTGGGGCAGTCACAACTCTCAAGGACATGGGCTGCCTCCAGGACAAGGGAACACAACTGTCCCCAGCTGGAGGATGCCGCAGGACATCCAGAAAGCTGGGATGATGCACCTCTTTAAAATGCTGCATGTGCAAACATCCCATGGCAAGAGAGCAAGTGCCTCCAAGCTGCAGCAGTAGCAGCAGGGTGACCAGGCATTACGATGTCTCTTCAAAGTCATCCTCCACTAACATCACACCTCACCACCCCAACCTCACCCACTGCCCCCATTCATCCTATAGGCTTCACCAAGTCCTTGTCTCTCTTTGCTCCTTGCAGTTGGCCAGATTTGTGTCTCTCCATCCATAGAACCACAGAACATTAGGGACTGGAAGGGACCTTGATTTTCTCCCAGGTGACTCTGGGTTAGCTGGGGAGAGCTAGCCTTGTGTTACCAGCCAGGCACTAGGTCTGCCCTCGGCCCATTCTTCCTCAAGCTCCTTTTCCATATGCAAAGCCAGATTTGGGAGGATTGTATTGTCTAACTTCATCCCCTAAATCAGCTTGCTGGCTAATCCTGTTTTAAGTGTACTCCACGTTCAAGCGAACGTCACTGTGGTTGTAGAAGCCCCTCTCTTGCTTCACTTAATTAGACTGGATAATGTTGAAATCAGCCTCAAACTACAGGAGTCCAGTTGTCAAAGGGAAAATGCTTTGGCAAAAGCTTTCAAAAAGCAGTTTCCTCTTCACTGTGAAGGCTACAAGAACTGAAAGGTAGGAGCCACCCACATTCATCCAAAAGGCAGAAAACTAGGGTTCTTTATATGATACGGACAGACAGTTTGCAGTCATGGTGAGCACTTGTGCTAGCGATCACTCTATTTTTCTTTGAGTCACTTAACCACTTAAAAAAAAAAAGAGACAATTTTAACATGAATAATGACTCTTTACACTGAATTGTCCAGGTCTTTAGATCTGTTGTTTTCCAAGGGAAGCATTTCAAATTTTCTTTCTTTTTCTCACCTCAAATTAATCAGCAAAAATTTTCCTCAGAGAATCATTCACATTGGAAAAGACCTTGAAGATCTTTCGAGGTCCCTTCCAATCCCTAATGATTCTATGGTTCTATGATCATAGCATCAAAATATGAAGCCAACTGTACCAAGCCCATCACTAAACACATCCAGGAATGGTGATTCAGCCACCTCCTGGAATTCCTCAAGCTGTGTTTTACCTACAAAAAGAAATCATTGATGTTACTAAATCTTGAATTTTTTCTTTCTTTTTAGAGAAGGACACAGGCAGTAGAAAGCCAACTTAAGTGTAGGTGGGGCTGCATTAGAGTTAGAGCCACAGCGAGAGGCAGGCCTTCGCTTTTACTGGAGGAAAAAAGATATAGAAATTTGAGAGCAATTGTTGGTGGGAAAATAAAAACTTTGGGTGTCAGTTGTGAAATTTCATCACAGGCAACGCAGACAGGCCACTGAACCAAGAGGCTGCGCTCTCACATCTTCCAGAGATGCACCCACACTGGTTTCTGCTGTGCAGCAGGCAACCAGCGGTTGCTGGGAATGGGGTCCTGGCTGTAAACCCACAACGAGCAAACAAACCAGGGAAGTCTAATCTGACCAGTAAGTCATTCCAGTGTGTGTGAAGATAAAGCAAACAAGTAACCTGAGCAAATCGTACGTCTTGGGTAACATGTGCAGTCAGTGCTCTAACCCTTCTGTCTGTTGACATCCACAGAATTCATCTCCCTGAGCTCAGCACCAGCACAAGAGCATCCCCTGGGGACCGCACGCTTGTTTCTTGCTCTGCCTGCAGCTCCCTCCTCAGAGAGCTCGCACAGCGTCTCTGCTCCCTTCTCTTTACCTACGCTGCCCCCTTTCCAGTGGACTTCCTTCAGAGATGACAGTCCAATCCTGTAACTGTTCCAGACATGCCACTCTCCAAAGAAAGAGGGACATTTCTCTATGATTAAAGCCTCTCTCCTACTAATCCACTGGCCACCGTGCTGCAGGCCTCGTTCTTCCCCGCCCTGTTGTGTCTTCGTTCAGCCTTCACCACTACACAACTGTGGTCTGCAAATATCTGACTAAAGACAGAAAAATTCAGGCGGATTCCGCCCAGCACTCTGACTGTAACACAGATAAAACATGATCTCACAAGTGACACAGCCACCCAAAAATTAAAATAAATCAAGAACTCCGATTCTTGTTCTCACATTTCTGCTGATCTCACTCCTAAATGACAATATTTTTCTTCTAGTCTTTCTCGAGCTTCCACACTTTCCCCACACAGCCTTTCACTATGAGAAAACAAAATCTCCACATCACTGACAGACAGTCGTAGCCACGTTCTGATTGTGTTTTCTGCATTTTACCTTGAAAAGTGAAATTCATGTCACTGCTATTGTCTGGGTACTTCTGAATAGTGAAAAAGCTGACACCAAGTACTATTAAACCCGTGTGATAAAAACACTTCTCTTCCTGTTTTCCACTGCACAGAAAATCTGTTCTTCCCTTCTCGCAGCCCCCAGTGAAGAGCCAACCTTCCGCCCGGAAAGCCAGCAATACGTTTCACAGCTAGCAGTAATGATTTTGGAGTCTCATGGCTGCAACTGTATAGAATCACCGTGAGTTCTGCGAGCAGCTTAATTTGGTCATCATAGATTATCAGTTTTCTTAGTGTTATGTAGTTTAGATTGATTTTGCTATTATTTTCATCTCCACGGGAAAGAAAATTGGTAAATAACTTCTTTTCTCAAATTGTGGCAATCATTAACCGTCAACAGACCATCAGGCAATCGAACTGCCACCAGCAGAAATCACACTGTAGGAAGACAAAGACCGTAAGCTCCGTAGGCACTCTCAGGCCAGGCTCAGGCAGAGCCAGTACATGCTGAACAAACCAAAAGCCAGACAGCGCTCCCGCTCCTGGCCCCATGCAGCCATGGAAATCCAGTTTTCTTCTGTGAAAAGAGACATTATGTGCCTGTTAGACTGCAGCATGTTCTTGCACTTCTGGGAGGATGCAGCTCTGAGCCTGACCCTCCCCTGTAGAGCTCAGATGTCGCCTGGTCAAATCCTGTACCCAGGCATGCGGAGAGCTGTCTGCCAACTGCCCCACTAGCAGATCAGCTGTTGGTACCGCTCTGCAGACCCTCAGGAAAACAACCCAGAGCACTAGTGGAGAAAAATAAACCCTAGCTCTGAGCTCCAGACCTAAGATACACTCAAAGACAACTGTTCTGCTCCACAAGCCACTCCTTACTTTGCATTTTCTTCTCTGATTTTTCTTGCCCCTCCCCTTCCTCACCACCTACCCAATACAACAAACAAATCTTTAGCAGCAGCCCCCCATCTTCAGACCCTTGACTTCACACTGAATCCTCCTGCTTCACCCATCCCTTAGTCTGTAATCTCAGAAGCACAGAATAGTAGGTGATGGAGGGGTCCTCTAGGGATAATCTAGTCTAACCTCCCTGCTAGAGCAAGTGTTCCTAACAGAGGCAGGACAGGGTTGTTTCCAGGCAGTTTTTGAATATCTCCAGAGGAGAACACTCCACACAACCCCTTAGGCATCCCAACAATGCAGCACAAAGCATCCCAACAATGCAGCACAAAGCACCCCAACATTCGTCTGAAAGCTTACATCAGAAAGCATGTTGCCAAACTCCATTACCAGCCCAGCCCTCCTCCTAGAGAGCCTTCTCCTGCTGAGCTTTGCTCCTTTCAGCTCCAACTCAGTACAACAGGCCCAGGCGGAGAGGGCTGGTGAGCAGCAAGGTGATAGGCAGCCGTGACATATGTAGAGAAGAGTTCTTTGGAGGTGAGGCATTCTGTAAGCGTGGAGGGTGGACAATCAAATACCATCTCTTATTCCTCTTGAAATTTAAGATTTCAAGAAGTCAGAGAGAAGTACACTTTGTGTCTGGCAACCATGGTTCAGGTAGCAATGAGACAGGGCTTGGTACTCCTCCACAAAGTATCTGCAGGTATCATAAAACGAAGTTCCTACTGCTGCTTTCTCACGGGATTAAAATTGTTTGGGGACTGGGACATAGTTCTTCTAGCAACAGAGATTCGTGTCCTTACAGTTCCTAATTCATAAGATGCCAGAGCTATTTATCTGCCATCTCCTATCCTTAAGATGCAATCCACCCTTCATTTCACTCCAGCTAATCTGGCCAAATCATGGCTCAGAACAGATGACATCTCTTCACTCACCAGTGCAATCTGCAATACAGCTATGCCAAGGGTAACGCTCTTCAATTCCCATAATATTGCATGAAGTCTTTAACCAGGCCAAACACTTCAAGTAAACATTTGAAGACCCGTTCCCGTTCTGGGAATGCTTCAACACAAACAGATGGACTGAATGCATGCAGCAGATCAGTGTCGGTACAACGCGATCCAACATTTTACTCGAGTGATTCAAGCCAGGGATGCAATGCACACGCAAGACACTGCTTGAAGAAAAATACGTGTTTTCTTGTAGAAAGCAAGATCCTATGGCAGGCTGGACTAGATGACCTTTAATGGTCCTTTCCAACCCAAAACATTTGATGATTCTGTTATACTAACCCTCGCCCCACATATACTTCCCCTACAAACACGCTCTCCTGTCATCCATGGCCAGATGGCCACACATCTCTCGGTGTTTCTCTAAGTAAGCATCACAGGGCAAATTTTGTTTCTACATACCCTGGATTACAACAAATCCAGAGGAACAGAGCTTTTCCAGTGAGGCCAGTGTGGGACTGACAGCGCAGTTCTGTCCAAGGAGAGATTGGCAGGGAGAAGTAGCAGCAAAGATTGAAGCTTCATTTTATGTTCAGACAGACCTTCATGTCACCTTTTCAATGAGCTCCACATAACTGAGTACTCTTTTCCTAAATCTTTATTTGAAAACAGTTCCTGTGAGCTGGAAAGAGAAAATACGAGGTTTCTATACCCAGCAAAGCTGCCATCAGCAAGCTCTCCCTGATGGCACCATCTCTCTCACCAGGCAAGCTTCAGAAGAGCTCTCACACTGTGACGTCTAACATGCCTTGTGCTTGGATGCCAGCCTTTCACCCTTCACATTCAGTTTCGTTTCACTCTCTGGGCAAGAAGAGTCTCCGCAGTAACTACAACAGTCGCAGCAGTTAGGGAAGAGGTGGTGCCACAATGGCTTGGTGGCAATCAGGTGGTCACTTTAGTCTGTTTCTTCTCTGCATAAGGGTCATATTCTGTTTGAGAGGTGTCGCTGACACCTTAATTTACTTCCATCCCAGATATTTCACCCTCACTGAGTGATTCCTGGAGGGTTTTGTGAGGAGAGGTGGGACCTGCTTCACCAAAAAAACTGTATGGCTTTCCCCACCTGAGGTAGTCCTTGTTACTGGTTTTTTGTAGCACTCATTTCTCTTGGAAACATGACCAGTGTACATGATGAACAGACAGTCTGATCGAGCTAAAATTGTAGGTATGGCACCAGAAAGGGAAACAAAAGGTGTTTTCTCCAGACCTCTGTCTACCAAAAGGCTTTAGTTACCTGGACTAGCCTCCTCTGGAACCCCAATTGCCCCCCAGAGCTCCAAGAAGTAGACTGAAGCTATCACACACTTTCTAGCTGCTTTGCCCTACCTTGCCACAGCACTTCCTACTGCCCCATGAACAGCCCTTTTACTGACCTTGGAAAGATGGAGGGAGTACGACCACACCACTCCTGCTTTTTGCTGGAGGCAAACCATTGTCTCGTGGGAAGCTGCAGTTCCAGGGTCCAGCTCAGCTCTGGTGAAAGCCTCTGGCAAACTCTACTGCGTTCAACAGCATGCTTGGAGAAATACAGAAACACCGGGCACTCTGCTGAGGTAAGTTGGTGGATTCATCAAACACGATTTTGCGGTTTTACAGCGTTTTTACGCAGTGCAGAATCACGAGGCTTCTCCGCGCTTGATACAGCTTAAACGCCTTGAACTGCTTAGAACGGGAAGCTGACGTTTTGCACACTGGTGCTGTTCCACATCGTGCTGAGACAAAGAGCTTGGAGGCAGCATATGCCAAGGTTAGGAAGAGAACTGTTGTGCCATAGTGGGACGGTACTGTGTGTGTGAGTCTTGACTTGGAAAAGCAAGAGGCGAGCTGTACTGGAGGCACTGCCAGCTTTTGGAGGATGGAAGCATGTCCCTAGGATCAACAGAGCTCCCTTGTTTTGGGTTTGCCAGATGGCTAGTTTTTCCTAGTGCCTAACCTGAACTTCTCCTGGCACAGCTTAAGGCTATTTCCTCTGTTCTATCACTCATTACTTGTGAGAAGAGATCAAGACCTGCTTCTCTACAACCATTTATTGTTGTAGACAGCAATAAGGTCTCTTCCCAGCCTCCTCTTCAGACTAAACAGCCCCAGCTCCCTCATCCACTCCTCAAAAGGCCGATTCTGCAGACCCTTCACCAGCCTTGTTACCCTTCTTTCACCCACTCTGTCATCTCAAAGTCTTTCTTGTCTTCTTGTCAGGGAACAAACTAGGACTATTCTGAACACACATAGGGTCCATACTTACCACTCAAGCAGACCCTGTGAACTACTGGGAGACCTTGCTGGTGTTCACATAGACAGGAACTGTTAACTGGGGACAGGCAGTGACACACAGGAAGATGGAATAGCTTTGTGGAGAGACTCCTTCTCCATCACATGCACATCCTTCTGGCTGGTCCCAGCCAAAGACCGTCTGAGTCCCTGCTAATTCTCAGTGGGAAGCAAAAGAGGTAGAGGAAGTGTGGATGTCCTCTAGACAGCAGCACAGACATTGGTGATTGTAGGAACCACTCGTGCTCATTTCCAAGCCTAACTGTGACTCTTGGACTGAGTGCAAACAGCCTCAGCCATCAGGTACGTTAACAAGTAGAATTTAATGGTCCTCAGCAGGCAACCTTGGCCCTGCCAGACTTCCCACAGCGCAGTGGGGAAAATCAAAGTAGCCATGTGTGAGTGCCAACCTTGAGTGATGGTGATACTGGGGAAAAAATAGAATTAAGCAGGAAGGTTAAGCTCTGCCCAGGTTTTCTCTGACAGTGGTGGGAGCTTGAAGAGCAGCTCGTGTTGATCTGTTTTCCTGTCTGGAGTCAGAAAGGATGAGAAGCAGGTTGGGGGAGAAACCGGTCCCCTGCCCTGTTTCACCCAGTGCTATGTGGGAATAACTCATCTGCTGGCACTGCTGTTTTTCAGGCTTTACCTCTGCTCTGAGTGCAAGGGCATGACTGCTCCTCCACCCCTCAAGACTCTGCTCTTTAATTTGGAGAGGTATCATGGTGCAAACTTGGCCGTTTCAAACTCCTCCTTGGGTGCCTGAGAGGGGGATGGGGAATCTCCCAGTGGTGATCCCACTTCTGAGGCCAATTTTGTAACAGAGAATTATCATGAATTAATTATGCATTATTAGCATCCATTATCCACTCCTAATATGGGTACATACATGTGTGGCACCGAATAATACGACAATTATGCCAAACAACTAAATGGCCCTCCACTGACAAACAGCCTTGAGAGGAGGTAATGTGCTGCAAACAGAGGGACTTCAGTGAGGACTGCCATCAAACTGGTTGGGAGAAGGAGGCAAACAGGCCACGTTGGAGGCAAGCCAGGGCAGAGGAAAGAAACTGGAAGAGAGGTATGAATTACAGTTGGTTGGACAGACTGTTTTTCATGAGAGTGGCTGAACCTAAGGCAATCAGGGGAAATTTCACCTTGAGTACTGTGTCCAGTTCTGGGCCCCTCAATTTAGGAAGGACATTGAGGTGCTTGAGCGTGTCCAGAGAAGGGCAACGAGGCTGGTGAGGGGCCTTGAGCACAAGCCCTATGAGGAGAGGCTGAGGGAGCTGGGATTGTTTAGTCTTGAGAAGAGGAGGCTCAGGGGAGACCTTATTGCTGTCTACAACTACCTGAGGGGTGGTTGTGGCCGGGAGGAGGTTGCTCTCTTCTCTCAGGCAGTCAGCACCAGAACAAGAGGACACAGCCTCAAGCTGCACCAGGGGAAATTTAGGCTTGAGGTGAGGAGAAAGTTCTTCACCGAGAGAGTCATTGGCCACTGGAATGGCCTGCCCAGGGAGGTGGTGGAGTCGCCAACTCTGGAGCTGTTCAAGGCAGGATTGAACGTGGCACTTGGTGCCATGGTCTAGCCTTGAGCT
>VXBP01000817.1:56899-94099 GCA_013400115.1 Rhinopomastus cyanomelas | reverse complement strand
CAGGATGCTGTTGGCCCTCTTGGCCACAAGAGCACATTGCTGGCTCATAGTCATCTTGTTGTCCACCAGGACCCCCAAGTCCCTTTCCCCTACACTACACTCCAACGGGTCAGTCCCCAGCCTATACTGGTACCTGGGGTTGTTCTTGCCCAGATGTAAGACTCTGCACTTACTCTTGTTATAGCTCGTTAGATTTTTCTCTGCCCAGCTCTCCAGCCTGTCCAGATCTCGCTGAATGGCAGCACAGTCTGCAGGGGTGTCGGCGAAACCACCCAGCTTTGTGTCGTCAGCAAACTTGCTGACAGTCCATGCCAATCCCTCATCCAAGTCATCAATGAATAGATTGAACAGGACCGGTCCCAGCACTGACCCCTGGGGCACTCCACTAGATACAGGCCTCCAACTAGACTCTGTCCCATTGACCACCACTCTCTGACTTCTACCCTGCAGCCAGTTAACAATCCACCTCACTACCCTAAAGATCATTAAAGTCAGGACTAAGTGGTTGCTTCAACAGCAAACAATGTCCTTTATTGTCTAGTTTGGTCTTTACAGTTAAACGAAACAAAATTTGTATCAGTTTTGAAATTTCAAGAAAATCCAAATGTTTCAGTTTCATGTCAAAACAAAAATGTTCCAACAGGTCCTGCATGCTTTTGGCCAAAACTGCTGGCAGAAGAGGATCCACATTTGCACATGGGTTGGGTTTACCTCAAAAAGAAACATTTTCAGCAGTTTGGCAGGTTTGTTTTGATTTTTCATTGCATGGTGGGGAGGGGAGAGGGAGGAATTGCTCAGGGGAGAAAAGCAGATCAGCCAGAATGGCTCTGATGTGTAGTGTGTGCGTGTGCGCGTGTGCATGTGTGCGTGTGCATACGAACCACCACAGCTGCAGAGACAGGGAGGGGAAGCTCAGGTTCTCAGAATCCATCCCAGTTGATGGAGGTGATTGCAAATGCCACATTCCAGATTTCTTCTTCCAGGAACTCTCTTCTTTAATAACAAACTGATCTCGGTGTCTTTGGTGCTCAGCACATTTCAAAGCCGCTTTTAAGATTGAAAGAAACACTTTCAGTGAAAAATAAGAACGAGCGCCGGACTTTATGGAGATTGAAATCTACCTCATCTGTAATACTGAATTAACTTGCTCTCTTCACATGTCTGCTTCTTAATATGTTAATGGATGTCTGCCTTGGAACTGTCATCAGTGTTTGAGCCAAAAAACCTCAAGAGAGGTAAGGAGCAGTGGGACTTGCCTGTATTGTTCCCTGTAGACTGCAGCTGCCTGGCAAGATCAGATGAGTAACACACTGCAGTCACCTACCCAATGCAGCTTGGGAACATCTTGTCTCTGTGCTGTTTTGGGCTGACTTCAATAGGCTGAGCCCAGCAGGACAGGTACATTCATGTAAACCTTCTGCAAGAGTTTGGTTGGCTGACTACTTGGGTGTGTCTAGGTAACATCTCTGGTCATTTCCTGGTTCTTTTCCTGTATTCTTAGTGAAGTGTTTGTACCAGCGTAATTAGAATAATTGAACGGTTTTGGTTGGAAGAGACCTTTAAGATAATGAAGTTCAACCATTAAAACATCACTGCAGATCACCACAAAATTGTGTCCCTCAGGATCACATCTACACATCTTTGAAATGCCTCTAGGGATGGTGACTCCACCACTTCCCTGGGCAGCCTGTTCCAATGTTTCATAACCCTTTCAGTAAAGATAGCCTTCCTAATATCCAACTTAAACCTCCCCTGGTGCAACTTGAGGCCATTTCCTCTTGACCTGTTGCTCATTACCTGGAGACGAGATCAGCCGCTACCTAACCACAACCTCCTTTCAGGTAGTTGTAGAGAGTGATAAAGTCTCCACTCAACCTCCATTTCTCCCGGCTAAGCAACCCCTGTTTCCTCAGATGGTCCTCACAGGACTTGTGCTCCAGACCTTTCACCAGTCTCATTACCCTTCTAGGGAAATAACCAGAAAAAGAGTAACTTTTTCACAGGAGCATCCAAGATGCTGAAGATTTTGTTTTGTTAATGAACATAATTAAGCTAGCTCCAAAAAGAAAATCAACAACTGCCTCCAAGCCTGGGCTTTCATTAGACCTGTGCGAATGCTGTGAGGATGCCCTCATTTCCTATTGTCATTTAGTCTGAGCCCACGGGGAAAACATTACAAGAAACACCCACCTCCAAAACCCCACTTATTAACCCAAACTGAGAGCACTCAGGCTGGCACTGTGTACTTGAAACAGCTACCAGTTCAGTTAGGCAGTACAGGCAGAACCTGAGCTACAGTGTGCTCTCCACACAGAGGGCAATGACCCAGTCAGCTATTTGATCTGTCCCATGTTCTTGCAACAGTCTGGGTTTCCAGCTGTTCAGAGGAAGAAGAAATAGAGGGATAGGGCTTGTCCTAGAAGTTTTCCCGGTATCCAGTTTAAACAGCACTCAGTCTAACATGGGCTTCCCCTTCTGCTCTGTAAGTAAAGCTGTGGTGGAGAGAAAACGGTTTGCTTTTCTCAGGGAGGTTGGAAAGGAGCAGCTGAGGTCTGTGTTAAGAATAACACATCTCAACGGAGAGAGAGGTCCAAGGTTCAGAATGACACATCTACTTGCTGCAAATACAGATGGGTTTTGTCATAGTCAGGTCCTGTGAGGAGTAACAAGTGACTTCTCCCCAAGATGCAGGAGCTTTTTTTGCAAATGCTGAAATCCCCAGAGCAATGAGGGCTGAATCAGAGATCCCCACTCTCCCCTTTCCGTTCCTCACGCTCTCCCTAACCCACATCTCTCACATGCCCTTTCTATCCAAGAGATGTTTCGTCTGCACAGAAAAACTTGCATCAGTTTTACGTAACATGGAGTGGAAGCCAACACAGACACCTGCACAAACCCTTTTCTTGGCACCCTTTATGCAAGTCTTCAGTGCCAAAAACACCTCCTCCTGCTCCTCAGCAACATCGCTGCTACTCTCAGGGCTTCAACGCCAGCCCCAGGAAAGGGAACAGCTGCTCCATTATCTATTCTTTGCACTCCTACCTCCCTTGGTCAGCAAGACTCAGGTACCAACTGGCCCCATTTCCTTTCAGACTCAGGAGAAGGGTGCCAGGAGCATCCCCTGGTGTCCTCTACTGAGGGGCTAAAGCAGTGTTGCTGGTGTTTCAGGGGCCATGCAAGCTCCCATCAGAGTTTACACAGTTTATTGCATTTGGAAGGGGCCTTCAAAGACCATCGGGTCCAACCCCCTTGCCCAAGCAGGATACAAATTAATGAAAAGCATAACTACCTAAAAATCCTAATTGAAACTACACAACCTCTTCAGAGAAGTGGACTCCACAACTTTCCTGGGCAACCAGTTCCAATATTTAATAACCCTTAGAAGTTTTTCCTCAGATTGAGGTGAAGCTTCCTGTGTCATGGCCACAACAGTGACATGACTTCAGTAGTGAGAGGGGGATGCGGGGAACAAGGCACAAAGACAGCTGCTGGCACACCATGCCTCTGGCTGGCAGGAGCTCAGCCCCATGGGCAGGTGTGGGCAGAGCAGGGGCTTGGGGAGCAGCATGCATGGGACTTTGTGAGAAGAGCAGCAGCAGACTGGGACTGTAGAAAAGACTGCTGGCAGACTGCTCGTGCCCAAAAGAACTTTGCAAAGAGCTGGGGGATGGCTGACAACCTGGGAAAGGAGCCGTTCAAAAGCAGAGGGAAGTAAGTTTTCAGGTCAGGTGCGGTTTTGATATTTCAGATGTGGTTTTCAGCCTAAAGGAGGATGAAAATTTCTGATAGAAAAATAAGTCTTGAAGTGGACCAAATTGGGACATTTAGGCTGCTAAAACACTGCCCTGGCAATTTTTGTGTCTAATTCCCATGTTGATGTTTGAAATGCCACGCATTCCGACCTATGACTGGATAAAAATTCACACAAACAATTTAGACATCCTTTTGTCTGTAACACAGGTTTGGGGATTTTTTTTCAAATGCATAGTTTGTTAAGATTTTTCTCTGTCCCACATCTACTACTTTTGACTTTAGAACATTCTTATTTGATAAACAAAAGAAGGAAAGAGTTCACCAAGACGCTCACAGTGCCTGTCTGGCTTCTTGCAAGCACTGCATGAGGCAGGGCCATGCCTACATTCTTATACCAAGTGGACTCTTTCTGCCAGAGGAAATGAAAAAGTCAGAGGCCTGTGACCTAAAGCTCATTTTCCATTATTTGCAAATAACTTGGCAAACTAAAGCTAAATTTCTGCTTCATAATAAAATTTGAAGGAGAGGATAAATCATTCGCTCTGTTGGTTTTACCCTTGGCAGAGACTGAAGGAAAAAGAAAGCCCTGAGCAGGTTAAAAAACAAAGTTCTCAAATCCAGGGATGCCTGGCTTTGGCTTATAATATCAGAAGAGAAAACTGATGGAAGACAAAATAGAACGTTTGCTAGAGGGAACTGGTCTACTTTTGTCTTATTGCCCCCCTGCAACTCCAGAGAAGCATTAGGGCAGCACCAAGAAACAAATCCCACACGTGCTTAGTGTGACATGAAGGAGAGAGACTGCCCTAAAGCAGAAGGCTTGCAGCCATACATCACCCACTGCTGTGCTGCCCTTCTGGAGACATCATGCCCCCCTGGCCCAACCTCAACATGGTGATGTGTTCATCTCCCACTGCTGGTGGAGACAGCAAGAGCAAGGCAAGGCACTGTGAGCTGTGCCACAGTAGAGTTTGGGGAGAAAAGGCCTTTCCTGCTTTGCAGAGCTGTGCCTAGCCTTTAATTCATAGACTCATAGAAGGTTATAAGCTGGAAGGAACCTCTAGAGGTCCTCTAGTCCAACTTCCCTACACAGGGACAACTCTTCCTAGGTCAGGCTGCTCAGAGCCTCTTCAAGCCTGACCTTAAATGACTTCAGGGATGGGGCCTTCTTAATGTCCCCTGGCAGCCCATTCCAGTGATCAACCACCCTTCCACTGAAGAACTTTTTCTGTTATGCAGCTCAAATCTCTCCTTTCTCAGCTTGAACCCACTGCTCCTTGTCTTATCCATACAAACCCTCTTGAAAAGAAACTTCCCCTGCCTTCATGTAGGCCCCCTTCAGGTACTGGAAGGTCAAAAAAAGGTCCCCCTGGAGTCTTCTTTTCTCCAGGCTGAACAACCCCAACTCTCTCAGCCTGTCCTCACACACAAGGTGCTCCATCCCCCTGATCATTTTAATCATCCTCCTCCGGACACGCTCCAGTCTGTCTACATCCCTCTTGTGCTGGGGGTTCCAGAACTGGACACAACACTCCAGGTGAGGTCTCACCAATTAGCCCAGCTATAATCCACTAGTCCTTTCCCCATTATGATTTATACTTCTGTTTTTATTTACTTCCCTAGAGTTGAAGCCAGCTGAGGGAAGCCTTAGCACTACGTGTCTCCAGCAAGCTGGGGGACTGCGAGCTATTTGCTGTGCATTTATAGAGAAGCTGCACAGCCATTGCTTTGGTGCCTTTCCTCTTTATCACCGTCACGCAGCCTCCTCAACCCTCCTCTGCTGTTCCCTCCACTGTGTCCTTGCCACCACTCTGCTACCTGCCCTCCTCAACCCTGGGGGTCAGGTCTTGGCTGACTGGGAAGGGACACTTTTCAGAGAAACTCCCTGAGAGACTGATGGCTCACAGCTGTAGTGAGGGTGAGCACCCAGGACATCCAGCTGAGCTATTTCCCCTCCAACCTTCTCGCATTTTCATTTTTGGCTGCAAGAAGAGGATCAGGAAGGATTTAATTTTGCTGCTTTAAACACGTGCAGGCTCATCTGCAAAGAGAACATTGCTGTGGTCATTAAAAGCAAACAAGGGATGCTGACTCCCAGCATCAACACCACCGCAGAGGGACAAGGTGAAAGCCAGCAGCCCTCCATGGAATGCATGACTTTTGTGAGATGGGCACCATTAGCCTATTTGGACCAAGGAGAAGACACTCTTCAGAGAAGCCTCCAGGTAAGGTGGGCAACCATCCCCTGGAGAAGGGGGAAAAAAACCAAACCATCTATCCCTAAGACATAAATACTCAGTGCAAGAGCCTCAGCTGGAATGAAAGCACATTATTCCCTTGGCTTCCTAACACCACAGCTATTTCATCAGCTTTCCATAAGACAAAGACAAACTGATCCACCTAAGGCATGGAAACCTGGGGGACACTTGCAGGGGACCCATCACCAGACCCTAGGAAGACTGGCCAGGCATCCTCACCAACGCTGACAGCTGAGAGACACAGCGTTCCCCCAAGCTGGGCAAACTGGGGGGCTGTTGGGCTCTTCGACATGCCCACCTTGGCTCTCAACTTTGTGGCAGAGGATATGTATGTCTGAGACACTGCAAGACTGAACTGTGGTGTGGCAAGTCCCCAGATTAGCAGTGCCCTGGCAGAAAAGCACTGGCACCGTGCAAGATCAAGCAAGAGAGATCAAAGCTATTATATCAACTTCTTATTAATGCTAGAAGTGGATGTATTTTCAACCCAAATACAAGTTTTTCCTCAGGTTAGTATTTTCGTGGCACTTACAGGAAAATTAAACCACCACTGTCCTGCATTTCAAGAGTATTTCTGGGCTTGTTAAGGATTCTGGGGTGTCCAAAGCTAGAAATATTTTGGGTTTTTTAAGTTGGGTTGTTACTGCTGCCAAAAATTAAATCAAAACCAAATCGCCAAACAGAATATAATTAGGGATTGTTCACGGGACAAGTTAAAGTTGCTAAAAGACGGATCACTAAGTGTGTGTTAGGGCAGCCTGGCCTGATCCTTGGCAACGGTCTGAAGAGGAGAAAGCCCCCTTCCTCCGTGCAAGCATGCTCCCTTGCCCTGGTGCCCACCCAAGCTGAGAGCAGACAGCAAATAGGAAATAACTACGTCAAAGATGTTTGTGCCCCACAGGGCCTGAAGCTGCTGCTCGCCCCGGGCATGTGGCAGCACTGGCACTGGGAACAAAATGAGCGTGTGGAGTGGGAGATAAGGGTAGGGAAGGAAGAAACACAACGGTACAGATGAGCCACTGAAGGCAAGGAGGGACATCACAAGATCCCCTAAACAATCTGCTGTGTGCAGAGGACTTCATTGTGATGAATTCCAGGTCCTGAATTTACATCTGTCCTCGTATAGAAAACCCACCCACAAAAGCATGGATTTATATAGGGACTGACTGCCAGGGGTCAGCCCCCCAAAATTATCCACAGCAACATCTTTGAAATCGCCATCATAAGGGAAAAGAGAGACTAGTTTTAGCCTGTTCATTTTCTGAGATGGCAACTGAGATTAGAGCCGACACCAGAAGGATAAGCACTGAATCCTGGGCTAAATATTTAATTTCCACAGATGCTGACATCAAGTTGGTTACAAAGAAACTCTTTTACACTGTTTACTTTCTGGTTTTGTTTTGTTTTCTGTCATTTATAGTCTTTACCTTCATTTTGTGTGGTTGGGCTTTTTTTAAAATGTTTTTACACAACCTTCTGCTAAATGTTGAGACAAGGGAAGAGATAATTTAGCTAAAAAAACCAACATCAAAATGGAACAAGGAAAGTTAAAAGGAAAATGAAAAGGCTGAAGAGGACAAGCTACGTTACCTCTGCCTGTCTTACAATTTTCATGTGCTCAGCTGATCTGCTTCGTGCAAGGTTTTGCCCTAATTCACGGCAAAGAAGAGATTTTTCGTGAATATCACCAGAGGTGGGGTCAGATTTAGGCAGGATGGACTGTGGTGAGGCTCATGGTATGCCTTTCCACTGACTGTTCCCTGTGCTGTAACAGGAATCACTGGTGTCAGGGAGCCCACCTGAGACACCCCTGGCTTTAGCAATCCCAAAGTCTTGTTTCTCTGTGGCGCTGCACCTCATACACAGGTGTTAGGGAGCAGAGGTGCCAGACCTATAGTAAAATAATGCATCAGCTGCCCCAGCCTCCGCTAAGACAGGAGGACCTGGCTAAGAGCTGAGGCGGTTTATTCCTCACTGAACGATCCAAATCCCCACCCCCACCCTGCTTTCCCGCAACAACAGGTAACAGGCTGCTGCTTGTGTTACAATCAGCACAGGGCAGCTAAAGAAACAAACAGTGCTGAGGAGCTGCAGCTCCCTTTCGTTCCATTTCAGAGCACCGCTGTAAAACTTCACAAGGGAAATCATGTTTATGCTTCAATGCAGCGCGCAAAAGCATCCCATTTCCCTTCTCTGCCATCCAGGCTAAATTTGGCTCTCCCTGACACTGGTATCTCTGGAACACATCCACTGAACTTACTCGGCATTTCCACAGTGGCATCTGTGAGCAGAACATGTAACCTTACTTATTTATTAAGACTATATGGGTTTGAGATTTGTTGTTGCAGGGAGAAAGCCACTTCCCCAGCATCTTTTATGCTCAGTTGCAGAGGATCCAGTGCTACATCCAGAGGACCAGAGCCAATTAGCAGAGAGAGGGCTGCAGCCCTCTGTCTGTGTGTTGCAGTCCTCCCGTGCGCTGCTGAGAGCGCCAGATTCAGGAGACCTAACTAGGGTCTTTCCTGGCTGAGGAGCCCTTGATGTTGATGCCGATGCTGAGGAAAGGGAGACACGGGTGGACTAAAATAACACAGCTATTATAGCTTCGCTCAAAATTCTGGTTCAATTTAAATGCAGTTGTCAGGCAAAGAAGAAAACTGACTTTTTCTCTGAGTGTCTGTTCTTCTTTCTGGCTCCAGAAACATCCCAGCGCCAGGAACAGCAGAGCCCAAGGCCTCATTGCAGAGACACTATTTGACTCCTGGGGATGCTCTCAAGTTCCTTCCAAACACAGCCAAGTGCTGGTGGCTAACGTTGCATGTCCCACTTGGACAGCAGTATGATACAAGAGACCAACCCCATCCTACTACCCCAGTTATTGCTGAAGTAAGGAATCAGCCCTCGCAAGAAGGCCTGCTGTGGTCTGAAAATGTTCAGGAGTTCCAGTTTCACCTTCATTTTGGGACAAGTGGCTCCCTCTCTCTTCCAAATGGCATTGAGAAAAGCAGCCATTGATGGCATCTTGCACTTGGCAAAAAGGGCCATTTCTGAATGCAATTCTTTCTGCATTTGTGCTGGCTGGACCGTTCTCAGCTGCCGTGCTAGGTTTCCTTACAAGAACATTGAGATACTTGCTACTCCAGAGCTTGGGAACATGCAGTAGAACATCCCAATTGCATGTTGGTCTAGCCTGAATGAGCGATCCCACCATCTCCTTCTCACCCAAACTCTGCCCTCCTGCCTTCCCACATTATGTTACTGCAAGGAGCCTATCTCCTTCCCTTCTCTTTGAGGACAACGTGCTCCCAAGACCTGGAACTAAAATTCTGGATCCTGTTTCAAGCCAAATTCCCAGCTGTTTGGGAAACTCATATAAGAACACAAAAACTTCCCCTGGCCTCACACAGACTGCTTCCCAGTCTCAAGTAGGACAGGAACTGCTGAGTTACAGCAGCAAACAAGAAGCTGGAACCTGATTCGTTGTGGCACAGCTCAGGACTGCTGGGGTATCACAAGGGATGGAGAATGCTTCTGAAAACAACTGCCAGTCTTCAATGTGCCTGTGCCAGAGCCAGTTTCTGCAGCTGGTCCTCCCAACCCATGGGAAAAGACTCAATGCTGGTCCTGCCTGCCCCACTGGAATGCTACGGGCTCATCATTGGGTACCTCAGACCACAGGATGCCAGCTGCTAAGTAGCAAAAAAATACAGAAAGACTGATGGCAGCACCCACTACCTCGCTTCCTGAACTTGCAAGTACTTGATCCCCAGCATCCCCAAGCAAGGAAAATGACAGGAAGATGATGTGACTCAGAAGCAAAGACTGCTCCTCTTTTCAGTCTGAGGTATATGAACTCCCTGCACTCAGTGGAGCTGCCTCCAGCTCACAGTATGTGAGCAAGACAGGGATGTGCTGGCCAGCAGAAACCCAGCAAAGGAAAAGTAATGGATAGAGACAAGATTGGACCCGGTTTTGAGCAGAGAGTCCTTGTGTGGTTGATCCTGGCCGCAGAGACCCCACGGCCGACTCAGAGGAGCATCTCACACACAGACATCCCCTGCTGCAACTGACACTCGGGTCAGGACCACTTGTGTCCCATGTGTGAGACAACCTCTGCCTGTGGGGAAACAGAGACAACAGAGGCAATGGAGGAGGGAAAACCGTCATAGAAAGCAGCTGGTATCTCTGTTCTAACAGCTACAACCTTCCTCAGTCACATCCTTCTCTCCTCTCCCTCCACAACTCAGCTTCCCCCCAACCAAGTGGCTAGTCAGAAGATTCTGTTCTTTCTCCTTCCTCCCTTCCTGGTGATAGTTCTTCTGAATTCGTTAAAAAAAAAAGGGTTTCACACAAAGCTGCCCATCTCTGGAGACCACTGGAGCGAGAGCAGGAGTCGTATTACTGTGTACTCTGTGGCAGAGCCCCCGGGACCCATCCTCCCCTTCTCCAGTGATGGGTGTGCTCTGCTGATGTGCTTGGCTGGGCGTGAGAAGGGCTCGTTAGGGATGGAGGACTCCCGCAGGCCCTGGCCACGGCACAGCAGCGCAGCCCCAGCATACCCCTTGCTTGTTCTTCTCTATACATCTCTGAGGAGGAATTCACCTCCTCTCAGCCCTCACAAATCCACCCCTGATCTCCATCTGGAAACAGACACTTTCCAGTCATCCACTCTAGCCCCACAGAACATGGTAGCTGGTCCAGAGAGGGGTAATTTAAGATGGTTTTAAATTTCTTAAGTACTGCAGCTACTTCCGAGCAAGGAGATACTGAATATGTGAAATGCCTGCCCTCCCCATGAAGTTTGTAGAGGACTGCTATAACCATCCTGCCTTATGAGGAAAGGCTGAGGGAGCTGGGTCTCTTGAGCTTGGAGAAAAGGAGACTGAGGGGTGACCTCATTAATGTTGATAAATATGTTAAAGCTGGGTGTCAGGAGGATGGAGCCAGGCTCTTCTCAGTGTCTTCTAACAATAGGACAAGGGGCAATGGGTGTGAGCTGGAACATAGTAGATGGGATGGGAGGCTGTGATAGAGGGCAGCTGTGGAGTCTCCTTCTCTGGAGATGTTTAAAATCTGCCTGGATGTGTTCCTGTGTGACTTGGTCTACGTGGTCAGGGAGCTTTGACTAAATGATCTTTTGAGGTCCCTTTCCATCCCTAGTGTTCTGTGATTCTGTGATCCTCTGAGGAGGGCCTCTGCAAGTCCCTTGCTGCTGACAGGATGGTCATCAAGGCTCTTGAAGTTCTGCTCCCTGCTGTGCTGGAGTCACCTTGGTGGATTTCAAGTGTGCTCTTGGGCCTCAGCTCTCTATGAAAAAGAAGAGGCTAACAGAACACCATATTTAGGGTCTGATGGGCAGAAGCAGAAGGCTACCAAGGAGCATTAAGCTTCCTAAAAGATTGCTTGAACAGATGGCAGTGATTTTGCTCACCTCTCCATCACCGCTGGCCACAGCTACCTATGAAGCTGAGATGAAAATGCAGGGTTTGGGCTGCATTTGCCCACAATGGCACTTGACACTATTCTTTTTGTGATGCCAGTGCTTCAATGCCCCTGAATCCTGACCCCACCACAGAGCTGGTCCCTACTAGGTTCTGAAATGCAGCTGGCATCAGGAGTAGACGTGACTAGCTTGACTTGTGGACAGTCCATAACTGCAGTGTTACCACATTCATGACTTCCCCAGATACCACTGATGTAGGAAAATATCTCCACTCTGTGCTCTCTTGCATGTTAAAAGATTTTTCCCTTTCACTGTTCACTCAGGTAACCCAACAGGATTTCCCTTTCCAGGCACAAGAAGCATCATACTGATTTGGGGCAGCTGGATGTACTAATCGCTGCCCACATCTACCCCATGAGTGCAAGACACAGGCTGCTACTTGCTTCTATGGGAGTATATTAGACTGGTGTGGTAGCTATTCAGCTGCCCTCTCTACAAACCAGAGTCCTCCTCCTTGAAACACACCCACTGGTGATGAAAAGGCTTCTCTGAGGAGCAGGGCTTTGGCCCAGCCCAGACACTAGCTACAGAAAACGTAAAAGGCAAAACCTTGACCTATCTTGTTCAATTAAATTGCAGAGCTACTGGAGCAGAGCTTAAGTAGTAACCAGGGAAGGCCAGATTATTGCATCTTTTTGGAAAGATTTGTTCCCTATGCAGGGAAAGGGTCCTGCTTCTCTCCCTCTCCAGATTTGGTGGAATTACCCACAGGTTTTTGTTTTATATTTCCTACCTCCCTCCCTCCTTCCAAATCCTTGGGCTTGCTGTGCTTTCTGCACTGGAAACAAAGTCTTAAAATAAATTAGAAGAGAAAGGAGAAAGAAAGTGCACTGATCCCCCAATTAGCGTGGGGCACTTAAGCAGTCAGATTTTTGCCTTTTGATTGTAATCACTCCCAACACAAAAAGCTGAAGTGATAAACGCCACAGCTAATTCTGGCTGATTAAGTTGCTCCCATCTTAATGTTGCGTGTGTTCCTCATTTAATTCCTTGGCCTCTGGACACAGCCTGCTGATGAAGACAGTTCTTTATTTTACTGTCCTCCACCCAAATCACTTTGCTTCACTGAATCGTATTCAAGTCAAGTGTGCACATCTGAGCTCTTTCCCAAGGTCTTGACCAAAGCCTTAAATCTTGAGGGGCTAGAGACACATACCCAGAGCTGAAGGCTGGTGGTGTGGAGTGAGGAGCAAGTGAAAGCACAGCAGGAGTCAACACAGAGTTCACAACATTCTAGAATAACTCAGATGGGAAGAGGACTCTTCAAGTCTCTGGTCTAACCCGTGACCGGAGCAGGACCACTTTTGAAGTGAACACAGGCGTCAGGTCTGCCCAGCCAAATAATGAGCCTCTCCAAGTACAGAGATCCCACAGCTTCCCTGGCTCTGTGTTTTCATGTTGAGCTGCCTTCCCAATGTAAATATTTTTCTTGTATCTAATGGAATTTCCTCTGTTGCAACTCTGTCTCTCATCCTCTTACTGTGAAAATTATTTAGGACCAAATTAAATCAGAAAAGGACTACACAGACACAAGAAATGCTCTTAGTCTTCTGTGAAAAGCAGAGTGCACAGCACAGCCTCAGGTCTGAGAAGAGCAGATGCTAATGAAGCCACAGATTGAGACTTCCTGGGGATTTAGCTGCACATCAGGATGTGCATAGCTGCATGCAACAGATACAACTCTCAAGAAGCAGCCTCTCCAAAAGGGCCTCCTTTTTCTGGTGTTCAGCACAGATGTAGCATTAGATCTTTGGAGGTGGTCAGTCACAGAATCACAGAATATTAGGGATTGGAAGGGACCTTGGAAGATCATCTAGTCCAATCCTCCCACTGCCTGCACAGTATAGTGCCACCAGTTACCCCTTTAACCACATACACGGTTATGCGGTTAAATAAATAAATAAAGGATGTGTTCTCCTTCCAGTTGCAGGCAGCTAGGATAAAATCAGGATGAAGATAGAAAATGATGACTTTTTCTACCAGTTTAATCAACATCACCAAGGCTACACTGTGTGGAAGGATTTGAAGCAGAGGCTTGCATAGATACCAGAACAGTGTAGAAGTGGGATGTACAACGAGGAACCCAAGACAAGAGCTGCACACATCAGGTTATACTGTTTGCATTGCTGTTCCTGAATCAGATCCTAAAAATGCCAGGGGTCATTATGGTCAGAGCAAGACGAAAGTACGGGCTTTCCTTGCAAGACTGGCAATTGTTTTTGAAGGTTCTGTCTGAGAAAACAGACACTGAGAAGAGCTGGGAAGACTGCATGCTATTAGTATGCAGCCCTGTCGCACATTTACTAAAGCAAACACTAAAGAAGCCGACAGAAGGTGTAAATTACCACTGGAAACTCCCTCTGAAGGACAAAATGACTGAGGCCCCAATGTTTTGTGACAGGATGCTCTACTCAGAAGGGGCTAGTCAGGGACTAGAAGTTTGCATGACCTCTCTGATCATTCCTGTTGCTTCAGTGCAGAGCCAACACGAAACTTCAGGTTGGTCTTTTGAGCTTAGAAGCAATGAAGTGCTCTGACTCCTGTACAGAGCTCACCAGAGGTTTTTCTCAGCTTACTGTTGCTTTGTAAATTAGTTCTTTTAAAGTGTTCTCTACATAAAAGAAGAAGCATAAGTAGATGTAGAGGCTCTGGTCTCCTCTAGCCTACATCTCAACGAGGACCTATAGCTGGGGGCAAAGGGGCTGGTGCATCATGGCTGTCACCATCGAGCAAGGGAGAAGCAGGTCATCACCATTCTAGAGGACAAAGGAATGCACAGTGTCACCTTGGCTCTGCCACTTCCAGTTCTGCAGGTGCTCAAATGAGCTCAGGATTAGGCCTTGCAAAATCAGATATGCACTTCAAATACATCCCCTTTCTGTAGGGGGTATGGCTTGAACTCTTTGGTTAGTACATTCTGTTCAGAAATGTCAAAGCCCAAAGCACAGACAACACTGAATTTTCATTTCCTTCTGTAAGGAGGGCCCTGCTCACACAAACACACCATCTTCTGTTAGTCAAAGCAAAGAAGCAATTCCCACAGAAGGAGCACATACAGCTTCACACTTTCATAAAAGGAGTTTAATTCTTTTTCTAAGCCATGTAGGAAGAAAATAAGTGAAGAAACTAAGTGGTCTCACAAAACTGAGGCAGGAAGAAAAACCCTGATCTCAGCATGGGCTCAACAGTTACATTCAGGGTTTGACTAAAACCAGGTCCCTTCTCTGCCCAAAGGAGTTTGAAGCAGAAGACCCCACGTCTCTTGGAATGGTGAGAGCACACCAGGCTGCTCCACTTCTTCCATTTTGATGGCTTTCCAAAGAAGCTTGCTGACCAAGGAGAAAAACAAAGCTTCTCTTCTCACTGAGTGTCTTGGCAGAGTAAATCCCAAGATGCTCAGGAGAAGGCCATATTTACTGCCCAGACTTCTCACTCTACATGTGAGCTGGAACCAGACCAGCAAGGCTGCAGATTTCTGCCGTGCATACTATGAAGTAACCATGGCCAGAAGACGACCTCCTAAGCCTTATTTCCAGACAGAGCTATTTGGTCTACAAAGAACTGAGAGGTAACCCAGACATTTGGTGATACTCATCCCTCACCTCCCAGTTAGTCAAGAGGACAGCACTTCCCTGCAAGCATGAAGGAAAGAAACCAAGCAACCTTCAGCAATCAAAGGGAGCCTTTTCCATTTGCTCCAATCTCTCTCAGCCACCTTCCTTCCCTCTTGCTATGCAATTACAGAGATAAATAATTTAATCCAGCCTTAAAGGAGAAATACAAACTCCATTTGAAGGGTTAAATAATGGATTTTAATGCTAGCTATGTTTCTGGTGAGAGAATCCCAAATGAATTCCTGAAGCTTGCTGTTCATCTGTATTAGCAAAAACACTTGCCCCTCATTCCAGGGCCTGACTGACCGCCCATCTGCAGTGCCTGTAGGAGCTATGCACAGCATTTAAACGCATCCATGGCTTTAAAGTTTTTCACCCCTTAAAGAACAAGACAGCAGAACCTCAACAACTGCAATACCAAGAAACACTGCGTACAAACCTGGACTTTGAAGTACTGGATGCTATGAGGGACATTCTGCACACCCCAGGAAATTCATTGCACACTTGGAGAACTTACACCATGCTGTGCCTTCTCCTCAAGCTCAGCACCTCTTGCATCCCAGCCTTGGAGAGCAGAGCTTTAATTGATGTGTTTTGGCTATCTCAGATGTTCCTTTCTTTAAAGTGAGGAGTTGTCTCAGCAGTCCATCTACCATATTCAACTGACTGTTGTGTGATGACAGTTAGCAATAAGAGCAGAGCTGCTCCATGAGTTGTAATAAAGGCAATCACAGTCCCACAGTACCCAACCAGAGCAGGACTAGTAATGAGATCAACCTGCAGGCTGATAACTGTGAAATAAATGTAAGGGAAAGTGAAAATGCCAATCCCAACAGCAAACAAGGACAGAGCTAAGTACAGACCCACTCTCAGCACAGCTTATACCAGGACTAGGTCCCAGGTGAGGCTGTTCAGACTAACTAAAGCCTTTTAGTGCAGGCAAGGTCCTGACACAGGATCTCAACCAGTGTAGCTCAGGTGTGCAGTCCTGCTGCAGGAAGCAGGCTTGGCACCTTTTGCAGCTCGGTGGCTACCTCAGAACCTTAAAGCACTTGCCAAGGAAAGAGAAAAGCAGTCTTCTTTTCACTTTGGCTTTAATGCCAGGACCTGTGCTGAGGTCTGGTGGAATGAAGGTGCGTTGGTAAAAGAAGTGGAGAAAAGGCAGAGCACAATAATGTGATGGGTGGCTTAATCACTACAGCCAGAATGGGGAGATGTAGGGATGGATTCACGAGCAGCTTCTACACCTCAGAGACACAAAAGATAGGGAAGACAAATGTTCACGAGAAAATTTGGTGTGCTTGTGTGAGTCTACCATGATACTGAAAAATTCACAGTGCATTTAATGAAATAAAAGTACTAAACCTGCCAAGGGACTCTGGTGTCTGTGACCTGATTAGCTGTCACTGGTACCAAGTTTTTCCAGCCCCAGACTTCCTCCTAATTTTTTATTTTCTAGGTATGACTGGTAATTATGCGTGCCCTACTTTGTTTCATTCATACTCTTAGTAGCTTTTTTAATCTCTCAGTCTTATTTCTGTTCTGTGCTTTGCCTCTGTACAATGAATTCCATCTTCTCCATTTGCCTTCTGGCTGAAACACTTAACTAGCTGAGATTTCCCCTTCCTAATATTTTCCCCTCCTCATGGAAAGCCTGCAGAAGTGCTGAGTGAGCAAGCCTTGTCTCTCCCAGGAAGATGCATTGAGCAGGTAGGGTTGTTCTTCAGGGACTGTGGGGTACTCCCAGGTACATTTGTGAAATTAACTTCAGACTCAGCAGCTGCTGTGGCTGCTAGTACTTCAAGAGAGAAGAAAAAAGCTGATGGTAACAGCTGCCTCTATGATTGATGAGCCATATAGGAACATCTTGCAAGATTCAGAGATCTGCATATGGAAGGGGATTTTCCTGTGAATGACTTTACTTAAGAAAAGGTACCAGGCACATGTTTGAGGGGAAATTGCAAAAGACTTTGTTAGTGGTGAGCAGTTTCATCTTTATTTTGCTTGTCTACACACCAGCCCCCTCCCTGCTACAAGGAATGATGACAAAGTGGTGATCTGAAGACAGCTGCAGGATAAGGAACCTGTGCTGTAAAGCACTGCCCACTCACTTCCAAGGTCCATGAAGAAGATGATTTGCACTATCCTGATACCTCAACATGATTTTGTCTGGGAACTTTGTGCAGGGGTGAGTTGGTCAATTTGTGTGCAACTATGTAGTGCCCCTCTTCTGTTTTACACTTCTTGATGCTCTTCTGTGAATAACCTTTTCATAGAATTAGGGTGACCCAGGGTGCACAACAGCTCCTGCCAGAGCAGCACACACAGTATGTTGTCGGGGCTTCTCCTTAGGTTGTACAACAAGGACAGTGCAATGATTCCCCCTGCTCCATCTGGAGAGCTCTACCAGTAAATAACATTGGCTGATTGCTGTGATGTTTCTCATGATGTTTCTGAAACATCACTGGAAGTAGGGTGAGCATTTTGCAGCAGGAGTCCTTGTAAATTCCCCATGAAGACCGTAAATGCTCTACAGTGCTGCCATGCTCCAGCAGACAGGACACTGTACCAGGGGATCCTGAGCCCTGAACTCTGTATCTCTGTTCTTCTTGCTTAGATCATTCTTAGGGGCTACCTGTTGCTCTGCTTACATACCTCCTGGGGCATTCATGTGCTCCTGAAGTGTGAAACATCATCACTGTTTCATAACGTGAAGCTGGGTGGAAACCTTATCCAACAGTAATGTAAAAACGAGCCATTGTGCTTGGACACCACCCTTGCTTCCACTGCGTACAGTATGTATTTCTCGTTGTCCAGCAAAGCTGATCAGAAGCACTGCTCTCAGATTCACAGATTCACAGAACATTAGGGATTGAAAGGGACCTTGAGAGATCATCTAGTCCAATCCCCCTGCCACAGAAGGATCCCCTAGATCCAGTCGCACAGGAAAATTTCCAGGCGGGTTTTAAGCATCTCCAGAGGAGACTCCACAACCCCCCTGGGAAGCCGTCACTGTGAAGAAGTTCCTTCTGATATTGATCTGGAACCTCCTATGTTCCAGCTTGCACCCACTGCCCCTTGTCCTATCATTAGATGACACTGAGAAGAGCCTGGCTCCATCCTCCTGACACCCACCCTTCACATACTTATAAACGTTAATGAGATCACCGCTCAGTCTCCTTTTGTCCAAGCTACAGAGACCCAGCTCCCTCAGCCTTTCCTCATAAGGGAGGTGTCCTACTCTCTTCATCGTCTTTGTGGCTCTGCACTGGACTGGACTCTCTCCAGCAGTTCTGTGTCCTTCTGGAACTGAGGGCCCCAGAACTGGACACAATATTCCAGATGTGGTCTCACCAGGGCAGAGTAGAGGGGGAGGAGAACCTCTCTCGATCTGTTGCGAAAGGGTTCCAGATGAAAAAGTTAAATTCTTCTGTGGGGCTTGGGGGCAAGTGAACACATACATGTGCGTTGCGAGGAGAGGAAGCTCAGGAGGTTTTGGACTATGTACAGAAATACCATTAGACGAAACGATTTAATAATAAGTATTAATTTGCCTTTTCACTTCTCCAAAATCTTGATTTCGACTTGAGACCTATTAACTGATTAATAAACATTTCACGGTGGATTTCTTTAATTTATCTTCTGAAACGAGGTTCCAGCAGTCACATTTATGAGAGCTTGTCTCCATGACAGAAACTTACTTTTTGTTTCTAAATGCAAAAACAGCCCTGGATGTGTTCCCATGAATCAAAGAACATGTTGTTGTTTTTGTTGAAGGAGGACTTAGAGCTAGGCTCATGATTAATTCACCAAATTAAATTAAACCGGTTGGCAACTCTAATTTGAAGTTGGCTCATTTTCACCCATCTGAGTTCAAAATGGCAGAAAGGATTTTGCTCAAGCTTTAGAAAAAAACACAAATAAAAGGGTTCGCCTTTAGGAAAAGGAGCAGAGACTAGAAATAGAAATATGAACTAGTGAGAGTATTTGTGTGTCCTCCTTGGCCATCCAATGTTAAGCAGAAGAACCAATTTGACAGCAGCTCTGCCTGCAGGTGCACAGCAGGGGAGGGATGTTTTTGTCAGAAGATGATGATGTCCAGGTGTAGAATGGAGCAGCGGTTTCTGCTTCAGCAGGAGCCTGACCAGCAGTACTCAGCAGAGTGCTGACTTTCTGTGACCCTCCTGTAAAGGATCCATCTGTACCTGCAGCACCCACCTTTAAAGTCAGTGTTTTAACAAACCGTGCAGCAGCTCCTGTTTTGTTCTTCACAACTCCATGAGGAGGGTGCATCTCCACATAGCAACTGAACGATGAATCCAGTAGAAAATGTACTCATCATTCACCAATAAACCCACAGAGTGGAATAATATACAGTGTGAGGATGTGGGTGGGTGAGGATGGATCTACTCTGTAGGATTTGGTACATGCTGGATAGGCCACCTCAAAACAGTACCGCTGCGAGCTCCGTATCGTGCCACCAAAGCGCTGGCTTTTCTACACGGGGAGAGTTCTTTCCCAAGGGCTTGTACAACAGAACTGTAGTCACTGAACACGAAGAACACAGCCTCGTCTCTGCAATATGAGCTGATACCGCTTCTTATTTCAGTGACATGCACTTTCTAGTTGGTCTTGCATGTTTACCTGGCAACATCTCCTAGGAGAATGATGAGAGTGCTAAAGCCAAACTCGTCTCTTGTCACACGAGTTCAAGTACAGGGAAAAGGGTGGGTAGACATTTTCTCCATATAGTGGATACAAGTAGAACTCAGACCCTTCCTTCACACACTGTAATGAGCTTCAGGGAGCTCTTCTAAATCCTAGTTTAGGACCTGACTTGTAAATACCCAATACAGAGGGATATTTCATGTACAGGCTATGGAGGTGAGTTTTCAGTCCTAAAACTGAGATGACCATACAAAACCACTGTCCATAATGGCTTATATCAATGACATTTCTAACAGGAACTCTGCTGAAGACTTATTCTTCCTGCTACAGACCTCACTATCAAAATTTTGTCTTCACTGTTGCAAGGCCAGAGAGACTCATGCACGGTGCTTAGTATCATGCCAAAACTTCAGTGAAGCCATTAACCAAAGCTGGTGCAGACCCTGACACGATGTCTGTCAGCAGTAGCCATTTTGACCCCAACCACACCAGCTTCCTGGTGGTTTGTAGGGAGCAGATTTCACAGTTTGGGCTTTTTTGGCCTAGTAGCCAAAGACCTCAAACCTACTTGATTTGGAGGTAATATGTCCTTAGTTTCACAGAGGAGACCAGCCCTTTAGCAGACATGTCCTGGGATGCTGACTTACTTCTGGCTTCTGTTTGCAGCAGCCTGCACACACAGACCCTGCAGTCATGGAAAAGCTCTGTCTTCTTATGCAGTGGTGTAAGAAACAGGTTGACAGAGCTGGCTACTGGCAGGGAATGGGGGCTATCTTCAGGCTGTTCGTGACTGAAGGGCTCTGTCTGGGGGAAAAGCTCATCAACGGGATTCAAGGTTGAGTCCTCTGGCTGATACCTCATTTCCCACAGGCTGGTGAGAACACACGGAACAGTTAATATTTAAACTGTTGACACAGTGCCCGATTTAGACAGCTGCTTCCGCGTCACCCTCATTTGGAAAAGCATCTGGGGGAAAAACACATGATCTAAACAGCAAGCACAGGATGCCTAGGCTCTCTGAACCACATGTTTGAGTTGCAACTGAGTTGGCTTGGCTCCTACTCTCCAGGCAGAGAGTGACTTGGAAGAGCTTCTCAGCACAAGGTCTATTAGACGAGACTTCACAAGACAGCTGATTGTGAAATGTTTATTGTTCTTTTTTCTCCCCCTTTCAAAAACCTGCATTGTTTTCCAAAACTGTTAAAAAAACCTCCGAGATCATAATGACTTGAAGGAAATGCTTTTCAACTGCTTTAAAATAACATCCTTCATTTTATTTACGTATTAATATCCATTTTGCTCTCAATTTCTCTTTTTCTGAATTTCCTTCCTTCTGCCTCTACCTGCCTGAAATTAGTCAATGAAAAGTATGTTGATACAGGTGAAAATGTAATTTATTCTTGGAAAGACGGTTCTCCAAAGGTATGTATTAACCAAAAATGAAACTGTTTGATACTTAAGATCTCACATGCCTCAAAGACATTAGTCCAAAGTCTCCAAACCAACTCTTCCTTTATTTTTAGAATCCCTCTTCTTTCTCAGATTTAATGCGTGATCCCTGGCACTAAACTGCCTTGCTGCCACCTTCCAAGATGCTGATCTGCAGTGGGATTTCCTGCAAATAGTTAGGAGGGAGTGCACTGATATCCTTGCACGCTGCTATACAAACTGATCTTGAGGATTTCTTCTTTCCAACGGCAAGGGAATTTCCAGAATAAATGATTCTGGACATTCTGCCAGTGTTTTTGCAGACGTTGTGTATCACTCTGGGTATTACTGTAATGCCACCTAAATGCCCTCATCATTGAAAAGTCAGATTAACTGAACCACTTCAGGGCTTTGGGAAATTTGAAGCTCTATCATCATTTGAATGTTCAGAGGGAGTTTACTAGCACCATTAGTGAAAAAATATCCCTGCTGCTATTAGCAACAATCCTTCCAGCAATCCTTAACAGAGGGAGGCAGGTGCTGGATTTAACGGGGTGCTTGTGGTTGCAAACACTTTAGACCTAGCCTACCCGGGCTTCCAGGATGTTTGAGTGTATACTGGGGCTGTTTACTGAGGATATGGATTAATACAGCAAAACTGCTGAACTTCTAACCTATTCTCCAGAAAAGAGGTTCGTTATCTTAGGCAGGTGCGAGCCCTGAAGTCTGACTGTGGATGTGAAGCAGCTCTTAGCACCTTATCCCTAACGAGACCGGAAGAAACCTTTAAAGCCTTTTCTCTGTGGCAGTAGGAGACCTTGCCGTGGAAGCTCAGGGGACGACAGATTAAATAGAAGAGAACAGGAAGGTAAAGGGAGATTAACAGAGCTAAAATCTCACTTTAATGTAAATGAGAGGGTAGGATGAAGAGTTTCTTCAGCTGCTAAATATAAACAGTTGTTTCATTAATAAAATGAAGGCAGGAGGAAAAAGAAGATCACAGAAGCTCTTCAGAGTGACAGGTTAGCAGGAACTGTAACTCATCATCACGACTTGAAAAGATTTCTGTTGTGCTGCTCTTCTCTGCTAGATTCTCACATTATTTATGCATAAAAATGGCAGATGCAATCCACTTGGTGAGTCTCCCTCTCTGGAGATGTTTTAAACCTGCCTGGATATGTTCCTGTGTGACTGGGTCTAGGTGATCCTGCTCTGGCAGGGGGATTGGACTTGATCTTTTGGTGTGCCTTCCAATCCCTAATGTTCTGTGATTCTCTTTTAAAGCTACAAAATAACTGGCTTTTACTGTTCTGTTGGGGGCAGAGCCTTTTTATCTTTCATCTCTGGTTTTTGGTGAGGCTGAGACCCTCAAGAGTTTAGACATCCACTACTGAGCTCATGTGTTAGGTTTTGAAAAGCTTCAACTTTAAGGAAACGTGATCAGCGGGAAGTCCAGGAGGAGATGGCAGCAATGCTCCCAGGACCTTCCAAGTGCTGCAGCTGTACCAGGAAAGGACAGCCTCTCAGCTCAGGTGCTGAGCTCTAAAGCTTTAAAAGCTTCCTGGCTTTTAAAGACAAGAACTGTCCTAATCACTGGTGAGGATTGTTTAAAGCTGAATTGTCATATTTGAAGACAGCAAGGTAATGGTTTTATGTAATATACGGACTTCAGTAGAAAAACCCCTAGCCCAATATCATACAGTAAGTTTGCTGAAGAGGGGAATAAGGAATGGATCTCACATGTTGCATGCTGAATGCAGTTCCTAGCATGATTTTTTTCCTGACTTTTCATCCTAGCACCTCCACTGGCAGTAGGTCTCAGCTGAAAAAAGATACCTGAGTGGCCAGCTGAAGCATGTCGAGCAGCGTGAAGGTCCTTGTCGTCCTAGCTGACTTGGGAGAGTCAGCTTTGTTCTGTTTCAGTGGTGCAGGAATGGTCCCACCAGTTGCAGGCAGACTTCCATCATCCCACCAGTGTCCCTGTGCTACTCACTTTCCCTGTGTTCTTAATCATTAGAAGTATGCTAACCACGCTGTGAAGAATGCAGCCTGAATGGAACACAGACACCCCAGTGCTGCTGTGGTGAGGGACTCTGGGGTAATAACATCACTTTGCACCACGGGGAACTGTGGCTTCAAAGCTAGCTCTCTCCTTGTACCTGTTGTCACAGCTGACCATGGGTCCCACCTCTCTAGCAGCGTTTCCTGCTGTGTTCCCACGGCCCCTTGCTGACTGACGCTGACACACTGCAGCACCCCAGCTCCTCAACACACTCTGCAATGACTGTTCAGTCAGCCTGACTTCCTTCCTCATCCAAAAACCTTCTAGTGCCCTCAAATCACCTTTTAAAGTTTGAAAAATAACTTAAGACTCAGCCTATTTACATGAAATACCTCAATGCTTCATTCTAAGTGCATCAGTCATTTCTGAAAATGGTCCTTTCTATCCAGTCTCGGTCGGCATGGCAAAGTGTAGACATGCTTGTGTACTTGATTCGCTTGTGGAAATAGGATACAAGACCCCTTGAAAATGTAATCTCTGATCTTTGTTCCTTAGAATTAGGGTAAATTATTCATATTATGGTGGAAAAATAAGACTGGGGATTGTTCTAGGTTTCCCCTCTTCTTGGAGCAGCATATCCCAGCACTTGGCTTAACCCAGGAGACACAGAAAACTTTGCTTAAGCCTCGTCAAGGTTCTTTGGATGCACATTTCAAATGGCATCACTACAGCTATGTTTAAAGATAAGGGCAGCTTAGAGTCCTCTGGATGGCAAGACTGATTTGCTTTTCAGAGGCCTAAAGACAGTGCCTTGAAAACGGAAACATGCAAGAACATTCAAACCAGCAGAGAATAGGTTGACTGTTTCTCCTTTAAAGGCTGTATTTTATAAGTCTTACTTTTGTTCTGGGTAGGAAAAAAAAAAAGCAATCCCAAAAGCCCAAGAGAGATTCCTAACCAATTAATAATTAACAGCACTCAAGTACATTTATGTCCACTTACAGCAGTTGTTAGAAAAGAAGTATTTTTTGTGTTTTAACACCTTTTTTTCAAAAAAAAAGAAAAAAAGAGAAGTCGTTATTGTACACATTACATTGTTTTGGCACTGGTATGGACCATTTTTAAAAACATTTGCTGTAGGTATTTATAATGGTTTGTACAAAATTGTAAACTATTTTCAAGTTTGTTTGCTTTTACTTCTGTTCATCATGACTTTTCAAAAACTGTCACTGCAGGAACAAAAATACCCCAAACAAAACCCCAAAAGAAAAACAAGGCAACTCTCTTTGTCCCTTCCCGCCCTTTCCCCTGTCCTCCTGCCCACTATCCCTAAAAGAAGATGAAGAAGACAGTTTTTGAAAGTACCCAGCAGTAATTGGTGAGCACAACCTTCCCGAGAACCCTCCTGTGCCGTGGTGTGGGCTCAGACTGACACAGGATGGCTCTGAGAGCAGAAGGTGCCACCCACCAATCACATCTTCCCACCTCTAGAGTAGACAAAGATGGCTCTTTAGGTAATTTTATTTTATTTCTTTGTTGCTTTTTCCTTTTTTTTTCTTTTTCCTTTTTTTTTTACAAAAATTTCTACATCTAAATCACTTTGCTAGAAACATTATTTTTCTTTTTTTTTACATTAGTTAAAGCAGAATCTGCTTTCGTGAAAAAAGACAAGGATCAAGGTCTTATTTCATGCAGAAAATGCAAATTAAAGATCATAAAAATGGGTGGTTTGTTCTGGGTTTTTTGTTGGTTTTTGTTGTTTTTTTTTTTTAGAACACTGTACAGGATGCGATGCAGCCACTCAGAGTATGTCAAAATGGTTCACAGCAGTCCCTTGGATAGAATACATTGACATTAATCCCCCTGTCCTGTTGTCACTGTTGTTCAGTTAGTTGTTTGTCTGAATTTCAGGCCACGTAAGATGTTTCCCAGTTAGTGAAGAGGTGGATGCTTCTTCGTCTTTGGGAGGAAGATGGATGGGTGCAGTTTGAGAGGATGATACAGTGGCATAAATGGTGCAGATTTTCCTGGGAAGGATGACCCAGCCTCAAGAGGTCTAATCTTGTTTGCTGTCACACCTCTTGGCTAAAGATCCCTGGATTGAGCACGTTGTGAGAGGGCATTTGTCCTTCAGAAGCAGGTTTCTCTTCTGAAAAGGGATGTGGTTTCACACAAAGACACAATATTATGACATGCCAGGCAATGGAAAGGAACAATACTGCAGACCAGACAATGTTCTTGCTGCCAGGATCACGTCAGTTTGCCAAAGGATGGGATGTTTCTAGTTAACATTTGAGGCTTCCCTTCTCGTTTTCCCCATTTGCTCTCCAGCACCTAGCTATTTGTCTTTCCAGAAGTCAGAAACTCTTCTCTGTGACAAACTCTGAGCCTTTCTATGGGGTTGCTCACTAAGAGTCTTCCCTTTTGACCTGCCAAGCACATTGGCCCCAACCCAATGAATCTGTCAGTTCCAGGAAGGATTTTAAGCAGATGCGCAGTCATCCTGCGCTTACACTTGCGCATGGGATGAGGCTTTCTGGGTCTGGGGCACTGTACGGGTTATATCCCGCCATGTTTCTATGCTTTCCCATTTCTTCTTGCTTCAGTGCAATTCAAATGGAAGAGGATTGAAGGAACCTTCCCTCCCTTGCTAACACTTTTCTTCATCATCACCTAGCCTCGGCAGGGACTGAAGCTCAAAGATTTCTGCCCCATGTCTGCCTGTTCGAGGACATGCTGCCTTCTCTCCCTTCTCTTTGCCTCCACACTCATGGGGCGCTAGGCTGGTGAAATCTCTAACAGCAGCCTGGAAGCTGCACTAGAAAAAGATCTATTCCTTTTCAAAACACCCCTGGTGGGAGAACAGGTCTGGAGAAACAAGGTTAAGTACCACCAGTGCTAACTCTCTCGTGAGGAGGCCCTTCTCTTTGGGCTGCCACGTGACATGGCACAATAACCACTGCTGTAGTGAGGAGTGACCTGCTTGTCTCCAGCACTCACCAGCAAGACCCTCTGGCCTTACTGGGGATGGTCACAGCCTCAGTGCTGCAGCAGCACTGGCCCCATGGCTTTGGGCACAGCCAGGAAATAGTGATGAGAAAGAAGAGATCAACTAAATGCACCATCCCCTACAGGTAAAAATAAAGACAACCTTCTCATGGCATGAGCGGGGTTGAACAAGTCCACCCTGTGTGGAGTGCAGCATCTGTGAATGAAGAAGCAGTGCTGGTTCCTTCCTCTGCAGATAAGACCTGAGATCAGCCGCAGAGAAATGCTCCACTAACCTGAGACTGATACTGAAAACAGGCCATAACGCTTTTTCTGAGTCCCCAAAAGTCATCACCATCACAACAAAGGAAATTTTCCTTTCTTGCTGGCCTGGCTTTCCCAGACTGTTGATCCCCAAGCCCTCTCCATCTGGCTCTGCAGTGCAAGAGCTATCAGTGCAGCTGGGCACCATGAGCCACATGGCAGCATACCCAATGGTATGCTCAAAGACACATCCAGAGGGGTGAAAAAATAAGGGAAAAGATCTTTGACATTCAGCAAGGTCCTCAAATATGACCTGGACCCAGCANCCCAATGGTATGCTCAAAGACACATCCAGAGGGGTGGAAAAATAAGGGAAAAGATCTTTGACATTCCTGCCTGAACATTCTGTCCATTGGGTGCTCAGCAAGGTCCTCAAATATGTCCTGGACCCAGCGTCTAATTAAGTGTGGCAATTAACCCTAGAGCTGCCCTACATCATTCTGCTGGCATAGCACTGAGAGCTGGGAGGCAAATCAATACTAATCTTCTGTTTAAAACACATAAGGGATGAGGAACTATCACTCAGTATTTTACTGTCTCAGCATTTCTGGGGTACAAGTCTGCCAGTGTAAGTGCCAAACTCAGCCTGGGCAAACAACAAAATATACACCCCTGTATCACAAACAGTTCGACTACCTCTCACCTCCTGACTTTGTCGTACACGCACTCAATACTACTCTGTAAGTGCTTTCACTTCGTGGCACTGGCAAGGTCTGGCTATCTTGAGTCAGCCAGGCCACAGCATAGCGCTGAGAACAGGAGGTTTGGGATAGTCCGTTGTCACTAGCAGGGATGATGGCAGCATATGCTTCTTGGAGCAAGGGACTGCATTTTGTTTTCTAGTCTGGAGCACAATGGGGTACAGAAGGTCATGCTCACGCACGTTGTCCTTGTTTGTCTCTGCAAAACACCTGTCCCTACTTACCTAGCAGTCCTGCTTGGCCTGCTCATCAGCAGATACAGCTGAGTCAGGGCTGCACCATACTGATGCACTCTAGCTGGAGTGGCAGCTGCAGTACAGAAAAGCCTTACTACCAAAGAATGGCCTTTCCTGGGGGATTGAGAGCTCCCTCTGCTTTCCCTTGCATGTGAAGTTTTCTTTTCCTTTTCTCCTTGCTGCAGTAACACAAAAAATACAACATTTATTGGCCCAGCTGCATAAAGAAGCCACATGGTTGCCCCATGAAGGCAAGACTGTCCTCTCCTTTCCAAACACTAAACATAAAATCAAGCAGGCAACATGTCTCATTTTTGACCTTGACACTCTTTCTGATGATGGATTGTACCACATCGGTTACCCATGTGATTCAGACCCCCTACTCTCAACATTCTTGGCATTTCCAATCACTCGTTCCTGCAAACTGGAAGCCTAATGGAAACCCAGTGTCCCTCAGTTCAAATCCAATCAGTGCCCTACACTTAGGTGCACTCATTTGTACTTCTGACATTCTGTATTTCTGCTGAAGGATTTGTCTCTGCAAGGCCAAGGGCCGAAGAAAGAGGTAACTAAACACAAGGTCCCCACTGTGCACCCTTTCCCAAACCCATCCCTCATAAACAGCCAGGAACACACAGCCAACATTCTACTGAATTGCAAAGGGTCTTAAAATAAATCTTTGCACACTGATGGTTTCTTTGCACCTCTTCTGAGCAGCTGCGTGCAGCAGCAGCAACAGAAGTGTCTCAAAGGAAGCTCAGGCTTATACTGCCTCTACTCCATGCACATTACTTCATTTATACCCGTGATAATTACTATCACCTTCACCTCTTTCACTACACCCCAAGATACAGTAAGGCATGGTGCAGGCTGCCTCTCCCAAAGAAACCACGTGCTCAAGAGATTAAAGTCTAACGCACAGCCTCCCCATTTGCCTCAGGGATGGCAACACTGGAAAAAAAAATAAGTTACTTACATATCATCACTTGCACCTCAATTGCCCACCTCTTCTTTACTGCACATGGAGGTGGGTCAGGGAGCCAGCCCTAAGGTCACCATGCCAGCAGGCTGCACCTCCGTGCAGGCACAGGTTTGCCCTCCAACCCCTGTGGGAAAAGCCTGGGAAATACATTATAGTGTCAGCCTGGAGGACAGTGCTTCTTTATTACACTTGTCACCTTTCAGCTGTTCTTTACTTCTGAAGGTACAGAACCATTTTTATTTGGTTTACATCAAGACATTAGAAATCAAACAACCTTTTTTCAAAAAAAAAAAAGAACAAAACGAAACAAAAAACAAATGAAAAATAAAACTCAAGCCCCAACACTATGTACATCTTCTCCCCAGCCTCTGCTCCTTTCCCTCCCTCCCTCCCACCCTTCCTTCCTCCCTCCCAGACCAGTGTTAGGTCCTGCTTGCAAAACACAGGTTTCACGTCTCTCACCTGACCCATGACCCCGACCCAATATTCATGTCTACCGTAAAGACATCCCCCCCTGCTTGGTAAGCCCAGCCTTATCTCCAAGAAAGCATCTGGTCCCCTGCATGGTGTTTCTTGCACAGTTGGCTCTGATCTCTGACACCAGGGTAGAGCTCAGCCATTGCCCTAGCTTGGCACAGTGGTCACTCCCCTACACATGCCAGCCCAGTTCCTGCAATGTTGTCCACATGCAAATTACTGTCTCTGTCTAAAGGGACTGAGCCCATACTTATGACAGTGCACCATGACTCTTCCTCTACCTTCGCTGTTTCCTGATCTTAGTATCTCCTAGAGACCATAGTCTCTGCCCACCAGGCACTGCTGCACTGGCTGGGTTTTCTTGCATGCTGCTTGCATCTGCACCCAGCCTGTCCATCTCAGTGGAGGTCCACAGTTTTCAGTGTACTAGTCCCTTCATTTTGCACATATATTTTCACTGCCTGTCTATTTGCTCTGCTAACAAACTCCTCCTCATCCCAAACTCCTCCTCATCGCATCATCTCCATTAGGATTTCAGTAACCATCTTCCCTTTCACCTGTAGCTCGAGAGGTTTCTCTTCTGTCTGATAACAGGTTAGAAATTTGAAACCCTTTCCTCCTCCCCACAAAAAAAGAAAAAAATCCAACTCCTCCCCACCTTATCTCGTGCTGCTAGAGCCTCTGGAGCACATCTGGTCAAACAGACCACCCAGATTGGTTCTGGCATGGCAGTTTCCCAGTAGTGGCCGTCCTGTCCATTGAACAGAGGACGTGCCAAGCTTTGGCAGGTTCCCTACTTATTCGCAAGACATAAGCTGCTGGGGTGGTGTCAGATGTGCATGCAAGAAAGCTGGATGCCAGTTAAGACCTACAGTCCTGTTTGTTTCATGCACAGTGAACTTATCCTATATACACTACGGGCTTGTTTATGCTTGAAGACATGAATATAAAGGTATACATTTCCTTTTACCTTAGTAACCAAAGCTTTACTTTCACCCATGGAATTACAGGGGTTTGCTATCAGGGCTTTTATTTTCCTCTTTTGCTCTTTGTTTTCTGTTCTTTTCAGTTCTTAATACTCAAGGTGAAGAGGGGGAGGAGGGGGACAGGCAGGATTACAGTCCCAAGGTCCTAGTTCCTAAAGGTCCCTGAGTGACAGCACTGTACAGTATCAGAAAATGAAGCAATATATTTGCGTTGGCCATGTATATCCTGAGAGAGATTTCATTTCTATTTCCCCTCTTCCTTCTCCTCCACATGCCTGCCTTAGGCTGTCATGCATGGGGAAGGCGCAAAACATTTTCCCTCCTCCCAGCTCTCTCAAGCAGCCTGGAGCATCCCTCACATTCATGTTACAGTCTCTGCTGAAAACCATGACCCAGCAAGCACCAGTCCTACACTGAGCTGCAAACAACCCAAGCCTTAATCAGAAGTGCATCCTGCACTGCCAGAAGCAGCTCCACTGCTACAGCACTCACACTTCTTCCTCTCCCTTTCCCCACCGTTCTCCCTTCACAAGGAGAAGGTGGACAGAAGCAGGCACACAGGCTGTAGCACAGAAATCCCCTCCACACACTTTGTACCCTCTGCATGAGAGATTCATGCTTTTCTTTTGCTCATGCTTGTGATGCCTTGACACCTCTGACCCTTGAGTATGATTAAAATGCCTTTTTCCCCCCTCCACCTTCTCCTTTCTGGATCACCAAACCCCAAAACAATACATGGTTTGTTGCCCTTCTTTAGGCACAAACAATTATGGAGGAAGAAAATGGAGGTGTCACCTCAGCTCTGGAGGAAGGCATTTCTGAAGACCTTCAGCATTCCTCCCTCACCCCTGTATGGGAATATTTCCTATTACTCATCTGACTCACAGGACACTCAATTGTTCTCCAGCATTCTGCCCTGTCACCAGAAATTATAAGGCAGCTCCTGAACAGTGAAAAAGTCCTGACTGCACACTCTTTGGCAAAGATCGTTGTGTAGGACCTAATAGTCCAAATGTCTGGATATACTAGACTGACTCTGTGAAGTAAAACTGACCTGGTACTACCAGATCAGAAACATTCAAAGAGAGATACTAGGATGACTCCTGATAAGAAGGAGAACCCAGCCAATACAGAATTGAGGCATTAACAAAGGAGTCTGGCTCCCAGTCCCAGCAGGTGAAGAAGTCAGCTGAGCAGTGATTTTCCCTGGAAAACATTTGGATTGTCACTATGAAATTCTGGGCTCGATCTCAGAACCCTCACAGCCTCTCAGTGCCTGGTCACCAGCTGCTGGAGGCCCTGGGTTACACCTGCAGGGCACTGGATGGAGTCAGTCAGGACCCCACTCAGAGCACAGCTCGACATCAACGCAGCAAAGAGCATAGGTGGGGTTTGCATCATCTGTGTGCTGTTGCTCCTGCTGATCTTTGGGACCAGCTGAGAGAACTCTTAGGTGCCCAACTCTTACTACACATTTATTAGGCTTTTACTAATAAATGTGCCATAAAATTACTGGAGTTCATGAGCCATCTCCCTCAGCTTCATAATTTCTTACCACATGATCATTTATTCTCCCACCAATCTTAGCAGGTTTCTTAACTGCCTCTTTTTTCCCATTCTCTCATTCTGATGACCCTTTACATTGCCAGCCCATATATAAAGAGTAAGTATTTAGATTTTTCACTTCATCATCAATCAGCTGGTTAGACTCCCTTAAAAACAGAACCTGTTGATGGGCACCCTCCATCTGGGAACCACACTCATCTGACATGTGTATATCCACCTATATTATACTGCTGATGTCATAAAACATACCTTTATGACTTCCATTAAAACATTTAAAAGCCATTTCCAAACAGAACCCCACTAGAAAGCACAACTTTTGTCATTGGCCGAGGCTTCACTTCCTGCATATTGGGTGGACAAAACTATTCAGTTCAGCCCCAGCCCAATCATTCAGGTCCATTCAGACTCTTAATGTGATAGAGATCCGTACAGATCACAAACAGCAATAATATTAGGAAAACCTGTTTCCAAATTTTTAACAGCATCTCTCTTGAATGTGAAAAACCAGCAAGAGACTGTTCCACAGGGCAGTTGGAATCTAAATCTGATTCAACAATTGTGCTAAAACCTTGGTGAGTCCAGGGAAGCCTGGACCAAATGCGTGCATGCATGAACATGGGAGAAAGAGTGATTGTGGACGATTGTGAGAAGGATGGATGGATGCTCTACTGCTATGGTTAGGATTCTGTTAGTAGAAAATGCACAACACACATTACTGATATAAAAAGAACAATACTTATTACTCTGATGAGCCCTGCTCCTTATTCATCTAAGTCAAGGCAGAGCTTTCCACGACTTCAGTGTCACTAGATCAGGCATAGAGCGACTCGCTGTACAGACGTAAATTGGTGAATGAAAAGATGTGCATTAGATGTATCTGGCATCTGAGAAGCAGGAGTTTCTCTGGTCTCAGAGGATCACTCTGCTCTCCCAAGCAATGAGAATCAAGGGAAAAGGAAGAGAATGCTAGGAGGAAAATAAAAGTATGGTTGGATTCAAGGCAGTGTGTGTGTCTGGCATGTAAAAATCTCCATCAAGTAAGAACAAGGTTTTCTTCATTACTCCAGGAATGGCAGAAGGACCCTAGGGTTAAAGTTTTGCACTTGTGAATTTATTATTTTCATGGCTTTTATTAATATTATAAGGGAGATTATCTATCATCAGTGATTGCCAAAGTGGCCAATAATTCAGTGATTTTCCTGAAATCACTGGCTCCTTTGGAAGAGGGTGACCTTGCTGTCCAAGGCCAAGTTACCCTTTCTTTATAACTTTATAACAAGTGCCTGCAGATGGAAGCTTCAGCAAACTTAGGGGCTTCCACAAGCACTGACAAATTCAGCATTTTCATTGCAACATTCACCCTGTCCAGTCTTTGAAGACTATAATCTTCCAGTGGGACAATGATCCATGGAATTCTACTGCATCCTAAGTTACATCTGCAAGAAGGGACACAGAGTGCTCTTCTCTACTCTCTGTGTGTCCTAACAGACGTAAAGCAAGGCCTGACAGGAACAGTGCAGTTCAGAGGGTGTCAGCCCACAGTCTCTGAACTTCATAAGAAAGGAGATAGTTATAATTTCCATATTTTTTCATCCTGAAGCACAACAAAGCTAAATGACATCCACCCTTTCCTGCACCTTACCACAGACTATGGCCACTCAGTGGGCTGAAGTGTGAAGTCCCTTGTCTGGCACAAGGAACAGGCAAAAGGGTGGAAGGGTTGAGTATGCAAAGTCCTCAATTGCTTTTCTCTCCAAACTCAGTAAGAAAGATGCAGGGTGGGATTGACCAGGAACAACACCTCCTTTCAGAACTGAATCAGCTTAGTCTACTAGAGATCAGATGCCAGCAGTGAACAGCAGCACCGTCCCACTGGTGATCTCCAAACCTTCTCTTTCCCCAACAAGTACACATCTGCCCAGCCTACCTTCCCAGCCCCGTCTGATGCAAGCTGGGACTTAAACCTCCAACCTCACAAAGTCACAACGAGCAAACAAATCCCTTCTATTCCCCCACAAACACTGTCAGTTAAATGTCTTTTGAGTTCTCGTTCTATAAAAGACATTACAAAACCCCCCTCCCCAGAAAACATGCTTGCACACATACACCCGTATCTACATACATGCGTGCACACACAGATGCACCACACACACACATTCATACAGGAAAAACAGCTTGCAAACTCCTGAAGGTGGAAAAAGGCAACTTGCAAATGTGCCTTTTGTTTTTAGTGAGCTTCCTCCTCCCGCCTTGCGTAAGTCCACATTGCCCCTTCCCTCCCAAATAATTGCCTTGTCCTTCCCCCTTTCCCAGCTCTTCCAAAATAAATATTCTTTTTATTTGTTGGTTTAAAAGATTCTTTCAGGCTTGTAAGCAAGAGAGAGGGAGAGAGAAAAAGAAAAGAGAAATCTCGTAGAGTGAGAATGAAACCCCACCATCATGAATCCATGAAAGAATAAACATGAACGGATTGAGAGGAGTGACAGAAGAAAAATTTAAAAAATATAGTAATACTGAGGAGGAGATAAGGATGAAGTTCAGTAGCAAAATGGAAGTGAGAAGAGCGCAGTAGTGAGTACAGCCAAAGATAACCTAGCGACCCCACCAGTTCTTCTTTAAATCTCCCTTCCCCCCTTTCTGAAAACTTGTCTTGCTTTGGGGTAGGGGGGAGTTGCAGTGGTTTTTTGTTTTCTTTTTTTGTTTGTTTTTTCCTGTAATTTTCTCTTTTTTTCTTTCTTTTTTGGTTTTGGTGGTTTGGTTTTTTGTGGTTTTTTGTTTCTTTTTCTTTTTTTTCTTGTTGGTTTGTTTGTTTTTTTACAATGGTTCCAGTTCTTCATCAGGAAACCATAATCAAGACAAACACATCCCTCCCTGAAACAAAACCCCCTCCCGTGTACCCTTTTCTCCCTTACCCCCACACACACTCTGGTTCTACATGTGCTGAAAAGAGAAGAATAAGCTTAGAATAAATCTAATGAATCAAAGGAATGGATGGCAATGACAGTAAAGAATAAAACCCAAAAGACCACAACACTCCTGTGTTGTCATTGTCTGAGTGTCTGTCCCTATCTCTCTTGGAGGCTGCAGGCATCAATTTACATAGTACAACCAGTAAACAAGGTTGAAGAATCCAAAGGTGATTGGAAAAATGATTCGTGACCACTTGTCAATGGTGCTGACGTCTGCCAGGTCTGGGATTTTGAGCTTCAGCTTAGATGACCGCCGGCGGAGACGGCAGTTGGCACGGTTGCGGGCTGCAGCGTGGTGGGTCAGTGGCACATGGCGGTCCAGGGTTGGGTGGTGACCAAATCCATCCCGAGAGGCCAGCTGCTTGCGGAACTGGATTCCTGAGCCTTCAAAGGACATGACAGAGTTTCGAGAGTCGCCAACGCTGCTCATCATGTCTGTGGCCAGAAGCTCGTTGTTCATCTCCAGGGTGCTGAGGAGGATGTTACCATAAGGGTCAACCTAGAATAGAGAAAGGTAGCAGGTTTGTCCTACGCACACAAGGCCCTTCAGTCAGAGATGATTTTTAACTGTTTTCTGTGAGGCAGTACCACCAATTGGGTCATTTGTGAGTTACATCCCTACATTTGAAAATGTTGTCCACTGATCAAAGAATATTAGAGATTGGAAGGAGCCTCGACAGATCATCTAGTGCAATCCCCCCTGCTGCTGGGGTTGAAGGCATAGCCACGTCTTGCAGCAAAATTTGAGTGGGGTACTCTGATTCTGCCAGTAAAACACAGGAGGACCAAAATGCACAGGGGAACTTCTGAGTATACCCCACCATGTGAGAAGGTGGTCCTGCTCAACTGCCTGCAGACTCAACAGCCTTGAGGATGGTGACGAAATTATCAAGGAGAAATAATTGCCAGTAATCATCAGAGTTCAACTCTCATGATGAGCAGAAAGGCTGCCCCACAGCTCACCCAGGACTCAGTGATCAGGGGACAGTCTGAGTTCTCCTGTCACAATGAAAGAAGGGAACAAACCTGCTCTCTCACCCTCTTCTCCTCATAACGGTGGCGCTCATTGTTTGCCTTGCTGATCCGTTCACTCTGTTTCTTTTGCTGCCGAGGGCCTCTCCCAAAGAATATGTAGTTGACAAAAGCATACTCCAGGAGTGCCAGGAACACAAAGACAAAGCAGCCCATGAGATAAACATCTATAGCCTTCACATAAGGGATCTTTGGGAGAGTCTCCCGAAGATGGGTGTTGATGGTAGTCATTGTAAGTACAGTGGTGACCCCTGTAAAGAGAGGGTAGGTGGTCTATTACCAAGGTGGGATGGTTTCCTGAAATGCCCCTCTCAGCTTCCCCATCCCTTATCCCAGCTGAACAACTTCAGGATACATGGGAGCAGTGTCACTGGGAAGATAATAATTATTCTAAGCACAGATGCCCAGTACAAATCACTGCAGAAGATAAACCAGCCACCAACAGAGGGAGAAAATGTCAAGGCTGAGTACCATCAGGACAATGGGGATCAACATCTTCCGGACCTTGGTTCTTTCAGTTCTCTCTGCTCCTCCTTTCCCGAGTGCATCAGGAATTATTCAGCTTTGGTCTCCGTCTCTAAGCCTCTTCTCCTCCCTTTTTCCCCACTCCATAAACTCACACGGTTTCCCTGTGCACTGCTGAATGTCTCAGTATCCTTGACATCTATAATCTATTGTGTCACTCCGATGTTATGAATAGGAAAAAGAGTTAAGAGTTTCCCTTTTCATAGTGCTCTCTTGTTTTGCTTGCCTCATATGCTTCTGTCTACATAGAATCACAGAATCATTCAAGCTGGAAAGGACCCTTGAGATCATCAAGTCCAGCCAATGACCCTACTCTACTATGTTCATTGTTCTGTAGGAAATGGTGCCAAAGGCTTTACAGAAGTCTAGGTAAACAATGTTCACAGCCTTTTCTTCACTCAGTAGGCAGGTCAGCTTATCACAGAAGGAGATCAGGTTCATCAAGCACGACTTGTCTTCAGTAAATCCTTGCTGACTGGGCCTGATCCCCTGGTTGTCTTCTATATGGTGCGTAAAGGCACTTCAGATGATTTATTCCATGACTTTCCCTTGCACAGAGGTCACACTGACAGGTCTACTGTTCCTGAGATCCTCCTTTTGGACTTTCTTATAGACAGGTGTCACATCTGCTACCTTCTAGTTTATTAGGACCTCTCTAGTTAGACAGGTCTTCTGGTAAATAATGGAAAGTGGCTTGGTGAGCACATCTGCCAAGTCTTTCAGTACTCTTGGTTGTAACCCAACCGGCCCCATAGCCTTGAGTTCATCTAAGTGGTGTAGCAGGTCACTGACCACTTCCTCTTCAACTGTCATTCCACTTCCCCTCCCTGTCTCCCAGCTCATGGGACTGGGTGTCCAGGGAACAACTAGTTCTACTGCTAAAGACTGAGGCACTGAGCACCTCAGCTTCTTCCTCATCCTTAGCCACCATGTTCCCTCCCACATCCAGTAAAGGATGGAGGCTCTCCCTAGTCCTCCTTGTATTTATAGAAACATTTTTTACTGTCCTTCACAGCTGTAGCAGGGTAGAGAACTAGCTGAGCTTTGACTCTCGTGATTTTCTCCCTGCGCAGCCTTTATAGTTGTCATGAGAGCAAGTGGACAGCAAGATGACTATGAGCCAGCAATGTGCTCTTGTGGCCAAGAGGGCCAACAGCATCCTGGGGTGGATTCGAAGAGGGGTGGTTA
>VXBP01000817.1:37481-56822 GCA_013400115.1 Rhinopomastus cyanomelas | reverse complement strand
GTGAAGAAGTTCCGTCTCAGGTTGATGTGGAACCTTCTGTGTTCCAGCTTACAACCATTGCCCCTCGTCCTATCACTACATGACACTGAGAACAGCCCAGAGGGAAAGACAAGACAGAGGGAAAGAAGGGTTTTTGACTACACAAGCAGGTAAATATGGAAATAAAGTGCCCAGAGGAGGCTATGGAGTCTTTTTCTTTGCAGTTTTTTAAGGTTGAGTTAGAGCTGCCAGGAATAGTTTAGAGAGAGCTGTTCCAGTTCTGATCTACAATATTTTCTTCTGCCTTCTCCTTTGAATACAGAAGTCAGCAGAAATTCAACAGCTGTGCATCTCGTGTCCACCCTTCTGCTCGTACTTTGACTTTGACAGCAATGTCTGCCGTGGTCTCTTTTTCTTCTCTCATTTTGGTCTCTTGTCCTCTCTGATAACTATACCCTTGTTAAAGTAACTTACCTTTTAAATTTACTGTCTCCCTGCTCCAGACTTCCCAAGCAAGAGCAGCCAAATAATCCACTTTATATCACTGTCTTCTCCTAGAGATGATTTAAGCATCTAAACTTTTCTCTGAGACCTGTGCTCCATTGCTTCTCTGAGTCTTTTCCCACTCACAATTGAAATCCTTCCTCTTCTTCCTTGGCTCTTCTATTTCCTTTGAACTTTCTTTCATGCTGCATAGCTCCATTCTCATATGCCAGCCACCCTCCCCTTCTCCTGTTGCTTCTTCAAAATCATCACCAACCCACCCCCACTTCCCTTCTGTTGCTTAAAAGACCTCATTTCACTCCTCTTATAGGAAAACATTCCTATTTAAGGGAGTATGTGCTTAATAACTTGGACTTTAACTACTGGCCCACATTTGCCTTGAGATGAAGGTCTTCAGCTACAAAAACAGGGCCTAAACTACCAAGAAAATGGGTAACACCACTTCTTTTATTATTTTAATCATTTAGCCATTCACTTACAATTCCACCCAGCCGTAGCATTTGTCATCCAACTAGCTAGTCCTGGTGTAACTGTTGACCAAGCCATGCCCAGATTTCTTACAAAAACAAGTACAGACCAGAGGGAATGAGCCCGTGGGCTTGCGCTATGGCAGGGACTCATGTCTGTGACGCTGTGACCTGTCTATACTTTTATTATAGAATTCAGACCTGCTCACATAGAAATTTGTGGTAGAATTTTGACTGATCCAAATAATACAGAGTCAGACTTGGGAAGTACTGATACTCTAAACAAAGCAAGTAGCTCTTCTGGATGAAAATGTAAAGCTTATTCTCTGAGAAAAAAATCCATCATTCAGGACAGATCTGACAGACCCCTGTGGCTTGCTTAGCTGCTTCCTCATTCACAGACAAGGTATTTTATTTCTTGTAGTTATCCTAGCTCATGTCCCTATAAAAACCTCACCTTCTCCAACACACAATGGAAATGTACATACCCAGTGCCACTCGTGCGGCAGAAGCATCATAATTGATCCAGAAGGAGACCCAGGACAGGATTGTGATGAGAATAGACGGCATGTAAGTTTGCAGGATGAAGTATCCAATGTTCCTCTTAATCCGGAAACTCAAGGATAAGCGCAGGTATGAACCTGTCAATGAGATATTAGAGGAGGATGGACTTTGAAAAGAAGGAAAAGTTGCATTTATGGTGAGAGCTTAGGTTAGGAATTGAAATTTTATTTGAAAAATGTTCTCAAGAGGCAAGGAGAGAAATATGCATTTTTTTCTTTATTAGGTTTTGCAAACTCATCAGGTTTTAGAAGGGGGCTCTTCAGAGTGTGCTCAGTCGGCTCAAAATATTAAGAATAAAGAAAATTCTACAGAAGTTATGTTATTATATCAGACATCATGGGAAAATGTCCATTCAGTGCAGAAATTGCTACTGTGGTACATGCCAATTTGATAGAGACTTACACAGGAGACTTTAACCCTTTGGCCGGATGCAGTGAGGTGATTTCCCAGTGTTTCACGGGATAGCTTTCCCTCCACACAGCAGTGAAGGTCTGAATTGTAATTTTCGGATGCTCTGCTAAAAATGGCCTAGGGTCAGACCAGGCCATTCGTATGCAAATAGAGCACTGTTAGTTAATCTGTAGGTCTTTCTTCTTCACTAAGAAAAAGCTACCTCCTAATTTTGCATCTTCTTCCTAATCTTTTAATAAACTTAATGAGGCTAGTGATGACAATAAGTACTTTTACAGTCCTTGCACTGGAGCAGGGTCATTTTGACAGCCACAATGTTGTGAAACAAAGCCCCCGTCATTCCTCTCACCTCCATCGCTTTGCCACAGAGCAGCCTGAAACACGGGTGTAATCATGAGCTGGCAGCTGAAGTAACATGAGAACAACATTACATGTAGACTGGCAAAAAGGAGGTTATGTGCCATGCCCATCGTTTGAACACAGGTATCTCACTCTTTTTTAAAAGGCTTAACTATTAGACTGCACACTTCTTTTGAGGCATACTGACTCTTCTTGTGGGTCTCCAGATTACCACTACAAAGGGATCCTGCTCCCAGCATGCCCCCAAGGCACTACTGGAACAACATCACCATCTGCCACTGCAGTTGATAGACACAGGTTGAGACTTCATGGCATTTCAAAACTTGTCCTGTTTAACAGGTGTGGGGCACGCTGTCCTGGCAGTGAACTGCATGCCAGATCAAAGTGACGACAGCAACCAAAATCCAAACTCTTCCAACTTTCCAGCTGGTGGTATCTGAACTGTCCAAGATTGTCTCCTGGTCTTTTTATTGCCCTATACAGATGCAGTTGCATCATTCCATAGACCACTTGCTTTTCAATTGATATATTCTGCTTATTATTGCATCTACATTAGGAAATAGTTGCAAAACACAAATCTAAGGTAAAGGCTGAAAACCTTCTAAAGAGGTTCTGTTTTGAGCTCAGTTGGACAAAGAAATAAAAACAACTAGAGTAAAAAAAACATAAAATCCTATAGGTCTCTGAAGAGAAATAGTCCGAAAATCCCCACAATGAACAAACATGCAAAAAAAGCAAACTGGTGGGCATAGAAGAAGATGCCTCTTATTCCAAGAGAACAGACAGGAATCTAAACCATCTTAGATACCAAGTGAGTGCCTCAGCATCTGAGTCAGAGGAATGACCACATCAACACTGATCAGAAGGATTGCACATTCCTTCACATGCATTCAGCAGAGACTCACCAGTGGTGAAGACTACTTCCCTGCTGACCAGCCTCTGCTCGATAATGGTGAACTGGGGCAGTTCTAGCACCTCCATTCCCGTGACAGCAGAATCATTTCCTTGCCAGAAGAAGACAATGTCATCAACCGTGTAACCATCTGCAGACATAAAGAAGCACAGAGAGAGAACTAAGCTGACAAACTGGAGCAGATCACATCCCCATTTTCACTAAGGTGACCTGTAAGAGAAGTCAAAGTAAAGCTCACACCATCAAACAGCAAGCATAGTTCCTCCCTGATGAGGCACTTTTCTTGGGTCACATGAGCTCAGTAGTCAGAAAAAAAGACTCAGAAGAGTGGAAAAGTGGTCAGAACTTCCACTTCCGGCTATATTCATGAGGAAAAGGTGAGCAATGATCCATCAGGCCTTGACTTGTGCTACATGATAGCCATGGCTGACACGAGAGGGGCTCCCGCATCAGCAGTCTCAGCCCAATGCACCAAACACAGCATTTTGCTTTTTCAAAACTGCTTCCTTTCACCAGAAGGGGGAGACCGCACAATGCGCTGGGATTAGAGAGCCGGTGAACCGAGCATCCAAGTCTCAAACATTCCCAGGATGAGAAAGGTTTACAAAGGCAGCTGAAAAGAAATTTGATCACCAGATCATCTCCCTTTTCTAAGTAACTCTCAGCCAAAATTTGGAGCCAGGAAGTGGACAGAGTCTCTGAAATCGGAGGCTGCTTTTACCAAGTGCTGGCTGAAAGGTGCAGGAATAGGAGAAGAGAGGAAGGGGTATCAGGCTGGTTATAAATTGCCTGTGTTTTCAGGGATTCATTAACTCAACCAGGGGTACATGCCATACAGGGCTGCATGGACTGCAAGTGCCGAGAAGACCAAAGCCACAGTTCCAGGAGAAAGACTATCCATACGAGTTGGACGCATTGCATGAGGTCCAGGCGATCAAATAATACATCTCCCGTCAGTGTGATGTTCACAGCCCTGTCTGTTGCCCTTGTGGGCATCCCCACTTGAAAATTAATGCCACTGGATTTTCAAGCACTGTGGCTGTTGCTTCACAAGGCATAGCCTCTTACACAAGGGGTAGCAACTCTTATGTTGCTGCACAGAGAGGCAGCTCCTGTGTGTGCAAAAAAAGCAGCAAGAATCATAGAATCATTATGGATTGGAAGGGACCTCGAAAGATCACCTAGTCCAATCCCCCTGCCACAGCAGGATCACCTAGACAAAGTCATACACTCAGTCAGGGTTAGAAGGGACCACAGGATCATCCAGTTCCAACTTCCCTGCCATGGGGTATGAACAGGTTTGGGTATGGCATGGTGTAAGGCTTCCTTTAAAGCATGGGCTTCACCTGTGCACACAGACAGCTCTTACCCACAGCCTGCACTGCAGCACAGCAGCCTGTCTAATCCACAGGACCTGTCAGTAGAGAGGCATCTGGCTAGCAATACCCACTACGGCTAACCTCCGCTAGGGAGATGCCATCAAAACCAACCCCAGCGTATTAGTGAGATCAGGGGTATGAATAGCTGTTGAATATACCATAGAGGAGAAATTCTTCTACCCACCCTTAGGGGCCAAGGGTTAACCCAGATCAGACATTAACCTGTGAGGATAGTGTCATCCTGAAGCCTCTATATGGACAGAGCAAATAGCAGCCTGGTCTGATCTCAAAACTGATCCTGTTTGAGCTGCAGGGTGTCTCTACACCCTAAAGTCCCTTCTCAGTCTGAATTATTTGGTGACTCTGTAGTCTCCAAGTCCACAGCCTGTGCTCTCAGTCATTATAGTACTTATTCATGGGTACTAAAAAAATAATAACTATCTTCCAAATGCCATGCCAGATCTGCTTCTGATGTAAATTAGCTAAGCCAGGACTCTGCCTCCTTCCCCCATGTTGTGTAAGTGGTAAAGGCAGTAAGTGGTAAAGCAACCACATCCAAGACGCCACAGAGATTTAAGACCCTTAGGTCATCATCTTATCAGTTGCAGACAGCAGGCTTGCATTGGTTCAAGTACTACATTTTCATGCATAGGAACTGATGCTTGCATCTGGTTGCAAGGTCTTTCCCAGAGCACGGAGACCAAGTGTGGAAAGCAGCAAGAAACAGCCAAGTCCCCCATTCTTCCTCGTGGTTGATTCCAGAGACTCAGACACTCTTACAGCTGAAAACGTTGTGGGGACCTACATTTGAATTCATCTGGCTCAGACTTTCAGACTCTGGTGGTTGGTTAGAATTTTTCTAAGAGGTTACCAAGCCCTTTCCACCCAGCGCTCCCCCTCTGCAGAGGTGCACTCAGGCTGTAAACAAGTCACCTCTCCACCTCCTTTGCAGTAAACAAACCAGACTGAGCTATTGAGGTTTCTTGCTGCAAAACGTTTGCTCTAGCCCTCGTACCACATTTTGGCATCTTCTTTCAAAGCCTTCTGATTTCTCTCCTTCCTTTCTAGATTTTGGAAACCACATATAGGGAGAGTCCATTCCCTCATCTCACCAGAAATGTATTAAGAGGCCAATAGACTCCCTACTCTGACTCATGACTCTCCAGGTTTATATAACCAAGACTCACTCCAACCCTTCTTGTCGGAGCCCTGATACAAAACTTCCAGCGGCGGTGCTTAGGGCTGCTGTCCCTTCACCATTTCCTTCAATGTGGCAGCACCTAGGCACAGACCTCTGCATTTAGCCATATTCAAATGCATTCTGGATGCATGCAAATTGAGATGTATTCAAATGTGTAGCAAGCAAGCCATGAAGATTGCTGTCTTCATCATCCACATATTTAACAGCAGTGACTTCAAATTTACTTCCTGATCAGCAATGAAAACGTCAAATTACAGTAACTAATTTTAGGAGATCTCACAGTTAACTAGCACTATGTTTTTAGTCTATGACCTGCTGGCATTGGGCACCAATTTTTGTGTGGGGTTCTTTTTTTTGCTTTTTATTATGGCCTTACACAATGTGAAATATAACATGGTTTTCGGGAAGCCATTTTTTAAAAGTGATTCTAATGGAAAAGGTTGTTTCATCTGAAAAATAAATGCTTCACTTTGATTTCCAGCTTGAAAAAGAAAACCATATTTCCATTTTACTTTTATAAAGTAGAAGAACTTTCACAAAGACAAGTAATTTGAATCGGCAATATCTTAAACTATTGATACGATGCCTTAAAATGTCAGATGAACAGTGTGTTTGCTGCCTACCTCACCAGGTTTCTGTCGAATTCTGGCAGACACCTAGGCAGGGGTGTACACAGTGAAGGGGATGGAGGGATGGGATCAACAGGAACTGCAACAGAGCACTGACTTGCCTCCTGCAGGTAAGTGCCCCAGGTTGCTGTGGGAAAGGAGATCCCAGCTGCCTGCTGCTGCTTTACAAAGCCAGCAGCCCTGCACCACAAAAGGGCTATTTGGGTGGTTTGCTTGGTTTGGGGTTTTTTTTATGTACTTTGTTTCTTAAGCCAGCCATAAACAGACTGCTATTCCAAAGCAGTGAGAACTTGGAAGCAAACAAAATGGAGCCCTGCAGGTTTTGAATGTACAAGTGTGTAACAGATAAAAGCTCAGAGGAAGGAAACGATTGAATCTCTTCATCTCTGCGTGGATCTTAGAAATATTGTAAGGAAATGTAGTTCCAACTAACAAATTGGCTTGACGCGTCCCATTAAGAACAAAAACACAACATGGGGAACTGGGGGTAATTCTCTGCCTTCTGTTTTCCTGCTCCTACCGTAAACTATTCTCAAAATGCAACAGAGTGCCAGAAATGACATGTCATTAGTGCTTCCAGCAGGACCTAATTTACATCCCATTACCCACCACGCCAAGCACTGTCATGGCTGTGCATTCCGAGCAACCTGCGTGGTGAGCAGGAAGGGGCTCCCAGGCGCAGGCGTGACTGGAAAGGTGACAGGGCACCTTCTCACTGTGGATACTGGGGGACCTCTTTTATGAAAAAAGTAATTCTCTGATAATCATCACTAAAGCCACATCATCATTACTGTGAAATCTGCTGCTCTGGACCGCTCCTGTGGGGATATTGCAATGCATTTTTATGAGAGAGAGCTGGACCAACTCAACCAGCGCAGCCAGGAGAGGCTTTCTGTGGGAGTCAAGGGAAGACCCAGTTGGAGACCAACTGAGGAGGACTCGGGTCCCACCACCCAGGCAGAGCAGGGCCAGCCACAAGACTTCCAGGGTTTTCTTATATTTAAATGCAACTTGCACCACCCTCCTGAGGGCGAGAGTAATTTTAATGCCCTGCCTGCTGTGAGACCTCCATTTACACTTCATCCATGAGGTTCCTTAAGGGTGGAATATGGATGAGGGAGACTAGTCCTGCCCCAGGGAATATCCTTCAGGATGGGTGGTCTTTGACACCCTGGGAGGCAACCCATGGCTGTGGCCAGGGTAAGCAGCATCTGCTGGCACCACATGGCAAAGAGTAGGCATGAGGCATACGCACAGCTCTCGATCTCTAGTGTGCAGTTTTGCTGATCCAGGGGGTACCTCCGCAGGTCCATCATGCAAGCTGCTGTGGTGGTGATCCTGAAAGACGAAGGGAGAAAAAAAATATGAGCTGTGTGTTTTTTCTTAAAAAAAAAAAAGATAAATGAAATGCAGACATGAAAGTCAGACAGCATTTGGGGCCACTGTTTCCCTGGAAACCAGGGAGATCCTGGTGGGAGGTGTGCGGGGCGAGGGGCTGGATACAGTGGATACGGCTCACCCTTAACTGCACAGCTTAAACCCTTCGTGACTCACGTCAGCAAAGCAGTATCTCTATTAAATGGGGTGGGAAGAGATTTATGTTCCTCCTCTGTCTCTCCGTTAAGAGAGACAAAGAAAGCAGGAGTAGGCAGAGCTATGGGCAGAGGGGGAAAGAGGAGAGGCATGTCAGTTTGTAAGAGGGAGACAGCCAACACATGCAATAAAACAGATGATGTATTGATTAAATTGCTCAGCAATGACCTGTGGAGAATAGCTGACCACGTTATCACCCTCCTTTCCTCCCGAGTTGCCCTACCGATCCCACTTGCAGCCCCTGCACCTACCCATGCCCCCTCCACTTCATCCACTTTGGCACTGCCAAATCCAAAAGCCAAGACCCCATGGATGGGGTCCTTCTGGTCATGTGGGCTCATGGCTACGGTAACACAGTCGCTCTCACACAACCGATTAATTGCATGATCAAGATTCATGAAAGGCACGTGAGTCTGTGTGTGCATCTCCTTACAAGATAAATATGGGAAAAGAAAGAGGGTCAGTGCTGCTTTGAGCATGTCAGAGCACAGGCTGGGGGCAGAACAACACAGAATCTGCAGTGGGGTGGGGTCACATGAGGGTACGAGAAGGGTTCATGTGTGCTACCAGATGCACTTGGAGGACCACTGCTCTCTGCATTGAAGAATTTTGGGGTAGAATAGATGAGGGAATAGGGCATGAAGGAGGGAGAGAACAAATCAACAGCTATCTCACCAGGCTTGCAGCACTGCTCTGGAGTTAACAGGCTGACCCTATTTCTCAAATATATTGCTCCCCTCACCCTTTAATGCAGTTTTCTTCCCGTGCAGTGTATGAGTGCAGAGAGCTAAAGGAGGGGGAGAGTTTGGTGCATTCCTCCCAACCCCTCCTCTGTTTTTCAATTAACCATCTGGAAGGCATTAATCAAGCTCCACATTTTTTACTATGTAGGCATAACCAGTGAACTGTTAACGAGAAAGCTTTATCTTCTGAGCCCTGTGGCCAGGGAGAGAGGAACGAGAGGAAACAAGGAAAACAAGAAAGCTGGGAGGATGAGATGGCGAACGAGAAAAAGGGGGGAAAGAGAAAAAAAAATCAATGACAGAAAGAGAGATCAGAAAGGGGGAGAGAATGGGTGATGATGGATAGAAAATTGCAAACTGAGGGGAGAGGGCGAGGGGTAAACACCCGTGGGAGAGGGGTGCCTCAGTGGGGGTACTGGGGTGGGGGGTGCAGCAGGGCAGGCAAGACGCTGCAGAGCTGCTGGCTCTTTAAGAAATCTCGTGTGCTAAATTTATCTCTCTGCTGTCTGTGAAGACTGTTTGTAGGAGATGAAGCCTTGAGGAGAGCCTTTGCCACTGCCTGCCGAGCTATAAATAGAACTAAAGAGACGGAGGGAATTTATATATATCCTCGCTGGGTCTAGATACAACATTGCAACTGCCCTCTCTCCGAGCAGGGGGCCCAAGCGAGCTCTTAACCCTTTTATTCGTAATGCAGTTAGGGTGGAGGAGAAAGCTCAGAGGGGGAGAAGGATAACAGGACAGGGGCCACTTAAAAAATATCCCCATGGCTTTGGGATTGCATGTACTGCTTTTACAGCTTCCCACTTTGGCACCTCTAGGAGGGCTGCTGGAAGCACAACGCCCCTCTCACCCCAGTCCTCCTGCTCCAGGGTAGCTGGGCACAGGAGACCACTGTGGCAGAGCAGAACTGAAGAAATACACCTGGGAGAAGCTGCACCTTGCCAGGAAAGCCCAAAGTGGCAGATGCAGAGTCCGTCCTGGCCAGGCACTGAGATCAAAGAGTCACACATGGGTATGAGTCATCCCCCGATGCCGCACACGGCACACACTGTATATATTATACTGCACCCGTGGGAAATAGCAGCTACAAATGTGTTTTCCTCTTTTCCCTAAAGTGTGAGATGTAAAAATGTATTAAATGAGAATCTTCCACCCCATTTGTGAGACCCTGTGGGCTAAAACCTTTCCGCAGTGTCCATCTCAAAATTGCAGCCTGGCTGGCTAACTTGGCCACACAAAAGACTTAGGGAAAGGCTTTTCTGGTTTGAGAGGGACCCTCTTGCCTCTCCGCAGGATCTGCTTATCACCTGCAGTGCTGGTTGGAAATGCAGAGCACGACACAGGGAGCTATGGCTATCACACTCCATGCGCCAAATCCTGCTTGTACTAGCACCCGGCATAAATCCAGAGCCATTCCAATGATTTTTGCAAGATCACACCAATTTGTATCAGCAGAAACTTACATCAGGGCAGACTTTAGCCTTGTTAATTGAAAAAAAGAACAGAACCTCAGGACAGGTAGGACCAAAAGGAAAAAAAACCAAGACTGAGCAGGCATCTGTCCTCAAAACCCAGGTAATTTCTCTTTCCTTCTGATTAAAGGGCAGATGTATTCACATTATGTAGCTCAGCATTCTCCAGAGATACCCCAGTAGGCTGCAGGTCCCAGCTCCTGATGATCTGCCCAAGTAATGCTGCTCAGGCAGGTGAGAACTGGGACCATGTAGGGTCAAGGATTTTTTTTCTGTTTTCAGTGTGGGATTAGCAAAGCCACATGCTCCAACCCGAACCATTTCAGCTGGAGTGCTGTACCCATGGTGACGTGCCTCTGGCAAGCCCAGAGACACCAGCACCACAGGACCACCTGGGTGTTGGATGGCTCCTACAGCATGGCAAAGACGTGAAGGGCAGCTGGCCTGGGGCACCAGGATCAGCTCAGGTCCCAAACCCTGATAAACCGGCCCTACTTGGGATAAAGCAAGTAGTAACCCAGAGAGGAAGGAGATATTTAATTCTTTAGACTTCAGATATCAAAAAGAATCCTGAACATCAACTTCTCTTTGCCATACTCTGTGTGACCCACAGCACCGCAATCCTGTCACTGCTGGGCACCAAATGCCTACCAGTGCTGGTGAAATGTCCACCTGTGGCCTCTGTGACTGACCCAACCTTCACTTGTTCCTAGAGAGGACAAGAGATTTCTCTAGCTCCTGTAGTGGCTGTGTGCCATGGCAAGCTGGGATTCATAAAGGGTCCACACTTCTAATAACAAATGAGAGCAAAAATTAAGCATCTCAGCAACCTTGTGGGGTTACAGCACACGTCATCTGTGGTCCAGAAGGCCACCATACCAGCCTCTGCCTCATGCTTTGTTTGATGGTTATAAACATTACCTTGATACCCTCTGAGCTGCTGTTGTCATGCTGTTGCTGAAAAGACAGCGTGGGGAAGATTGGACAAAGAGATAGATGGGGGGGATTTGACACTGAGGAGCTTCTGAGTGTCTCAACAGAGTTAACAAGCAATAAAGGTGGAAGGAAAGTAAGAGGTTGAGAGATGAGGAGGATCAAAGAGTGATGACAGCATGTGCACTGATGGGGGAGTGGAGATGAGAGTGGAGATGAGAGACAGGAGAACAGACAGTGCAGGACAGGAGGCCACCAAGGTAAGGGAACAGAAGAGAGGGACTGGAAGAAGTAGGGGGTAAAGCAGCCTAGGGAAGGAGAAGAGAAAGATTAAAATACAGAAAGCAGAGGAGTGGTTCCTTATTCAGTGAGAAAGGAGGTGAGGGGAGAGAACAAACCGTTGCCCTGTAAACAGCTCTAGACAAAGTGCATTGCCTCCAGGAGAGACAACCAAAGAGGGAGGGAGCAGGGAGTGCAGGGCCTGGAGGGGACACCAGAGAGGAGCAGAGTGCCACATTCCCCAAGGCATTAGGAGGAGCTGGCACCCAGCCAGGCTGCGTCTTCTCTCTCCCCTTCTCCTCTCCCACTTCTCTACCCACCTCCCTCCCCTTCTGAATGAAAAAAATTTTGTGGTGTGAAATTTCATGTGCTTTGATGGCAATTCACAGAGACAGTGCCCATCGGAGGAAGTGGCTTGCCAGTGTTTTGCACAGGGCTCTCAATGAAGCAGTCCTGCTCCTTCTAGCCAGCAAGCTCAGCCCAGCACCACTCAGCCCCCACCATCTCCAGCTCCCCTTTCCTCCCTCCGTATCTGCCCACTCTGCACACAAAAACCACATTCATGCCTCTGCCTCAACCATTTCTCCTGAGGTCTGTGAGTAGTAGTGTACTATCATGCAACCAAGTCCTCACTGCTCTGCTTGTCCACTGCAGAGCTGGCGGGTGGACACAGTCCATCTTGGGGGAAGACAGGACTGTGGAGAACCGACCATATACCTCTGGAAATTAAAAAAAAAAATAAAAAGAAAAAAAATACATGCAAGAGATCTTGTGCAGATACTGTGCAGCTCTGGCAGGCTGTGGGTGAGTGGAGGTCCCCCTTCTCTGCCAGCACCGGGTGGATCCAAGCAGAAGCCAAAGTGGCCTTGATACATCACTCTGGAGAGCATCCTTCTATCCCAGAGAGGTAGACACCGTCTCTACAAAGGCAGTCACGCAGTTCTAAGTTACACAGGGTGAGTGCTAGGTGTCTGTTTGTTACAGTGCAGACAACTCTGCCCACCTGAAGCTTGTATTGACAAAGCAGATGCTGGCACAGGAAGGGTAATGCAGCCTCACCACTGCCTGCTCTGCAAACTGACCCCAGCAGCAGCAGCATAGAACTGCCCCAACCACAGATGCAGCTCCCAAAGGAGTGCTTGATTTTCTGCAAACCATCCGTCCTCCACAAATGCTTCAATTTTCTGACACGAATACCACCAGCCATTTCATTCCCTCTCTGATACTCCTCATAACTGTTTACTTATTAATGACTTCTTCTGTCTTCTTTAGAATGATTATGTAAGTCCACAGACATAGAGCAGCATAGAGCTCCAACCTGCTATTAAAACCTGTCACTGTTGAATGTTTTGTTTCCATCTCATCCTTATTCTGCTGCTGGCTGCCTCTGTGACAGCTGCTCATTCAGCTCCTACCCCAGACAGATCTCCATCTACCAGACTTGAGCTCTGAAGGCCCTGAACCACCCATTTTAGATCACTGCTTGTGTGTTCAGAGAGCTGAATTCACCAGCTATAAACTTTATGTTTTGGGCAAAATTTATTTCCCCGAAATACCACCTGATTTCAAAAGGAGCAGGTCCAGATTTTCTAAGAACAGAGTGACAGAGGGGTTACTAAAGCAAGTGAAATCCCTTTTGCCTTAAGTTCATCCGCACAAGTAAATACTGCACTGTCTGCATCATAGCTGTGTATACACGAGCAAACCTGACATGCCTGGCACTGATTTCTTGGGCCAATGTAAATTGATTCAGAACAGCTTCAGTCTACACTTGAATTCTCACACTCCAGAAACAGGGACTGCTGTATGCAAAATGCCTGTGAGAACAGTCACCAGCCTCCACTGTGCTGTGACTGGGAGTGCTCAAGAGGCTCCTTGTGGACACAGACCAAACCCTGGAAACAAAATGACTGTGTGGGCCACTGATGTCCAGTGCCCAGAAATGTTACCTTATACTTTTGGTTTCAAAAGCATGCTGAGTGCCATTTGGTATAAATGAGAACAGGAGTGCAGCACAGATACCTCCACCACTGCCTTCCTAATTCACAGAATCACAGAATAATCCTGCTTGGAAAGGACCTCTCAGATCATCAAGTCCCACCATACCCACAACAACAAGAAAAACCTAAATACCTGACTAATCGACAAACACAAAATAACCCCCTCCATGCCTGCCACGATAGCAGGTCGTGAAGCACCATGTCTACATGTTTCTTAAATTTCTCCAGGGGTGGTGACTCAACTACCTCCCTAGGAAGGCAAACCACTCTTTCTGTAAAGAATTTTTTCCTAATATCCAATGCAAATCTCCCCTGCCTCAACTTCTGACCATTTCCTCTGGTTTTGTCATTAATTACTAAGGAGAAGAGGCCAACAGCCTCCTCTCTACAACCTCCTTTCAGGTGGTTGTAGAGGGCAATGAGGTCCCCCCTCAGCCTCCTCTTCTCTAAACTAAACCTGCCCAACTCCCTCAGCTTCTCTTCATACAACTTGTTCTCTAAACCCCTCATGAGCTTGGTAGCTCTCCTCTGGACACATTTCAGCATCTCAATGCCTTTCCTATAATGAGGGGCCCAGAACTGAACACAGTGCTTGAGGTCAGGAGAGACAGGGCCAGCAATTCAGGCACTTACCCTGTTCTGCAGCTGTGGGTGGTTGTTATGCAGGGACTAACACAAACACTCTCACAGCAAAAGACAAACATTTTTTTAAGTTGCTGGTTGCAACTTTTTGGATTTCAGATCTCCTGAGAAGCTGAAGATGCTCCAGTCCCCTTGGGACGCAAACTCCCAAAACTCACAACAGTTTGCAGCAGTAAGGACAATGGATTGAAGCAGCTCATGTTTCACAGGACTTCTGCAGACTTGCCTCATGGGGCAAGTTAGACTTGTGAGGGAATTCTGGTGACTAAGAGGAGAGCGAGAGATGCAAAATTGCTGTTTTGTTGAACACAGAAATAAAACAAAATTGAATTTTTACTCTGTACCTTCTCAAAGTCAGTCAAAAAAACATGCTGGCAAATGTCACCTTCTGCCTGGCACTAAGCACAAACTTTGAAGGGCCTGGAGGGATTTATAAACCTGTGGTGAATTTTTGCCATTCTTTAACACAGTCTGATCTTTGCAAACTCATGGAGGTCATGTTAAAACCAAGAGCAAGGCAAGGACATAGAATATTTTCCCCTTGTGTCTGTTTGCCTAAAACTGGCTCCATAAGCCTTGGCACAGTCCTGCTAAGGTCACAGTTTCCAAAAGCAACTGTGCTTGCATAGGCAACCTTTGATAAATAACAGTGTGCAGTGCTCTCACATGAGGAAGAGAAAAAACACCTCTTCTGAACTAGTACTCAGGGTTAGAGTCATCTAAATCAACTGTTTTTCCACCCTGAGAAAGTGCAAAACAGAGTTGCCGCAAGATTTTGCTTTCTGCCTCTTTGTTCTATTCCAAGTGTGCTGCGCATCTGGCAAGTTGCAATCTGGGTTGGAGGACAAGAGAAACCCAGGTGGAACACTTTTAAGGAGAAATTAATTTGTTACAGTTGCTTCAGACAACAGTGACCTGCAATGAACAGAGCAGAACGTCTCTTCCTTCAACAGCATCAGGCTGGGATGAAGCTGAACTAACAGAAAAATAACCCACCACCCAAACCTGTGGGATTTGACAAAGAATACACAGAATCACAGAACGTCAGGGATTGGATGGGACCTCAAAAGATCATCTAGTCCAATCCCCCTGACATAGCAGGATCACCTAGTCCAAGTTGCACAGGAACATGTTCAGGAGGGTTTTAAACATCTCCAGAGAAGGAGACTCCACAACACCCCTGGGCAGCCTGTTCCAGTGCTCTGTCACCCTCACTGGGAAGAAGTTCCTTCTGATATTTATATGGAACCTCCTGTGTTCCAGGTCACACCCATTGCCCCTTGTCCTATCACCAGATGACACTGAAAAGAGGCTGACTCCATCCTCCTGACACCTACCCTTCACATATTTATTGACATTAACGAGGTCATCCCCCAGTCTTCTTGTTTCCAAGCTAAAGAGACCCACTCCCTCAGCCTCTCCTCATAAAGGAGGTGTTCTACTTCCTTCATGATTTTTGTTGCTCTACACTGGACACCCTTCAGCAGCTTCCATGTCCTTCTTGAATTGAGGGGCCCAGAACTGGACACAATACTCCAGATGTGGTCTCACCAGGGCAGAGCAGAGGGGAAGAAGAACCTCTCTCCAGCTGCTAACCACCCACGTTCTGATCCTCCCCAGGATGCTGTTGGCCTTCTTGGCCACAAGAGCACACTGCTGGCTCATGGTCATCCTGCTGTCCACTAGGACCCCCAGGTCCTTTCTCCTACACTGCTCTCCAACAGGGCAGTCCCCAGCCTATACTGGTACCTGGGGTTGTTCTTGCCCGGATGCTGGACTCTACACTTACCCTTGTTATACTTCATTAAATTGCTCTCTGCCCAGCTCTCCAGCCTGTCCAGGGATGGACTCAGACTGCTGCCTGGGAAAGGATAAGGAGGAAGGCTAAGAGGTGCTGCCAGAGTAAGCAGGTTCAGGGCATGCAGGCTGTACTGACACAGTGGGAATCAGCTGTTTGTGGATAGTCCTTGACCTCTATTTTTGCTAATAAACAGGTCAGACTTATAGGAGATGTGGCACAGGCAGTAATTCAAGCCAGGTCCTGATGATGCTTCCCTCAGCTCTAGAAATGGCCTTGCATCACTCCAGCATGTTCCCTTATTCTGTTTTAGGTAATGTTCTTTCACAGATGCCACAGTTTGAGCCAGGCCAGGATATGGGAACAGGGTTAGGACCCAAAATGGTACCTGTAAGAAGTTTTGGGAAAAAAGCTGAAACAACTCTCCCCAGCTCTGGGCAGAACCCCTCTGTGGCTCAGACAATTAGCCCTTCTATGAATGAACAGATTTGGGTGGCAAAATGTGTTTCACAGAGTCCTGGGGCTTATTTTTCACTTGTTTAGTGGGGGTTGGTTTTTTCAGGAGTTCCCATTTTCATTTGTTGCAGCCCCAGCTCAGTGGAAGAAGGAAGGAGATTTCTTGGCCGGTGATCACCTCAGACATGATGATTGGTGGCAGTGAACAGAGAGTCCATAGCCCAGGGAGCCTGAAGAAGCTGTCATAGCAAAGAGACTGTGGTGGCAGACACCTAAGTTATTGAAGGTGAGCCACAGTTTGTGGGGCCATAGCCCACTGGACCTCTCCTCCATGATGGACAGAGACAAGACTGAGGCACTGTCTCTAGGGAAAGTGGGAGGTAACCAGTTACCATTTGAAATGACTGACTAGGTTTTCTCCAGAAGGAAGGGTACAGAGCTGAGACTCTAAGAGTTTAACTCTTGCTGTTCATTGTTTGTTTTGGTGGGTCATTGAGCGTAACCTGTTCTCTGTGGTGTTGTGTTTTGGGTGATGTACTGGTGAAATGGGGGCTTGTTGTCCCCACTTTGTTGCCTATTTAATTTAAGTGATGACTTAGCCCTTGCTGTTGTTTTCAGCTCATTAGAAATTGTGCTAATCAGGGAGAGTCTGTCCCTGCCTGACCAGCATGGTCAAACATGGTCAAATATAAGATTATTCTGAATTTCCATATTATTAAACTTCCTTCCAGTGTTTCCAGCTAAGTCCCTCATTCCAACCCTAGGAGACAAAAATGTGGAAGAGAATCTGTCCTTATCCTCAGGGGGCAGCTGAGCTTCTAACTGAATTCTAATGTCACCCATCTAATGAATTCTTCACCGATGTCTTTGAGCTAGGGAGTGTCTCATAAGCAGAGACAAGCAGTACAAGGGTGCAGGACTAGCTCCAATGGGCTGGCTAGCAGGACATAAGACAAACTCTTTGCACCCAAGCTGTAAAAGGAGATATTTCTGTTAGCTAACCTGCGGATGGAGCAGGCAGAGCTACTAGAGACTGAGCATAGCCTGAAATATCTCTCAGATTTCCAGAGAAACCTCTCCCAGGGAGGGAAAGGGAGAAAAAACTGCAGAATTCTTCTCTTGTTGCCTGTGACATCAGATAAGAAAATTGCTCAGTGTTCTCTGTACACAAAAAGCTTATCAGCCTTGACCATTCAGGCTGAATGCAACAGCCATGGAGTGAACAAGGACATGGTGGCAAACAGCAGGCTTTGAATGAGACAAAAGCAGGAGAAACTTTCTGTCAGTTGAAGAATCCAATAATCCCACTCTGGGACCTTGGAAATGTAATAAGGATGGGGCTGTGTCCTGACAAAGTGACAGGTTGGAGAGGGGAGCTATGAAACCCCCAAGATGCTTGACATCGCCTCCGTTAACCTGAGTTGCTTCCCTGTGTAAGGTGAGCTAGAAACGGTGCTTTAGCTACTGTCTTGCTCAGGAACAAGGTCTGGTCCACAAGTGGGTCAGCAGTAGCTTGCTGCATTTCAAAGGCTAATGTCCCCCGGGAGCCACTTCCTTGCAGGGACGGGCTGACTGATGGGAACTTACCTGGTGAAAAGCAAAAATTAACTGCTGTTCAAAGCTGCGAATTTGGAGTTGAAGGATGAAAATCCTTTCCCTTGTTTTAGACACTGAACAGGTATTTACACTGATGAGGGGAGCAGGGGTCTGTTTTTCCAGGGGATTTCTTGTTGAGCTCAGAGCCTCACTATACCATGGCACTTTAGCATGCATTACAGATGTGCCTCATCTGTAAAACACACCTCACTGCAGTGACTGTCTTAGCCAGGAATAAAAAAACCACCCCAAAACACACATGCACACATTCCCTGCCCCCCCTCCACCACCACTACCACCTTCGCAGGAGGAGATCCCTCATTCTCTCTGCACAGGATTTAGTCTCTGTCATCAAATTCTCCCAGTTTTTCTGTTTCTCAGTTTACATTGCCTGGGCTCCTCGCCAGCCAGGCATTGCATCTCATTTGCTGTCCACCCGGCTTCGCGCCTGCTTCCCAGCATCCCAGCCCACCCTTGCCAGCTCAGGGCTCTCCAAAGCACCTGTTTTGCTGGGATCCAGTTTTGTCCCTAATTACAAAGAAATTGAGTAGCTTCAAGTTTTCCCTGAAGGATGGTTTAGAGCTGTTTTTCACAGGCTATTTCAAATGAGCGTATGAGGATTTCAGTATTGTCTCAGTAGTTTCTATTTTTAGGTCTGGAAAAAAGCAGAATAGTGATGACATCAGCATTTGACAAATGTCAGCTTGTTTCACTACCAAATGGAAGCTACATGGTCTGGAAAAGGAAGTAAAAATGTCAGGATGCAATGTGTAACCTGTGCATGTGATCGTGTAAGGCTTATTGAATATTGTGGCAGGGGTGGACTGCAGAGTCTCCGGAGGACCAAGGAAAGCCTTTGATGATTCTCTATGCTACTCACACATCAGCAGTGGTAGTAAAGCAGCTTGAAATAGTGAGGGAAATATCGACATAAGTGAACAATTCTTTACATAAAATTAATTCGCTGAAATGCCTTTTCTTAAATGAAAAATTCCTCTCTAATTTTTTGTTTAAAAATTGATCAGCGCAATGCAATTTATGACAAAAAGCCATTAGGAGGGAAAATATATTGAGTGTGGCCAGTGCTATCCAGCTTTTCCTCACTATTTTATCTGCCCCCCTCCACTACCCAACGGCTGATTTCTTTGTGGGTAGCAGTTTTAAGCCTCCATATGGCACTTTCCACACCATTTTAGCACTTTTCTGCTGTGTGCCACAGGTAACCGGCTCTTTGGTGCTTCACAGGCACTTTAAATCCCTTCAAGGTTTTGGGGAACAGGTGAGTTCAGGCACCATCAGCGAGGTTACACCTCCTAAACACCCCATCACCTCTGCCAGTCGGCAGGCGGGCCTGGTTGAAACAGTGAAGGTTGGGGGGTTCCTCGGTTGCAGTGACCAGGTTTGCAGGCTCCTCAGGGT
>VXBP01000817.1:0-37179 GCA_013400115.1 Rhinopomastus cyanomelas | reverse complement strand
GAGGAGAGGCTGAGGGAGCTGGGTCTCTTTAGCTTGGAGAAGAGGAGACTGCGGGGTGACCTCATTAATGTCTACAAATATTTGAGGGGTGGGTGTCAGGAGGATGGCACTGGGCTGTTCTCGGTGTCATGTAGTGATAGGACAAGGGGCAATGGTTGTAAGCTGGAACATAGGAGGTTCCACATCAACCTGAGAAGGAACTTCTTCACAGTGAGGGTGACGGAGCACTGGAACAGGCTGCCCAGGGGGGTTGTGGAGTCTCCTTCTCTGGAGATGTTCAAGACCCGACTGGACAGGTTCCTGTGTGACTTGGTTTAGGTGATCCTGCTGTTGCAGGCGGATTGGACTAGATGATCTTTCGAGGTCCCTTCCAGTCCGTAATGATTCTATGATTCTATGATTCTATGATCCTCCCATCCCCTTCATGTTTACAGGGATAAGGTTGTCCTCTGAGCTAGATCTGGTTTGCAGGCTCCTCTTTGACTTTCTGGGGTTTATGCCATCTGCTAACTAGATGGGAATGGGGTAGGGAACACCCTGACTCCAGCCTGCAAGCCACCCAGGATCGCTACCCATCCCAACCTGCTGCTGGTTTGCATTCCTTTTGTTGGAGACCTGGAAACCAGATTTAATCCAAGCCCAGTGGAAATTAGTTTTGGAGTAAGCTTTTGTATTGAGCACTTTGCTAAGATGGAGCTACCCAGCAGATGCTGCTCTCCCTTTGTCCATTAATTTGCTAGTACTACCAAAACCAAGCACATGCTTTTCTGACACACAACTGTCCTAAAGCAGTGGAGGAGTAAAGAGTTTTATTTTCTCATGCAAACAAGTTAGCCGAAGCCTGATTTCATTTTCACTGAAGTCAGAACATGGAACACCTTCCACGTGAGCAATAATAACTCAGACCTTCAGGTCTGATCCACTGCTTGAGCCTGATTCTGCCAGTTGCTTGAATACATGTTGAAGGCTGGGGCCTGCCAGAGTGTCATCCTCCCCAGTCTCTGACATCAGATACTGCTGGAAAGAAAAATGACTGTTGTGCCACAAATAGCATGATTGAGTCACTTTGCTACTGGATCAGCTCAAAGGAGGGGGAAGTGAGTGGCAAGAACGTAGCAGAAGTAGCAGAGCTGTGGCATCTTGCTCAGGGAAAAGCAGGCAAACAAAAGAGAAGCAGCAGAAATTGCCTCCCTTGGCCTTCTTCCATCAGGGCAACTCCATTTTATGAATCTCCTCAGAAATGTGAGAGGATGCAAGGACAGGCTTCAAAATACAGAAACGACCAGCACTGCTCTTCCTGCTCACAGGACAAGTGTGGGTGCATTTTTACAAAGATAAAGGGAACACGAGTGAATACCCAGTGACTGCTTTGTCCCTTGCTCACACCTGCTAGCCATGTGGTCATGTATTTTTTAAATAGAATCACAGTTACTTGCACCTGCAAAACTGGACTTGGTGCTTCTTTTGTCAGCAAACTTGCAGGTGCAGGAGTCACTGCAGAAAACAGCCCTGAAGAAATTGCCCATTCCACTAAGAACTAAACTAGACGACTCCAAGCACTCAGGGCCCCTGGTTAAACTCCTGAGCCCCAGTGCTTCCAAGATAGTAAAAGCCAGACACCCTGACAGAAGCTACAGCTTGGGAACAAGAGCTGCAGTTGTTGTGGGTTTTTTTTGCAATAGCCATTTTCTCCAGTGTTAAGAGAGCAGCTTCCAGTAAAACCATGCAGAAGTTAAAAGAACAGAGGCAGCTCTTCCTATGGCTCTGGAAGTAACAGTGGCACACAGCTGTCATTTCTTGTGGCCTGGATGCTATTTGCCTCAACTCACCTGAGTTTAGACAGGTCATGGGAGGGAGCAGAGCTCCCATCTCCATGCTCAGCCCTGTGGGAGGGGAAAAGAAGCGACAAAAGGACAGCACAGGAGATGTTTGCACAGTGTCCCAGCCCCAGCCAGCTCAAGTGCAAACCCTCCCAGAACCTCCACTCCCTGTCACCTGTGCTGCAGGGTTCATAATGCTCAGTATTTGAGCTGACTAAATGGAAGCCGATAAACTATGCTGGCATTTCTTCTTTTGCTGTGCAGGCATGTGCAAAGATTTCCCACTAACCTAGGGGAGGCAACTTGACACTCAGATGGGCTGACCCAGCAGCAAAAAGCAGCCTAAGAGCACTTTTTGCCCCCTCTTTCCCAACAGGCTGAATTTATGCTCCTATCTACCCCAAGTCACACAGTCACAGAACCACAGAATGTTAGGAGTTTGAAGGGACCTCAGAAGATCATCTAGTCCAACCCTCTTGCTAGAGCAGGATCACCTAGAGTAGGTCACACAGGAAAAAGTCAAAGCCTCTTCTTGTCTAGTCCTCACGCTTGTTTTAGCACAGTGAGGAAATTAAGAGTAGTCATAGAATCATAGAATAACTAGGGATTGAAAGAGACCTCAAAAGATTATCCAATCCAATCCCCCTGACACAACAGGATCATCTAGACCAAGTTGCACAGGAACATATCCAGGTGGGCTTTAAACTTCTCCAGGGAAGGAAACTCCACAACCACCCTGGGCAGCCTGTTCCAGTGCTCTGTCACCCTCACTGGGAAGAAGTTCCTTCTCATATTTATGTGGAACCTCCTGTGTTCCAGGTCACACCCATTGCCCCTTGTCCTATCACTAGCACAAGAGACTCAGCTCCCTCAGCTTCTCCTCATAAGGGAGGTGCTCCACCTCCTTCATCATCCTTGTTGCCCTATGCTGGACTCCCTCCAGTAGCTCTGTGTCCCTCTTGAATTGAGGAGCCCAGAACTGGACACAATACTCCAGATGTGGTCTCACCAGGGCAGAGTAGAGGGGGAGAAGAACCTCTCTTGATCTGCTAACCACCCCTCTTCTAATCCACCCCAGGATGCTGTTGGCCCTCTTGGCCACAAGAGCACACTGCTGGCTCATGGTCATCCTGCTGTCCACCAGGACCCCCAGGTCCTTTTCTCCTACACTGCTCTCCAACAGGGCAGTCCCCAGCCTATACTGGTACCTGGGGTTGTTCTTGCCCAGATGCTGGACTTTACACTTGCCCTTGTTACACCTCATTAGATTTCTCTCTGCCCAGCTCTCCAGCCTGTCCAGGTCCTGCTGAATGGCAGCACAGACGACGACACCACCCAGCTTTGTGTCATCAGCAAACTTGCTGACAGTGCATGCCAATCCCTCATCTAAGTCATAAATGAATAGATTGAACAGGACCGGTCCCAGCACTGATCCCTGGGGCACTCCACTGGATACAGGCCTCCAACTAGACTCTGTCCCATTGACCACCACTCTGACTTCTATACTGCAGCCAGTTCACAATCCACCTCACTACTCGATCATCTAGATCACACTGTCTCAGTTTGATTACAAGGATGCTATGTCAGACTGTTAAATGCCTTACTGAAGTCAAGATAGACCACATCCACCACTCTGCCATCATCTATCCACCTGGTTATGCCCTCATAAAAGGCCATCAGGTTGGTCAAGCGTGACTTTCCCTTGGTGAAGCCATGCTGACTGTCCCTAATGACCTTCCTGTCCTTGATATGCCTGGAGACAGCCTCTAGAACAAATTGTTCCATCACCTTTCCTGGGATGGAGGGATAGTCAGCTGTGGGAAGGCTGCAGTCTTTGTGGTGGGTCACTAAAGCTGGCTCAAGGCTTCCTTATGTTATCAGCCAAGCAACATCACTGGAACAAGAAAGAGAGAGATGGTTGTACCTGTCCTGGGAAAGTAGAGGCGTAACTGGGACAGAGTCACACAGTTGGGCTTCTCATGCTTTTTGCTGGTTCTGGGCTGAGTGCAAGAAGTATCTGCTTATTGTAAGGCAAAAGTAGTACATATGTCTCCCCACATACTCCAACCAGTCCCTCAGTACCAGCAGTGACTGCTGCTCTTCTCAGGGCTTTGCCATAGGAAAAGCACAGGCCACAACCACTTTGCTGTGTGGGCAGGATGATGCCCTAGTCAGCCTTCTACTTTTCTATGCCTACACTCAGCCCTACCCTCCCCTAAACAGCCCTGCTACTTAAAGAGGAGGGAAAAAATCATAACAAGTCAGACTTCCACGAAACATGAAGCAGCAGAGGAGCTGATACTGTAAATGGGAAGAATGGTTGTACCATCTTTGAAGGAGAAAGGTCTTTCATCCCCCTTTTCTGCACTGGGACATAAACCCAGAGCTGCTATTGCTATCGTTTGTGAACATGGAGGCAGGTCTAAAAAGTCAGCTGTGAATTTTGGCAGTTGGAAAGGGGCAAAAAACCAATCAAAAACCCCCCCAAAAATCTAGGAGAAAATCTCAAAGCAGATAAATACAAAGTTAGGAAAAATCATTGCCTATATTTCAGCTGCAGCATCCAAACCCTGCACTGTCACCTACAGCCACAAACTCCCCTTTTATCCCTCTGCCTCCTTCATTTAACTTTCTTCCCTTCCCTTGTATCTCTGCATTTCCAGATATTACAGTAAGACCAACATTTGCCACCTCCACTGCACAAAAGCAGAGCCTTCTTAAAAGCTGTGGACTTGCATACTTAAATTTATTCCAGACATCACAAAATCTTCCTCACTGAGGACCATTCCCCTAACACACATCAACTTTCAATCTTCAATCTTCAGAACTGCTCTGGTAAAAAGATGCTTTTTAACTGTGTAAAAACATGTCTCCTATCTCAGACACAAAAATAACTGAAACGATTTGACTCAAACGTTACAGAAATTCAGCTTTAGATATAAGAGCAACAAAGTCTTGTCTCCACAAGCCAAACTTGCAGAAAATTATAAGGAAACATTTCAAAAGGAAGTGTTATGCAACACAAATGAGTGACCTGAAACACTCAGAGCAGACTCTTCCCGTCTCCAATATTTGTCTATAGCAGCACAGGAAACTTTGGGCACCTGAAGGAAACAGAATTACAGAACAACCATTTCCAACTTGGATGAAGGCCTCATACTTAAAACTGCCCAATACTTGAGCATCTTTAGGGTCCTTGCCATCCCAAAATGTCATTGGAAATAAGCGTAGACGAGATGTCATTTTCTGCTGCAACCAACAAAGATTCCCATTGGACTTACCTCAGGCCATACAGAACAGTCCCATCAGGATGGAGCCGAATCATGCGATTCTTCACTGTCACCCCATGCAGAAAAGACTTTTTGTCATTCAGAAAATAGGTATCAGGCAGCCACAACTGGTCAGCCACCCGGTTGTCCAGGGTCAGATTGAGAGGAAGGTCATTATATGCCAGCCGTTTGTCCCGCCAGCTCTGCTGGAAGTACATGGTGATGGTGTAGTCCTGCGAGAGAAACGTGCAAATGTCAGTCTGGCTCCAGAGTACGGACATAGCTTCTATCCTTTCACTACTGCTGTTGTGAAGACCTTTTGGAGGGTCTCCAAATTCCTTGGCACCCAAGTGTTTGTGTCCTCCACCAGTTGTGGGGACTGTGCTCTGGGAAAACGGTAACAAGCCTGACCTTTGTAGAGAACAGAATGACATCACTTGACTCAAATCAAACCAAACTGCATCCCACTCATGTTATCCCAGCCTGGTTAGAGTCTGACTGCAAAACTAGTAGTAGTCAGGACTATGATAGCACTAAAAGATGTCAACCAACAGTGAGCTACACTGCACCAAAGACTTCAAGTACTGAACTCCCAGTTAAGTACCATAAAGGTGTCTGAACACAATGCAGTCATGCTCAGCCACTACTTGTTGCTATGGAGCTGGTAAAAGTCAATTTTACTTTGAGTAGAAATTCAGAATTTCCTAAGCACATGTGGAGGATCTCATCTGCAGTCCAAGGTTTCAGTCAACCCAGGCCAGTCACGATAATCTGTTAGTACTTTCCTTGCTATATGAGCTCTGTTGGGAGTTCATTGCTACTCTCAAGAAGGGACATGTGTAGAGGAAATCTGTCACCAGTGGAGCATGATCTCTTGGTAAAGGGGCAGTTCCTTAACCATCTTCAGCTAACACAATGCTATTCACGTCTCCTGCTCCTGTCAAGAGCAAAATGTTGACACTTAAAAATGTTGCTAGGACAAGAGTTCTACAGAGGGCAGGGAGATCTGTTTGGTGGCCCAGAGCTGTAGCTGTGCAGAAACCATACTCGTTGCTGGACAGTAACAGTACATCCAGGGGAGGCACCAGATTAGCTTGTTCAGAGACAGAGTACTGTGGCTAGTTTAGCAACTACAACAGGCACCATTGTAGAAGAACACTTATTTTTGTCAGGTAAACAAACTGTACAGGAATGGGTCTTGTATACATCAGTGACAGACGACATTATCACAACAGGTCTTAAAAAGGCCAGGAGTCAATATTTTTGGAGGTAAACCAGTCAGAATTAAAATAACAGGGTGTTTTAATGAAGTGGGGACAAGTCTTGCTGATAGTGGCCTTTCAGAAGTCAGTGTTTCTTCACATGTCCTTAAATAGCATTTTTGCAAATGCATGCAAATGATCTAGAGCAGGTGGGACAGAAATGCATCGTCTCTTCTCAAGCAGATACCCATGGTGTCACGGGAATTCTCTTGAGTGCACAGATGTGCGTGACAGCATTTCTGGTCTGTAAATACCACTTCTGTGCAAGGGGCAGGTGAGCTCCTCCCTCATGCACTAACATCTGGACTGAGCACAGGGGCATCCTGCCTGTCCATCTTCTCCTGCTGACTTAAATAGGAGCCAGGTTTGATTAACACCTCTGAAAACGAGCTCAAACAATCACACATTTTGGCTACACTGGATCTCTGGTATCTAATTATGATTCAGAAATCTAGAGCCACATGCTTATCCAAAAGGTCACAGAATAAATCTGTGATGTAGACTGGATACAAAAGCTGTATCTGTCACCTTCTGTGTGATATTGCAAAGAACAGAACCACAGTGACAACTTTCTGGCCAAGAAATTGTTTTGCTTTGCTTTTTAAAGGACTGCTAAACTCCTGTTTCAGAAGCCTCTCGGTCCATCTCTCAGGGGCACAAATATTTTCTTTTTTGGTCAAGACTCTGCAAAGAAAAATGTTCTTCCCAGTACCTTTCCCAGGATGTTTGGGATTGCGCTGCAGTGAGAGAAGAGAGGAGCAGAGCACCTGAGTTCCCGAAGCCCCTTACCCTTCTTGGTAACTGTCTTCTCCCCGTGGGAAACATCACTACAGAGGCATCATTTCCATTTGCCCCCTTTGGGAATTCACTCACAGATCTTGGCAAGCTGCTTCACTGACCCGTATTAGCCTAATCCTTGACAGAGCCCTGCAACATCTCAACCTTAACCAGGTCACCCTGCTGTCATTGCAGCTCCTGCCAGTCTTCAAACAGTAGAAGACAAGAAGTGGCACTGATCTCCAGAAAACAAAACTGGCAAGTTGCTTTCAAAGTGAACAGTCATTGGCACCTAAACAGATTATAAAAAAACATCTTTTGTATTTCAGGGATGGATAGGAGCAACTCATAATGGAGTGGAAATAAAAGTTTTCACCCCAGCCATCAGGAGGATGATGTTCTTCAGGTGCAAAAACCTTTCTGGAGAAGGCCGGCCAGCCCAGCCTTGAGCTGAGCTCTGTTCTCAAATCTTCCTGGGTTTCTCAGCACAGTGGATTTATATGGGCAGCATTATGGAAGCCTGGAGCACTTGATACTCATGGTTCATCTACTGTCTGTGGTTTTCCTCAGCCCCTTTGTCTGCTGATTCCTGTACTCCACTTCTTGTTCTTCTGCTTTCTCTACTCCTTCTCATTGTTGCACAGGGGACAGGTTTTCTGAGCAGAAGAAAAAGAGCAGGACATGTGTTCACCCCCCAGAATGACATACTTGTGGGCACAGCACTGAGATATGGGGAAGAGGGATGCTCTGCCTGCAAGCCCCTAGGATAGGGCAGGGCACAGACTGAGGAAATGGAGATAGAACAGGTATGACCCACTACAGAAAGTGAGAGCAACCAGCACCCAAGAGGAAAAGCAGTGAGCTTGCCTTCCCCTGTATACCCCATAGCCTGATCAGCCAATTTTGAAGTACCCATGTGACACCCTAGCATCACCACTTGGACAGGTTCCAGAGCAGATGAGATCTTCATGACAGGCTTCCTTTCAGAGGCCTACCAAATAGTGACCAAGGGCAACATTGTTCTGCAGAAGCAGAATTGCTAGATGGAGCCAATGCAAGCAGTGGTTCATAAGTTTGGGAAGTAATAATTCTGATTTTCACAGAATCAAAGAACATTAGGGATTGGATGGGACCTTGAAAGATCATTTAGTCCAATCCCCCTTGCCAGAGCAGGACCACCTAGACCAAGTCGCATAGGAACGTATCCACGCGGGTTTTAAACATCTCCAGAGAAGGAGACTCCACAACCCCTCTGGGCAGCCCATTCCTCCAAGTCTTGAACAACAATCCTTTTGTTGTAGGGTTTTATCTGTCTTTGGGCTAACAAAATGCTTTTCCAAACCTCCCAGTAACAAGCGGCATATATAACAGATATGTCACAAGCTGGAGCTCCCAGCATCACCACAGAAAGAAAGTTGACCCATTTACCAGGTCAATGAAGAGCCTCAAAACCAAACACTCCAATACCCATGCAACCTCAGAGCTCTTTCTTCCAGCATACCACTGAAGAACTTCAGTGGAATAACACAACTGAATGTCCCTGACACCTGTGCTACAGATAAGTGTGGGAGGGCTTCTTGCTTCCCAGCATGCAGCTTTCTCCATTGCAGCTACTGGGGGAGCAAGTGAATGCTGCAGGAAAACATGACTTTCTACTTGTCTTAAAATTAACAGCCTAAACCCTTTCCACACTGCACCAGTGCATCTCCAGTAGCAACAAAAAAATGCTTCCAAATTTCCTTCTATGGATTCCACTGGTTCTTTCTGGAGGAACATAAAAATGCTAAGGCAGAGCCAGCATCAGGCTAGGGCCAGTCACCGCTGAGGCAAGAATGGGAGAGCTTTATGGATTGCTTCTGGCTCATCCTGTCAAGTCCAGCTACCGCTCCAGAGAGAAAAAGCAGGACCCAGGATGGAGAGAGTGTACCATGTGCCAGGCTACCTTGTGCTAGCACCTTCTTTCTCTGGTGGCTACTGAGGGAGAAGAGGAGAGCATGGAGGAAGATATCCTCATCAGAATCTTCATGCAGGCTGCACCACAAAGATCTTTGGAAATTCTTCAGTGTGAACATAGATTTCAGCTTTTAAAAAATAAAGACTGGAATAAGGGAAAGGAGGCTTCTGAAAGACAGTCAAAATCAGAAGCTATGTTCTTCTACCTGGTCCTCTAGTTCCACCCCCAACATAAGCAAACTTTCTGAAAACACTTGAAAACTTTCTCTTGCTAGGCTTTGCTACTGTACCTTACCTGGCCATGTCAGTCTGTACCTACCCTGACTAGCATCTCTGCAAGGACTGAATTGCTATAGTCAACACCACAGACAGAAAGTCTGTGTTGGGCCTGGATGAGTCCTGCTGTGTTTCAGTGAGCTACAAACTACGTTGCACTTATTCCAAGAGAGTTAGTTTGTTGAACAAGCTGTTCTTCTTTCTTTTATCTCTGCTAGCCCAGAGACCATTCCCAGTAACCCCCAGGATGCACAGCTTCAACACTGTTTCCAGCCCTTTTATTTACTGCAGAACTCCTGTGCTGCCCTCCCTGCTCTGCAAGGAAGACCTCGTGGCCCAGCTGCGTGCATGACTGCACTCAGCACTCCAGCTCCCCTTCAGCCCCTCACAAATCTGACACCTGAGCCTGCTGGAAAGCTGCTCAGCATGACTGTCCCAGTGGGACATCCTCACACACGCTTCCACATGCCTCCATTCTGTCTGCTTTGCTGAGCAGCTCCTTACGAACCATCGGTCCCAGCCCCTCTCACCTCTCTCTCTTCCAGGTTTCACAAAGGCTTTGCTCTGCCTCTCCTCTTTGCTGCATAAAGCACGGAACAGTGGTGAGAGCAAGACAAGGAGCCAGCATACGCTCATGTTACAGAGGTACCTCCTTGTGAGAAGGGAGAACATTTTATTTAGAGGCCCACAAAAGCCCCAGAGAAGGAAGAGGAGCTTATCTAGGAGCTTTATATGCTGAAACTGCAGTGCATCTTGTCAGCATCTAAGGAAAGGTCTGCTAGTGTCCATCTCCAGCAAAAGGAGGACTCTAATTTAAATTGCAGCCTTCCCTGAAACTGAGCAGAGACCCCAAACCAAAGATGATGTAAGAAGACTGAACAGTGAAAGGCTGAAATGTCAACACAAGAGGAGCCTGGACAGAGGAAGGTATTTCCTGCAGAACCCTAGAGGCAACAAATTCAGTCAAGCATGCACAGGGATTCCCCAGTTTCTCAGAGGACAGGGTGGATAGGTCTAATGGAACAGCAGCTGAGGCACAGCAAGAGGGGAAATAAGCTGGCACCATCACTATGAATTCAAGGATGAAATTCTACGGGCTCATGTTCCAAACGTCTTTATCAGTGTTTACCATATTAGCCCCCTGGCAACCTCTATCTCACAACCCCTCCTTTGGAAGACTAATACTCACCTTCCCTTAGAAAACAAACCTGGATCATCCTGGACCCTTACTCACTTGTGTTGGTTCTGTGTAGTCTGAGAGCAGAAATGACCCCACTGCCACAGCAGAGCCAAGCTGCCTCTTGGAAGAGAAATTTTGCAGGAGAATGTCAGAACTGAGCCTAGCAGAAACAAATGCACTTGTGCAGAGGAGGCCAAGTCACTGAGAGGACATGTGGGTCCTGGAAAGGAGACTAATGAGTGAGAGCGGGTCATGCCTGCACTGTGAGCACAGGCTGGTTGCCACTGAAAGCACTGACAAACCAGGGGGTAGAAAGACACTGGAGCACTTAGGGGTATTAGATGCTATCTGAAGAAAGTACAATGCAGGTGAAGACACAGGCCTGTGGCTAGTTGCTTGTGGACAAGTCACGTTCACTGAGCAGCATGTATGGTTACACAGACTTGTAACCATCCCTTGTTTCCAGACCAAGAGACACAATTCAGAAGTCACTTCAGGGTGGGAACCTGAAATTCTCTGTCTGTAGATCAAAGAACAAAAGGGGTAAAGCAGGACCAGTTCAGGCACCTCAGTACCAGGGAGTACTCTACAGTAGAGAGCTGCTTCAGGCTTGATCTGAAAAACCAACTGAGGCACTCCTTCTTTGCATGCAGTGACAGCATAAATGTCCCTAGGCTCAAGGACACCCCTCAAGGACTTCTTTTACTGCTCACTGCAGTGAGAGAATGGGTCCACAGTTAAGGATCCTCTCTTTCTCAGAGACAGCTGCCCCTCTGCGCAGTCTCAGGTCAGCCTGCAGAACATTAATCTGGTGTGTCCCCTAAGGGTTCTTACAAGTGCTGGCTTTTGAGACTCAGTTGTACTGTATCAGACCACAGCCTTTCCATGTTAGTATCTTGTCTTCAGTAACAGTAAAGAGAATAGCAGGGAAGAATATAAGCAAAACAGAGTATCAGGTGTGATACTTAAGTCTCCAGTTATCTGAAGCATAAGGACCTCCTGAGCCAGAGCTGGTATCTTTCTAATTAAAGATACTCAATTTTTCTTCTGAGGGTTTGTCTTATCTCTCAGAATACTCAGCCTTTGACATTTGGAATCTTGTACGGAATGTCATAATTTAGGTCTTCACTGGATTTACATCATTTTAAACCAAGTACAAGTCAGCCTTACTCTTTTCTGATTCTCTGTAATGCTTCCCTTAAGCCAGTAAATAATAATAACCCTGTGCTGTTCCAGCTTACAGTGTCCCACCCTCTTTGAGATACTTAAGGGTTACTGAGCAGAACACATAACTACATGCACTCCCAAAAGCTGTCCCAAAAGCGGTAGAAAGGCTCCAACAGAGGCAAGAAGGGGTGAGAACTTCTGCCCAGATTAACTACAGAACAGAGCCATATGACAGTATCTGATGTTCTGCAATGGGTTGTTGCACAAGAATGGACTGAAGGCAAGGTAATGGAAATAACTTTTCACAAAGCCTGCAGAACTCGCTGTTACAAAAGCATGACATCAGGAGCTTAACACTATTTTGGAAGGTTTAGGCATTAATGTGGAAAATACAGTCCGAGTCATAAAAGGGAAGGACTAATGGGAAAGAATAGCCCAAGGATGCAAAGCTTCTCGCTGCAAGCCAGAAGCTCCATCTTCCAACAGAAAGTCACCAGAAGCATCCCTCGGAGGCAGGCAGATTAATCAACCTTCTAGACACTCCTGGGAGACACAGATAATTGGCAGGTTGTGTCAAACCATTCTCCTTTGTGCTGTGACCTATAGAGTCCCCGGTAGTAAACTTGTCCTGAGGCAGAAGTGTGCATGCTCACAGGAAATTACACTAGGCTCAGAAGCCAGGACTAGAAATGGAAGGTATAGCTTTTGTGAAAGGGTCAAGTCTTTGCTCAGAACACAGTATTTCTGGCAACATGGATGTCTCCTTGTACATGGTTAATTTTTATGGATGACAAATGACCCAGACACATTTTGGAGGGGCTCAGCAAGTGAAGGTGACTGTTCCAGGCTAATAGGGGAAATTCTGTTTCACCAAGCACTTTTAAGACACTGGAAGCTATAACTTCCCTGCAGGAAAGCGTGCATCCGAGTCTACTCCTGCTGCCTGGCTTTGGGCATGAGGGATGGAAGAGGCTTTACAATTTTCCTCTAGCACTAGCTGTACCANCTCATTGCCCTACGCTGGACTCCCTCCAGCAGCTCTGTGTCCCTCTTGAATTGAGGGGCCCAGAACTGGACACAATACTCCAGGTGTGGTCTCACCAGGGCAGAGTAGAGGGGGAGAAGAACCACTTGAATATTTTCTACCCATTTCCCCTCTACCTTGACTTTGATAGAACAACTTCTTTTGGAGAAGTGACCAAATAAAAGTCCTTTGACATATAAGCAAATGACATATGGTCTCCTTGTCCAAGATCACAAAGAACATTAGGAAAGCCAAGATGCTCCAGAAAAAGGGAGAAAAATGGAACATCTGACTTAGAAAAGCCAAGCTGCCAGTGCCAGAGACTAATGAACAGTTTGCTGGCTTCTACTTCTTTGATGATTAAACACCATCTCCTGTTCCCGTCATTCTTGGGAAAGAAATTAAAGGACAAAGTCCTCAAGTATGTTTCATTTTAAGGAGGGGGTAGGGGAAATAAGAATTCTTTATAAGGGGAGGAGACAGGATGTGCCGGCAATCAGCTGCAAAGGATTGGAGCAGTGTAGAATGTACAGAGGAATACATGAAGGACAGAGAGACTGCCACAGTTCTTCCTTAGCAATCTGAAGAAAACTACCTTGCTCTAAAAAGGGATTGTCCATTTCCACACAGATAAATCAGTAGGTCCCAGGCCTTAATGAGCACCAGTTATCTGACATCAGTAATACCTGACAACTGCCTTTCCAGCACTAAGGCAGCACAAAGTTCATTCAGTGTCTTGCTTTTGCTTAAGGCAGAAGGCAGCAGCCCTTGTACTTATTGTGCTTTTCATGGGGAGACTATGCTGACAAAATTCTGCTGCTGTTAATTTTTCTTGTTGTCAAGTCATTGCCCAGTTTATAAGTCTGAAGCCGTGTGTTTGGCTTGCATCTGGCAGGATTTTGGTAATCGGGGAGAGGCTGCTGGCATTGAAAAGCTTTTCATGAAATTTCTCCCAGCCCCATGTTGGACCGAGCTCTGACTGACACTGAGGCAACCAGAAGCTCTGTAATAAATGTGTTTTAGGGAAAAAAACAGTTGCATAAGGAGGGCTTTTGGGGAGCCTTTTGGTTTAGGAACTTTTTTTTTTGGTAGCTCCTGTTTTGATTTTGTTTTTATTTTCTTTGGGGATAGGGGGAGAAGAGTGGTAAGAGAGAAAGCGAAACATGCAGACACCCAGGTCTGTGAGGAAGGAGTGGGACACATGACAGAGCAGCCATTCCTCTTTGCCTCCTGTTGAAAGGACAGGCTGAGCCCTTGGACCCCTCAGAGACAGGTGGAGAAAAGTGTCTACAGGCTGTGGAGGAATCCACACTGAAGCAGCAGATGGGCCTGAAAGGATGTCTCTGAGGGAGACCTGTGCTGGAGCAGTTCAATTGCTGAGCAAACTGCAGCCTGTGGCAGATACCCGCGGTGGTTGGAGATGTTCATGGAGGACTGTGGAAGGGATGCCATGTCACCACATGAAGGAGTGTAAAGAGAATTCTCTCTGAGGAGGAAGGAGTTGTGGAACCAACAGTGAACAGACTGGGACTGGCCAAAATCCCCATATCCTGTTCCCTACCCTGTACTGCTTGGGAGGAAGGTGGTAGCAGAGCTGAGCCTGGGAAGAGGGAGTGGAAAGGGGAAAGTGTATTTAAAAATAAACTGTATCTCCCAGTTCTATCATTGGTGAATTGGTGGTGGGTTTCATTTTTCAAATGAGATTGGTCTTGTTTTCCGCAAGACAAGTCTGTCTTTTGGCTATGACCAAAGTTGGCCAGTGAGCTCTCTCTGCCCTTTATCCCAATCCTTTTGTTGTACCTTCTCCTGTTCCAGGGGTGGGAGTGGATAGGAGTGAGCAAACAGCTGCACGGCGTTCGGTACTCAGTTGGGTTTAAACCACAGTGAGCTGTTGTTATACATGAAAGTGATGAGCATTTTAGGTACTGCCCCCTCCCTACATTTCAGCTTAGCAATGAGAAAGCCACAATCTCTTTCCACTTCCCCTGTTTTTGAATAACCATATGTCAGCATCAGCACTGATCTGGGGACTGGGAAAGGCACCTTTCACCTACAGTTTCTCTGTCAATAATGCAAGGCTTCCAAGATATGCTATATCCCTTTCTGTGCTGCCAGACTTTGTGCTCTTGAACTAATTTTTCTCTAGGACCTGAGAAATACTTTGTACAGAGTTGTTCCCATCACTAATCTGATCTACTTTTGTAGTAATTTGCATGTGTTTAATTGCTGAATGCATGTCTAGAAACTGGGACAGGTATCATCTATATTCTCAACAACTAGGGGTGTGTGAGTAAAGTGTCACTTTCTTGCCCTATTTCTCTCCTTCCCTACCCTATTCCTGCAGCACCTGGATTGGTGCTGCTCCTTCAGGTGTAAGATAGAGGACATATCTAGCTGGATCCTGAGAAAAAAAGGACATTTATCTGCCCAAGCCAAGGCTTTTAAGCCTGTATATCAAAGCCCTATCTGAGCAGGAGGCATTACCATATGTCACCTGCTTAACAGCCACAGTCATGCTGGAAGCAGAGGTCAAGAGGAGAAAGAACTGACAGGCACAGGGATGAGTATCACCTGCCTTATGAGAACATGCAAAACAGCAACCTTGCTCAGAGCTACAGGCAGCAATCCCAAAATCACCACCTGCAGCATGACATCTTCTTCAGGCAAGCTCTTGGAAAACAATGCCAGGGAGTTTCTATTCTTAGACCATAAAATCTGTAAGATACTGCATACCATTTCTGCTAGTCTGGTCTCCTCATGCAGCTCCTCATGAGCTAGCAGCTGAGCAATACCCACAGCCCATTCTACCCTCAAAAGCAGGATTGTTTGACCTTCCCATTTCCTCATTACATCAGTTAGCTTTCACTCCAAACCTCATCATAACTTGAGAAATGGAGCTTCCCAGAGAGGAACCACTTAATGAGAAATGGTCAAACTGATTTTTGGTTCCAGTACCTTCCCATACCAAACCAGCTCAGAAGGGTGTGCTTTGTCCAGGTGGCCAACTAAAGGCAGAGAAGCAAGGCCATAGAGTAAGTTCAAAAAAAGATGACAAAGTAATCTGACCAGTTTTTAGGCAGAAAACTAAGGGGATGGTTCTCATATTATCTCTTCATCCTGCATGGACTGTGAACTTGTAAAGACCCATTGTAGTACCAGAAGAGAGAAAAACAGGTAAGATGCTTGCTTAAGTGAGGAGGAAGCTCAGACAACAGGTATTCAATTGAATAATTTCTTCCAAGAAAATGGTAAATAGAGGTACAACTGGCTTGAAATAGTGCAGGGAGGACAGCAAGCTGACCCCCTTCTTTGAGAACTACAATGCATGCTTTCAAGAGTTAAGTATGTCCAGGAATTACATGGGTCCCAAACAGTGCAAGTAATACGGGTTTTCCCCACTTATGGAAATCATGAAAGGCTGCTTGCTTATATCAATTATACGCTAATGCATCAGATGTCTCCAAATGTCTTCACCAAGCCTTCCCAAATCCCCTCTCTTTCTCACCACATATACTTAAGGCAAAAATCTTGACCCCTTTCGTCGATTCTCTTGACCTCCCTCTAGGTATGTGCAAGGTTACCCATCACTACTGTGCAAGACACACAAGCAGTAATGCTCTGCCTCTTTGGAGTCTCAGGGAAGTTTTATGATCATGCATTGCAGAACTGGGAAAGGGAGTCCAAGGACATGCTTATATTACAACAAGCTTTCTGGTTTTGAGTACTTGGTAGTTTAAAACAGATTATGCTGCCATAGGCTTCTGCTGAAACACAACAGGAAAACATGGTGCTTTCAGAAAGTTCACCCTTGCCTTCTGTTGTTTGCCTGCACTAGTACAACATGCTACACAACTGCAAGCCATGGGACAGTGCTGGAACCTGTATCCTTCCTCCTGTCCTCCTCCCCATCACCTATGTTCTCCCAACTCATCTTTTGTTACTTTGCCAGCACCACCCTCACTACCTTACAGCATATTTGCCAGTCCTCCTGCATACGCATATGGGCATAGCTAATATGCAGTCATTAAAGCTCCAAAATGTTTTTAATAATCACGTTGTATTTAATTAAACATGCAACAACTAGCCTATTAGAGTAAATTAAATTTGAGTGCGGCATTTGAACAGCGACTAGTGAAGATATCAGTTTCCAAAGCCCACAGAAGGATGGGGGAAGAAACTGAATAATGCCAAGGGAAAGGTGATACCGGAAGACTAGCAGTGCTCCCTAAACATTTTCAAAGGGGCTTCACGGCCTTTGCATGTATCCTCATAGAGTTTAAACTTTGTAGTGATTTTCTTACCTCTTGCTTGTGGAGAGACGCTTGCTTCAAGTGATTAAAACTCAGTGGGAGAACTTGGTAACTGAAAAACACAATTCTGCAAAATATTTTCCCAGAATTCTTCCTCTCCCTGTACCTGTTTTATGTTTAAATGAAACATCCTCTTCATCTTCACAGAATCATAAGTTTGGATAACACCTTCGAGACCCTCAAGCCCAATCATTAATCTACTCTAATAAGCCCACCACGAAACCATGTCCTCAACCTCCAGATCTACATGAATTTAAAACACCTCAGAAACTGCAATTCAACCCCCTCAATGGGCAGCCTTTTTCCATTGCCCAAGGACTCTTTCAATGAAGATCTTTTTCCTAATGTCTAATCTGAACTTTCCCTGGTGCAACTTGAGGCCATTTCCTCTTGTCCTATCACTTGTTACTTGGGAGATCAACACCCACATCTCCACAACCTCCTTTCAGGTAGTTGTAGACAGCAATAAGGTCTCTCCTCAGCCTCTGTTTCTTCAGAGTGAGAAACCCCAGGTCCCTCAGCTGTTCCTTGTAAGGCTTGTTCTCCAGACACTTTGCCAATATTGTTGCCCTTCTTTGGGCTGGATACCACACCTTAATCTCTCTCATGTAATAAGGAGCATCTGCCAAGAGTTTTACTGAACATCTCTTCTAGCAAAGCAAAAGTTCTGTAGCACTCCACATAGACACTGGCTAATAGAGATCGCAAGGACAAAAAAGGCTGGACAAATGTAGAATTAAAACACTTAAGGGGCTTAGTAGACCGCTGGAGCTAGGTGCTGTAGAAAACACCTTTGTTTATCAACTTCCACTCACTCGATGCTAATTCTGTAGGAGACTATGGACATGTTCACCTATGACTAATTTTCCTTTGCCTGTAAAAACAAGACAGTGATTCTAACTAGTTTCCATGCTGTGGTTTGAGATCCCCACATCTCTAGGCAAGTGCTCAGTGTGGAATGAGCAGAAATTACTTATGGTCCCTGGGGAAAGATAATAAATAGAGCTTCTAATTCCCTGTGGCAGTCAAGACCACCAGTGCGGCTTGTGACTGCATAGGCAGAAAATCATGTTATGAATGAAGCAATATTACTACTTTACATGGCAGAGTTAAGTGCTATATTTACATCTCTAAGCACTGAAACCGTGAGACTCTCTGCAACAATATCAAGGCACATAGTACTCTAAAGATACTCTTTTAACTTAAACAGGGGAGATTTGATATTCCAGGGTCTGAAAACTGACACAAAGAAGTAATCTCCAAGAAGGTAGTCAAGGGAAAACAGATCTTTTAAATTATGTAAGACAGCTAACACATCCTGGATGGAACAATCACCTCAACTATGTTGGCACAGGTTGGCTGGGCCAAAGGGCCAGAATGATGTTCATTTCCGCCAGAAAGTTTTGTCAAGCAGGAGAGATAACTGGGAATAAGTGCAGAAGATGGTGAAGTGCAGAAAGGCAGAATGTATTTTTAGCAGTAGGGTTCAGTCAGGTCAAGGATGGCAGCTCTGTGGGTTGAAAACCAAGGCCTACTTTTCAACAAGCCCAAGCAAACTGCAAACTGCATGCAAACTATTGCACTTGGAAACCCTACGACACCCGCAGACAGACCCAGTTCTATATCTGGGGTGACTGCTTCTACGCACAAGTGTTCTGAAGAGCCATATTTGCCTCCTGTTACAAAATCAGTATGATTGGGTTACTGTTGTCAAACAGGGCTAGCAACCAGCTATCTCAACTGTGACAAGAATGGAGCACTGTCCGTTCATGCTAGGACCAACAGAAAGTATAGGGATATCAACTATCTACTCTAGGAAATAATTTCTACTGTCTACAGTCCTGACCAGACTCTGTATCATCATTGATCTAGTTTACCTCTGTCTCCATACATAGATCAGTCTGCCCTTGGTTATTCCAGGAAAGAGCCAAGAGAACCAGTCCAAGATGACACCAACAGCAGTACCTGCAATATGGCCCATACCATCATTTTTCCACTTTATCAACCCAAGCCTTGCCTGCAGGATCATAAACCTGGTGGGCAGGTCCAGTGTAGTTAGCCGACAATAGCATCCAAAACGCAGCTGCATGAAACACTCCTGCTGCTGCTGAAAAAGTCTGGCTTGCTACAGGATGCACAAAGAAAAAGGAGATTTCAGCAGGCTGTGAAGGTCTACAAGGAAGCAGACTTTGACTTCATGGCAATCTGAATAGCAGTGAACAAGCTGCAGTGTCTGTCCATGCTGAGTGAGTACTCTCTGCAGTACCAGGACCCACAGTCCCGAAGCCAAGGAGCTCTATTTGCAGAGCTGGCTGAAAGTTATTGGCAAGGAGCCCATGTGAGCTCGGTAAATAAAGTATCCAGATAATAAAAATACCCAAAGGCACTGTTTAATTTTTCTGAGGGTTCTGATGCAGCTAGTAATACTGGGAGGGAACAGAAATCTTGCAGAAAAGAAGCACAGGGCAAAGCCATCCTTCCAGAAGAGTGGAACACAAGGCAGCAAGTAAGTCTGATAGCTCACAGTCTGTACAGATAAACACCTGCCACTCATTTATGGGGGAACAGCTGGAAAGAAAGAGGGTTCCTGTTCAGGAACTAGATGGGATTCAGAAAAGCTAGGCTCAGACAAGAGCTTGTATATTGCAAAACCTCAAATCCCCTTGAACCTTAGCTGTACAGTCTTGATGGACAAAGCACATGACTACTTCATGTATCCATGACCTAGGAATGCGTCAAAGGGGATAGATAAGGAGGCACAAGTCACAGGCTCTCTTCCACTGTAGTCACACTGAAGTAAAGGATAATACTGTGGTAGCAAGTTGCTGCAATGGGAGAGGAAGATGAGATCCAACATACAAGCAGTGAGTATGTTTTTAGTTTTCTTCCCTTGTCACTAAAGCCTCAGATGGGAATTAAGTGCACCCTTCAAAGAAAGGTCAAAGGATGTATCAGAGGGCATACTGCAGCTGACCCATCTTCAGATGAACCACTGCACAGATAGCAGAAGGCCAGCTGTGCACTTCTTGCAAGAAGTGACATAGAAGGGAGAAGTAGATCTTTCCTTTTACTCCCTCCTCTTCCATTTATCTGTCTGGTGCTGTCCTGAGAATCCATTTGTGTCAGAGCAGCAAGGCTATTTCACCCTACATGCATGCATACCCTTCTTCAACAAAATGATTCCTTTCGTCTGACTAGAAGACCTTTTTGGATCTTCAAACAGCTCAGCAGGTCCTCTTCCTTATACCATCCCTTTTCCTTGAATGTTCATTTTCTCTGTAGCCTAGCAACTCTGCACAGACTCAGAATATTAACAACTCCTGTCCCCACACATGATCTTCTCCAGAGGCCTGAAAAATATGATGGCAGAAAGGCTGAGGGGGGCAGAAGCAAGCACGAGATATGTAGGGAACATGCAGTGAGCTTCTACCAGCATTCAGAAACAGCAAAGCTATTCAGCTGTCATTCTGCCACCTTCACTTAACATGTACATAACATATAGAGTTATATATAGCCCCATTTATTTACATATTCAAATAGCAACACAACACGCACGCACTTGTGTTTTGATCTAGGTTCTATATTGAGGTACTGGCACTCTTGCGCACATACACCCTTCTTTGCTAGATGCTTTAAACGTATATGTGACAGGATGGCAGAAGGTCAGGTTCTTGAGATCTAATTTGATTTTCAATCAAACCAAATGAAGCTTTCACTTGTGGGAAGATACTTTAGCATCTGCAGTAATCTTCTCCAAGGCTTCAGCACTGCTATTGAAGCAGGTGACAATTTGGAACACTGCTCTCAAATACAGACAGCTTTTTCATATATATATATGTACGCATGTATAATATAAAAATATATATAATGGCTGTGGGAGTTCTGACTGTGTAAAAACCTAAGCAGGAAAAAGACATTTTTATCCTGGGCAAAGTTTTCTGCAGTAGCAATTCTAACTACTACAGGAATGCTGGGGTGCAAGCTGAAGTGGTTCATACCACCACCATACAACGATGACATGTTCAGAGCTAAAGATAACTTGGCTGATACAGGAACAGATGGAGCACTGCAATATGTAGCAGTGTTCAGCTTGAAAGCACGTTGCAAATTCTATAGCCATGGACTCATATTCTTTCCAACATGAGCCCTCTCTTGCTGTGGGGTGGAGCCACCTACGAAACAGAGTGAACTTCACATCTTCTAGAGACCTCAGAGAGGTTCCCATTTGGGAAATCACCTACTGAGCAAAACATGTGAACTCTGCTTCTCAGGACTGGAGCAGGGTTGACTCAGGCCACCTGAGGCTTGAACTTGTGATACTGGAGGACTCGCAAAGCGACTCCTTAGGGATAATAGCATCATGTCAAGCAAGCATTGCCACCACATTTTATTCACGCTGCAAAACACAAGATGTAAGCTAGGAATCAGCCGATCTATCTGTCAGCTTTCCCCTAATCAAGAATTTCCAGTTATGTAGACAAAGATCTGTGGCACAGGGATTGGACTAGATGATCTTTTGAGGTCCCTTCCAATCCCTAATGAGTCTATGATTCTATGATCTTTGTACAAACCCTCCCAATTAAGGTATCATGTGAATGCTGCAAAATATATAGAAACAAACAAGTGTAGTAGAACAGAATGCTTCAGGGGCAGAAAGTCATTGTCTAGTCCAAAACCTCAGTCTCAGCAAGGTTCCCAATGTTGATCACCTTGTTTCAGCAAGGTTCCCAAAGTTCACTATCTACTGATCTGGATACATGGCGGTATCATGTAATTCACCCAACAAACATATTTCATTCAAGGACATTAATATTCAAAACATCAGAGCCATTCAGCACAAGAATAGGATACTTCTTTATAGGGGAGTATTAAAGCTGTCCCCTCTTGCATGAGAGCACCTCCAGGCAGCACAATGGCAGTGACCTGCAAGACAGCTGCTTTACCAGGTTTCTTTCTGCTACACATGCATTGAGTCCTTGAGACCTCAGTCTCACAGAATCATTAACTTTGGAAAGGACCCCTATGATCATCAAGTCCAACCTTTAACCCAATGCTTCCATGACCACTAGACCACGTTCCAAACTGCCACATCCATTCACCTTTTGAACACCTCCAGGGATGGTGACTCCACTACTTCCCTGGGTAGCCTGTTCCAATGTCTAACTAGTCTTCCAGTAAATAAATTTTTCCTACTTTTCAATCTGAACTTCCCCTGATGCAACTTGTGGCCATTTCTTCTTGTCCTGTAATCAGTTATTTCTAAGAAGAGACCAACACCAGCCTCTCTAAAACTTCCTTTCAGAAGGAATTCCCAGTTCTTTGTGCAGATCCTAGCTTTAAGCTGGCCATGGCATTTGAAAAGGCTACATGGTGATCTTTGGCTTGTTACTTAGCAGCTTGGCTGTAGATGTGGTGAATTCGCTTGGCTATCCCTGCAGTCAAGCAACACTCACGTCAAGTGCATAGGGAGAACTTTGTCATGTGAATGGGATAATCTGTGAAATATTATAGTGGACAGGTAAGATTTTTTCCCTTTCTGCAAGTTGCCATAAAAGCAGAAAATATTGACATGAATCACACTGACCTACTTTCTAGCATTTAAGCCAGGATGATTCCTTTGCAACTGATTTCAGAACCAATGAATGCTGAGTCGTTCAGGTCTCTTAACAAGTTTGCTTTATTCTTAACTATTTGTACAAGTACCCTACCTTTTTGTGGAAGGAAAGCCCCTGTCTTTAAGGCAGAAAGGGGAACACTGCTCATTTAAAACTTGAATATCCGCTCCCTGCTGCCATCACATTGCAGAGTGCCCCTGAGGTCAGACACTTTACTTGTCCTCATGTGCTACCTTAGCCCAGGGGATCATTCAGCACAGTCAGTAGGAGTTCTGTTAAAGAACAGCACAATGTGGCGGGAGCAGATACCCACTTCTGATTCTTGACTCTTTAACTGTATCAGAGCTGGTGAAAGTCACCAGAGTCTCAGCAGTGGCAGGATGTTCCCACTGCAATGACAAAGTAACCTCAAATCTAGCAATGGTTGCTGAGTCCCTGACATCTGCTTTGTTGCAAGGCTACTTCTAGGAGCTCAGTTTATTTCTGCTCTTACTATCTATTTTGATGAGCCACAGAACAGACCATGCTACCTCCTGCCTGCAGAGATGCTTCTTCAAAGCTGCTATGTCTGGAGTGGTTTGGTGGTTACTTTCCATTCCTCTAAAGCCATAATATTTCTCCAGACCCTTCTAGCAGAAGGAAAAAAGCATCAATACGCTGTTACTTTCTTTCAGCTAGTCCAGTGATTGTGTGATTGTATAGGTTACATCTTATTGCTAGACAAATAGTAAGATGCGAAGACAATTTAGGGGACTATGCACAACTGCTGGCAGTGTGCACAGGACACAACCATTGTGCAGGACATTTCTGCTAACTTTTCCCCTCAGGAAAAGGCTGTTTTGCAGGGACAGAACTGCCACCGTTTGATTTCCCAAGTGAACATCCATACAGTGGCAGAGGAAGGCTCAGGCACTTGCCACCTCTAAAGAAACTTTCCATCTTTGCTTCATGTTTACAATTCCTTAGTTTAAATTACAGCACACAGAAGCTACTAGAATGCGAAAAAAAAGCCTATAATCCCAACCTGTCTATGCCAGCAGAGCATATCTCACCCTAAGTCAGATTTGTACGTTTCTTACAGAATCACAGAATCACTCTGGTTGGAAAAGACCCCTGGGATCATCTACCCTACTTCACAAGTCACCCCTAAACCAGATCCCTCAACACCTCATCCAAATGATCCTTAAACACATCCAGGGATAGTGACTCAACCACCTCCCTGGGAAGCCCATTCCAGTGCTTGACCGCCCTTTCTGTGGAAAAACTTCTTCCTAATACCTAGCCTAAACCTACCCTGTTGTAACCTGGATACATTCCCTCTTGTTCTATCACTAATTTCTTGTGAGAAGAGACCAGCAACAACCTCTCCACAACATCCTTTCAGGTGGTTGTAGACAGTGATGAGGTCTCATCTCAGCCTCCTCTTTTTCAAACTAAAGAGCCCCAGCTCTCTGTGTCTTTCTTCATAAGATTTAATCTCTAGGACCTTCACTAGCTTAGTTGCCCTCCTCTGCACCTGCTCCAGCACCTCCACATTTCTCTTGTATTGAGGTGCCCAAACCTCCAGACGTGGCCTCACCAGCGCCGAGTAGAGAGGGGCAACAACCTCCCTACACCTGCAGGCACACTGATAGGTTCTGGCTCTTAACCAGCACCAAGGCCCTGCAGCATCCTTTGCTACCTTCAACCCTACCATCCCAGGGGTAATCCAACAGGACTACAGTCTCTGTAGTACAATTATAGCACATGATCACTACTCATCATTAAAGCTACCTCTTAGTTTTACCATATTTTGGCAGCCTTCAATATTCAGCAGCCCTAACTACTGTAACTTGAGTAACCTGAATACATCTAAGTCTGTGGGACCTGATGAGATGCATCCCGCAGTCCTGAATTAATTGGCTGATGTAGTTGCCAAACTATTCCCTAAAGCACTTGAAAAGTCCGGGCAGTCAGGTGAAGTTTGTGGTGACTGGAAAAATGGAAATATTGCACCCATTTTTAAAGAGTAGAAAGGAGGACCCTGGAATAATCTTAATCATTGATATAGACAGCAGGATTGAATGTACCATCAGTAGCTTTGCAGATGACACCACCAAGTTTCCCGGTGCTGTTGACACACCCCATAGACAGAAAGCCATCCAGGTGGACCTGGATAAGATGGAGAAATGGGCCCCTGTGAACACCACAAGGTTCAATAAATCCAGGTGAAAGATCCTGCACCTGGGTTCGGGCAGTCACTGGTATCAATATGGGCTGGGGGATGAAGGGACTGAGAGGAGTCCCATGGAAAAAGGACTTGGAGGTACTGGTATTAGAGAAGTTAGACATGAGCTGACAAAGTATGCTTGCAGTCCAGAAAGCATATCCTGGGCTGCATGAAAAGAAGTGCAGCCAGCAGATCAAGGGAGGTGAGTCTTCTGCTCTACTACTCCACTCTGGTAATGGTGAGACCCCACCTACAGTAGCGCTTCCAGCTCTGGAGTCATCAGCACAGAAAAGACATGGATTTGTTGGAACAGGTCCAGAGGAAGGCCATGAAAATGATCAGAGGAACAGAACCCCTCTGAGGACAGTGTGAAAGACTTGGGGTTGTTCAGTCTGAAGAAAAGAAGGATCTTGTGAGATCTTATTGCAACTTTTCACTACTTAAAGGAGACTTATAAGAAATCCTGGGCATAGATTTTTAGCAAGTTGTATTGCAACAGGACAAGAGGTGATGATTTTAAGCTAGAAATAGGTAGATTGAGACTGGATATAAGGAAAATACCTTTTACAATGAGGGGGTGAAACACTGGCACAGGTTACTCAAAGTGGCATTCTTTGAATCCATACAGCCCAGCCATCCATACTGCCTTCTTTCATCAGCTATGCCCAGCAATGTCAAGCAGTGTCAAGCACAAGTCATTACTATGCATAGATGACATTGAAATTAAGGCTCAGCTAGTCAGTGCCTATTCCAGTGAAAAGCATGGTCTGGACAAATTCCACTACAAGGGCTGTTTCAAGCATGCCTAATGGACAGAAATCTTGATATAGTGACAAGAGGGATGCTGCACTGACGATGGCACAGCAGGTTGTAGCATGAACCTCCCTGATCAAGAATGCCCTTACACAGAAGCTGATCCACCTGCTTTTGGGTTTAAAGCCATTTTAAAACACTCACAACTCATCACTGTCTTGGGACATGCTTTGCATCATCCTTCTTGAACAGGGTAAACGTCTTTGCCAAACAGACAGCTTGTCTCTCAAGCCAGATTCTGGAAGCTGGGAAATAACAGACATGGTAATTCCTTCTGTAAGCCCCAGGAGATGCAGTGCAGTGTGAGTGCAGTCACTCCAGCCAGACTGCAGAGTGGCAATAGGTGATACAGGAGTAGGGAGCAGGAGGCAGTGAAGCACCTTTCCTGCACAAACCTCTGGCCTATCTCTACAGCAGACAGTCCCCCAGCAAAACATATTGCCAATCACACAGCTATTGTTCCTTTAAGACACATATTCCTGAAAGTATTGGAAGCCTGGTTTCCTGCACTAGCCCTCTACAACAACCCTCTTGTAACTTTTCAACTTGTCACAGGGTTTATAAAACTTTAAAGCTAGTGCTATAACAAACTGAAACAGTGTTATTGCAGATGTAGGAGAGCATCTTGGGATGAATAAATTATAGGAGCCATAAAGAAATCACAGCTATAACGGCTGAATGCTCCAAGCTGTCTATGGTGTGCAGATACACAGGAGGGAGCAGGTTTAGGACTGCACAGATCATAGGGCAGGAAAATTGAAGTATTATGAAGGGTAACCATTTCTTATTTCAAATGCATACAAAACCTCTGATTGTTTTCCTTATTAAAATAATTTATTAATGCTTGAAGAGAGTCTGAACTGTCTACTACTAGAACAATGTCTCCCCAAAGATTACCTAGAGAAAGAGAGAGAGAGAGAGAAGGCTACACTTGGAAGAATCAGCCTCTAGTCCCACATTGCATCAAGTACAATATACTTCGAAGCGTCCTGAGCTTGAAAGATTTCCAGCTCCTTCTGAAGCCATCAGTACTGGATACCATCAGAACTGGATGCACCTGTACAGACGGATTGAATGAGACCATGAAGTGGGTAGTGACCGGGAAGCAATCAGGCCATGTTCAAGGACAGAAACCTGAATGCTGCACTAGCTGCAGAGTGACTTGAGCTCCCTGCTGCTAAAACATTTCATCCTTCTGGGTCAGAAGGACTGCTAGACTCCTCAGTAACTTGGGCATCAAGTCTGCTCAAGTTTGAACATAGCACTACCCTAGTACCACTATCATCAACTAACTTCTATAAATACCTGCATATTGTTCCATGCTTATTCCAATTCAAGCACCTGTAGCAAAATGGAATTTACCAGATTGCTTATCACAGAATCACAGCACATTAGGGATGGGAAGGGATCTCAAAAGATCATCTACTCCAATCCCCCTGCCACAGCAGGATCACCTTTACCAAGTCACACAGGAGCAGGTTTTAAACATCTCCAGAGGAGACCCCACAAGCACCCCGGGAAGCCCCTTTGAGTACTCTGTCACCCTTACTGTGAAGAAGTTATCCAGACCATTTCCTTTAGGCAGAACTGGGAGATGCTGTCCTTCCATTCTTTACAGATCATCCAAGCTACCAAACATCACAAAGCTGGGTGGTGTTGCCAACACCCCTGCAGACTGTGCTTCCATTCAGCGAGAACTGGATAGGCTGGAGAGCTGGGCTGAGAAAAATCTAATGAGCTATAACAAGGGCAAGTGTAGAGTCTTGCATCTGGGCAAGAACAACCCCAGGTACCAGTATAAGCTGGGGACTGACCTCTTGGAGAGTAGTGTAGGAGAGAGGGATCTGGGGGTCCTGGTGGACAGCAGGATAACTATGAGCCAGCAATGTGCTCTTGTGGCCAAGAGGGCCAACAGCATCCTGGGGTGGATCAGAAGAGGGGTGGTTAGCAGATCANACCTGGATGAGTTCCTGTGTGACTTGGTTTAGGTGATCCTGCTGTGTCAGGGGGATTGGATTAGATGATCTTCGAGGTACCTTCCAGTCTGTGATCATTATGAAGATATTTCTCTTTTCCTGTCTTTAAATCTTCAACTTACAAATTCATACAGGATATGAAAAGATTCCAGCTGGGCCTTTCATCTTCATGGATCAGCACTTCCCAGAGGGTCTGCCAGTCAAATGTGCCCTCCTCAATACCTATTTGGCCTGGCCCCTTGCATCCTTTTCCAAGCATTTCAATTGATGTCACTGATCTTGGCTCAGCAAATAATCCTTCTAATCACTGACAAGAACAGAGACTGCAGCTCAGCATTGCTTAGCAGGGCTAAGAGAAGTACACAGTAATAAAGAATTCCTCCACCCAGTGAGCTTGAAAATATGACTGACCGCACACAGGCAGCAGCTGTGATAAATGAGAAAGTGATATTTTTTAAAAAATGAGGAGTGTAGGTTTTGTCCTTCATCACTGAGAGATCACTACAAAGCCAGCACTATGCCTTTGAACATCCTGCATCCTGGCATGACTCCATCTTCTCAGTTGTACCATGGTGCTGTGTCTGGCCATTGCCCTCAAGGAAATTGAGATGCACCTGTTTTGTACAGCAAGGCACCAGGCACACACATGTGCAGGCACCTGAAAAGCGTTCTGTATTTCAATGTGATCTGGGATCTTCCAGCATAACTACATAACTTTATTGCCTTTTTAGAGAGCCTTGTATCATGCAGGACTGAAATGTCACCACATCATTCTAGGAATACAGTTCCCAATGGAGGAAAGGCAAGGAGAGTGCATTAGAACATAGGTGGAGCTGAATTCTACCAGGACACCACACGTGAAAAACATCTTTTTGGATGAAGCAAAGGCTAGTTATTGACAGCATGTGTTCCCCACCATCACAGAGCTAGCAGATACCATGAATTCTAGTGACTGTCCCCAGTCTGCTCAATCCCAACACCAGGGCCATTGTTCCCAAAGGGATATCTGAGGATCAATTAATTATCCTACAAGGGACAGTAAGTAATAGCTTCTATTGTTCCACAAGGAGTGTTATTTGGTTGCCGTGACAACTCAGCTTCACTTGTGTGCTTTAATTTATGCACTGCACATTCCCTTTCCCAATCATACATGATGCCCAAAAATGCCTTGTTTTTCTTGCCAGTATCCATGTCCAGAGCAGGAGTACACCACAGACCTTTCCCCAGGGCATCTGTCATGTAGAATAGTGATGCACATAAAATCCTTTCAACATGGAAGCTTACATCACATAGCTCTTCTTCTCCCTACATGTTCAATCTTTAAGATGATCTCTTAACCCCTTTTTGAAGTTGTCTCACCATGAGCTCTTGATCTTGAGTAGGTTTTCATGTACAACCACTTTGTCCTCCCAGTCGATCCCTCCCACTTTTCCTGACATATGTGGGAAGGATGGGCAGGACAGTATGCTTGTAAAGTTAAACAGAGAGCCAGGAGAGATAATCAGTAGCCTAGAAGTGACATTCACAGCATCAACAGGAGCATGACAGATACCCAGCCTAATGACAGCCATAGCACAACCATCAAGACCCTCAATGTCCATCAGTACTACAGACCAAATTCTGGAGAGTATATGTGGATCTCCCATGCACCCCACATTGCTGCTGTTTCTCCCTAGCCCCAAGAAGACACATCATCTTCCTTCTCTCACCTGCTGCAGAAGGGAGAACATTGTGTTAACATGGCAAGGGCTGAAAAGTGTTGTCAAGAGAATGGCTTGTCTCACACACAGCATGCCTGGCCACAGCTACTCACAAACAGGAGTGTATGACAAAGCATTTGATCAGCTGTTATAGCCCATGGGCATATCTTCAACAGAAGATTCATTCTGCACTAGCCTCCACAGTGCTCAGCTACCTTCTCAGGTCTACAGTGGGAGATGAAGGCAGTGGCTACAGGTAAGCTGAGACTAAACCCATTGTTCCTTCCCAGTTATGCTTGTGCAAGGGGCGAGCTTAATCTACTGGTCCAGACACCAAACACTTCATGCCGGCAAGGAAGATAACAGCTGGTTCACCATATAAGAAAATTCAGGTCCACTTTGAAACTGGAGCATAAGATAACTCAAAGTTGAGCTCTGCCCTGAAAGGCAAGATGGATGAAACAAGATTAAGCCATCTAGCTCTTCTAAGCTGAGCCTAACCTCAAGCACAGCTACACAATTCAGTGAGGATATAGGGTCTGTACCTGAATGTCCAACTGTAAACCCTGTCCAGTGTCACCATGGCTAGACTGAGATTTAAATGTCATGCAGAGCATTACAGTAATGGTAATATGACAGCAGAGTCTGCTAAAGAAACTTTCGTATGAGAATCTGAAGGTCCACAGTTGGCCCTTCATCCTAGGTCATATAAACATTTACATTCAGGATGTTCAAGCAGTTTGGAGACGAAAACAACTAGTTAGATTGCCTCGCCTCCCCTCCTCCCTACCATGCAACAGCAAAATAGCTGGTAGGCCAGAGAAACAGGGCAGGAGAGTCCAAAAACAGATAAATAGGACAGGAGCATTGGGAGACCAAGGTTTAAATTGTCTCAAACAGCAAGAACTATAAACTGGCCTAAGATTCTCCTGCATGGGTCAGGAACCAAGGAACAGGACAGCTGCTGTTGAGAGGTCACCAACAGCCTTCCATTGGACATCTTGGAAAGGAGTATGGAGGAAAAGCCTCTGGGCAGGAGGGATGAAGGCAAGATTAGGAAATGATCAGCACAATCCGTATCCTCTTCTGGGTGCCAAGACTTTCAGAAAGACAGATACTATAGGCCTGGTTTTGTACCCAAAACATGATGAGGAGGATTAATGAATTATACCTCAAACTATTGCTGTTTGAACAAATAAATTGGTTCTTCTCAGTGATACGTGAAGCTCCAGTCTATCAATACCATACTATGAACACCAGTTTTCCATTAGACAGCTCCCTTTCCAGCACAGATCTCCAGAGAAATGCCAAATTACCACCAGCAAGCGTGAAAAGCCACTGACTGTTTCTCCGCTTGGCAGGCACAGGTCGACTGCCATCACTGCCTTTGTGCCAAACAAAAAATACAATTCACTTCCACTCTTTTAAGGCTAAAGCGTTAATGGTTCAGGGAGATAAATGTGTAACCAGCACACAAGTACAAAGAATGTGAATCTACTCTGGGTAAGATGCCACTAGCTCCAGAGATGCCTGCAGAAATCCTCTGTATACACATTCAAAGGTAGCACCGGGGATAATTCAGGGTGCTGACCTGAATTTACTAACCCTACTAGAATTTACCCCACATTAAGAAGAGAAGTGACCTTTCAGTATGTCCAACCACACCACAATTTACCACCAGCACAGGTAGGACTGTGCCACAGAGGTCCCACAAGCCAGTCCTGCCTTGCAGATGTTGTTTCTGTGAGTTCAGGGTTGTTTCAGCCTGAAGGCTGGGCTGTGGAGACAACTGACAGCCAGTCCCAGTGACGTAGGCCACCCTAGTGGTGGTAGGAGCAAGGCTCAAACTCAAATCAATATGCTGCAAAAGAAATCTGAGGGAAAATCCTTATTTCCATTTAAGTGCTTTACTTTCTTTTTCACTGTGCTACAGTGGAGAAATCATCTTTGAATTCCTTATGCTTTAGTGAGAAAGAACTGTATATTACACCAGAGTTTGACATCTCCTCTCAAAATTCTGCATCCAAAGAAGAGGAGAAAAACAACCTTCAGTAGCAAACAAATAAATGTCACTCTTCCTCCAACAATTTCCCAGATGCAGGCAAGATCTGCAGTAGGAGGTAAAGGAAACAAGGGTGTGACTATACTGCTTTTCAGATGTGCACCCTGAGATGCTGGGTGACTGCAAGGACACCCTGTCTTGGAAGCAGATCTCTAACAGAAAACAGAATCGCAGTTTGTTAAGCTTTTAAAATTTTCTTCCTGTGCTTACCATGTTGACTTCAGAGATCTGGTCAATGCTGGAGATGTGAATGCTCATTCCCACCGTGACAGGGTTACCTGAAACACAAATGGACTGGATTAGGACTATATTCAAGCTCTTCTCACTTCCCTGCTATTAAAGAGTTGTCTAGAAATGCACAGAGATGATTTGAAACAGTCACGCATTCCCCAGGTGTCAAGGATTTCCAAGTCATGTGTGTTCAAATGATTAAAGAAGAGTAGATTTCTCTAACTCACAGCCTTACAGACTCACCCCTAGGAGTAGTGCAGTCTGAGCTTGATTCCTGAAAGTTAATTACCCCCTCGTTGTGCAATTACCTTTGGTTATTCTACATAAGGCACCCAGTGGCCTTGACTAAGGTGTCCATACAAAGAACATAGCAATAAAGCCCATACAACACAGGGGCAGGAACAATACTCCATCTCACTCCTCCATCACTCTGTCAGCTCTGAGTGCTCAGTTGGAAAACTCTAAGTGAATTTTAATACCCAAGAAACTAGACAAATAAAGAAACAGATCTATGAAGTGAGAAAGCAGCATTTGTACGGTGGCTTTTCAGAGCAGAGCAACACTTGGATTAGAGAACAGATTTCTCATTTTACCATGGGCACCAGGGCACATGTCACCCCACATCCTCTTGCCTGCAGCAATGGAGCTGTAGTAGATATCAGTGCACAGCTCTGCTGAGAAATTCAGATATTCCCTTTCCTTGCGACCAAGCCACCCTCAACTAGCAATAAGTGCCACTGACTTGTCATGCAAGATGAGCTTGTGAAGAAACACCACCCAAGGGCAGTCAGAGCCAGATCTATTGCTCTCTCTTATTTCAGCCACTCTGTGGGCAACCCACCTACATCCAGACTTATCTGCAGTTCTACCCGACCTCCTCTGACTAACGGATCTCACAGCCAGACAACAAGACAGCCCTTTCAGTGGCATTTAAGTCACATTAGATAATTCGCAGATGTACGCATCTGCTACCAAAGACAGCAAAACCATCCTGCTGTGTGAGATGCGGTTCCTGAGTGCTACCCACGTGCTGTCATCTCAACAGCCCCAAAGGCAGAGTACAAACACAATCCCAACACAAGGAAATCCCCTATCTTCTTGCACATGCAAGGTGGAAAATGATTCCTTGTAGTTCAGTTTTAGAAAGGAAATGGCAAGAAGTTATGCCACTCAAGGTATTAACTCTTACATGGACTCATTAGTGGACTAAGGTGTTGAAATCTGTACAGATAATAATGAAATGGCTTAGGAAGTTATGAGGAGATTGAAGGAGAGGGAAGAACCACATAACGGGAAATGAAGTGATTTTTTTTTTTTAATTATGTGTTACCAGAAGTAAAGACATAGTGTTGCTAAGGCTCTGTTGTGATTGGTTATGCTGTTAACCAAGACCCTCTACTGCAAATTAAGGAGCATTATCCTTTAACAGAATATGGGCAGACCAAAGCCTTAAGATCAACAACTGCAATTAGGCCCTGCTATGTAAATCTCCTGAAAGAGGCAGTGCTCTCCTCCAACACTCCTGGCTCACTGTCAGGGGTTATGGCTCAGGAGACCATGAAGAGCTTCTGAAAATCCCTACACAGGCACTTTCCTAGCCACGTGTTTACTGTACTGCTACATTCACCTTTCACGAGGAGACCAGGAGGGGAAATAACTGAGATCATTTTCCTGAAAATGATGATGGGAGTAGAACATCTCCCTTATGAGGAAAGGCTGAGGTAGCTGGGTCTCTTTAGCTTAGAAAAAAGGAGACTGAGGGGTGACCTCATTAATGTTTAAGAATATGTGAAGGGTGGGTGTCAGGAGGATGGAGCCAGGTTTTTTCCAATGGCATCTGGTGGTAGGACCAAGGGCAATGGGTGCAAGATGGAACACAGGAGGTTCTACATCAACCTGAGAAGGAAATTCTTAACAGTGGGGGTGACAGAGCACTGGAACAGGCTGCCCAGGGAGGTTGTGGGGTCTCTTTGACTGGAGACATTTAAAACCTGCCTAGATATGTTGCTGTGCGGCTTGGTCTAGGTGATCCTGCTGTGTAAGGGGGATTGGACTGGATGATCTTTCGAGGTACCTTCCAATCTCTAATGCTCTTTAATTCAGTGATTCTCCTTCACATCAGAGGCTGACAGTGGCATGGGAAAACTTGTAAGGAAGTCTCATTTTGGTAATTCGCCTGTTTCTGAAATCAGGGACTTGTGGTAGAAGCCATAGCAGGAGGAGGAAGTCACCACTACCCTGAGGATCTTATACACTAATTATTTACAAGAAAGATGGGGTCATGCATGAGGCTGCAGCAGACTTGGGGAGAAGCCAGCTCCCAACCCCCGAATTTTTTTGCTACACAGTGTTTTTGTCCTTCAGAAGATGCCCTACTCCCTGCTTCACTTCCAGTCTGTCAACCGTTGTGCTTGTGTCACTGGTTATGTGACCACTCCTTCCTCAGTACAAAAAGTGGTTCTTTCCCGCTGCAACTATGTAGGAGACCCACTGAAACCAGATAGTGGAGAGCACTGGCAGTGCTGGTACGCAAATAGTTGTCAAATACAGAGGCTATCCAATCTAATCTATCTGTCTAGACATTTGTGCTGTGTTCATCACCATGGTATCTGAGTGCCTGAGGTCATACTGTGACTCAGTGTCAGAACCATGGATAAGATCCAGGCCTCCCAGCTCTCAGCTCTAAGGCGAACACTGGAATGGATGGAGTTCAGCCATTCTCCCCATCCCAGCTCCCATGCACAGTCAGCAATGTTCCTCATGGCCCTGTGGGCATTACCAAGGACTCTTACCACCACGTACCACAGTAAGTGGGAGGCTCCACTGCTTATTTGCAACCACTAGGAGGTCCACCCATTAACCCACAAACAGAAGCATGCAATTGCCACTCAAACACTCCAAAGATAAAGGAATGCAAAGTCCTGCCTTCACTGGACCTACTCTTAGCTTAACCACTGGGAAGTAATTTCACCTTCTCCATCCCAGTTGCAAAGACTGGTTCAGTTTCCTCAGGATAGGAATGGGAGACCACTTAGACAAGAAAAAAAAATGACGCCCTACCTCCTCCTGCTGCCCAATGGAAAACTAGAGCGGCTGGTGTGCAATATTCAGGCTGTAAGTAGTACACAAAACAAAGGACATCAATTCTGCCAGTGTTACTAGCTTCAGGGGAGACAGATACAAAAGTAGGGTATTTAAAATATGGCATAACGTCATCTGTAAATTTGCTCAAAAAGACAGAACTCTGCATTTCTGAATCTGAGGCAAAGCCAAATAAGCAAACATGATATTAAAAGTCCCCGCTTTTATCTGCATCTTGCCAATGGGTGCAAAAGCTAGACCTTCCTCCCTTAAAGAAACAGATTATACCCAGAAAAGATCTGTAGGCAAGATCACAAGTGAGGGAGTGTGAGAAATTCTTCCACTTTTACCAGCGAACAGCAACCTCACACGTCCCTGTTTCCCACCACTACAGGAGGAATAGCCAATATTTCGTCCTGCAAGTAGTTTGATACCTGTGGAAAATGTAGTCAGGAAATTGGGAGGGAAGAAGGCAGAAGAGTTGTAATAAAATTTGTCCTTTTTCTGCAAGTGATACTTGTCAAACATAAAACCAGTTAAGGTAGAGAACAAGTTGCACTAATCTGCAATATTTATCCAGCAACCAGTTATTACTTTCACATTTTATTTTAGAATGTTTAAAAGCCCCAAAACCTAGAGTCATGTTGCTACAGAAGTAATCCTTAAAGGTTGTATTGACAAGCCTGTGTCTGCCTGAAGAACAGAGAGGATCAGGACCTCTCTTCCAGATCGCAGACTGGTACCTCAGCTGCAGAAAGCAGTGAAGACAACAGCACAAAATTCAGTATAATAGGTCTCCAGACTGTGCGTGCTTACTTGGACAACTGCCCTGTACTTTCCTCACTCCTACCCAAGAAATCGAGACTAGACCAAGTGTGGGTTTCACTGTCATCAGATCTCCAACTGCATTATGGACACAGCCAAAAAGACCGAAAGCCAGTGGACAGATAAACAGAGCTTACTTTATCACCCACAGGAGCCACATCTTTTTATGAACTACAACCAATATGTTTATGACCATGCAAACTTAACAGGGCAGGCAGAGCCAAATCCTGCTAAGGGACAGGCATCAGCTTCAAACCTACATTTTAGTCAAAACTACAGAAACAACGACATGAATCAGGGTCTTGGGGTGGGGTAACACAGTCCATATATTTCATGGGAGCAGAGCAGAGTTTAAACCACCAGTGTCAGAAATTCTGTTGAACCCGTGGACAATCTCTGCCTGTATTTCCCTGTATTTAAGATTTTTCCCAAATATACGAACTAAGACTCTGCTGTGTAAGTGTAGTTTCATCCCATCATTTCCTCCAATGACAAAAAATAAATCACAGAATCACAGAGCACTAGGGTTTGGAAGGGACCTCAAAAGATCATCCAGTCCAACCCCCTGCCACAGCAGGATCACCTAGACCAAGTCGCACAGGAGCATATCCAGGTGGGTTTTAAACATCTCCAGATGAGACTCCACAACTCCCCTGGCCAGCCTGTTCCAGTGCTCTGTCACCCTCACCGTGGAAAATGTTCCTTCTCTTACTTATGTAGAACCTCATCAATCACTCTTAAAAACAGTTTTTAGGTACTGAGAACCTGTGATATCCCTCTCCCTCCCCCACCAATGCTGTCTTGTCTAGATTAAATGAACCTGACTTCTTCAACCTCTCCTCAGAGGTCATGTTTTCTAAAACTCTGACAATTAGTGCTGCTCCCCTCTGGTCTTTTGCCAATATGTCTACATCTCTATTTTAAAGCATGGTATCCAGAAATGAGAACTGAAGTGACGATGACGTGTCACTGGTAAAAAGAATAGGAAAAGCAAACTCCCATGCACAGCATTCTTGCAAAACCACAGAAGCCTCTCTAAATCCAGTGCACCCATCCTGGGAGCTGCTCACTTGGTGTAGGAGGTTAGAGATGTTAAAGGGGTAGCCTAGCTCTTGGCAGTAGAGTAATCACAAATGCAAGAAGAGGGAGCAGAGCACTGTCTCTTTTGGACAGGAGGAAAGATTTTTTTAAGACAGTTCTGTGCATGAGCTTCAGCATTCCCTGCTCACATCCTGCCTGTGGCATCACCAGCCTCTGAAATCCCTGCTGCTGCAGCAGCAGAGCTGCTTTAAGGTCTTCTGCTGAGTAAACAAAGCCAACCAGAGAAAATTAGAAGCTTCAGACACGAAGCCTGCATATCAAACTGGTGTATGGCTTACCTTGCAGTGGTAAATACTCATAAACATAAAACTTCATTCACACAATACTTCATCTCTATGTAGCCTACAGGACTGCAGTGCCTTACTTCATAGAATGATAGAATCATTACGGACTGGAAGGGACCTTGAAAGATCATCTAGTCCAATCCGCCTGCAACAACAGGATCACCTAAACCAAGTCACACAACAACATATCCAGTTGGGTCTTGAATATGTCCGGTGAGGGAGACTCCACAACCTCCCTGGGCAG